>CM046882.1:235169287-235769287 GCA_025667525.1 Glebionis coronaria | reverse complement strand
ACAAACCACGCATAATTCCAAACAAATGACATTAAATACGCGTTTTGGTCTTGTTTTCGCAAGAAATAAGTGGTAGAAAAGATGGGTGTTTACACACCTATCACTCCCCCTTTTTGATTCCGACAATACATAAACTCAATCACACAAAAACATGATTTTCGAAGACGAGTTTATTCATTTCTCCCCCTTTGTCGAAGCAAAAAGGTTGCACAAGTCGGTGTTTGAAAAAACGGACTTCGCAAAGACTCCCCCTTGGTGCTTACTCCCCCTAGCTTAGGGCACCGAGGAATCGAGATATGGTGACAAGCTACATAGAAGGGTTAGTTGAAGAAAAGAAACAACCAACAATATATAGCAATAGGTCACATAAAAAAATAAAAGAGAAGAAAACACAAAGACAAAGATCCAAGATAGGTTACTAAAAGGACATCATACAAAGAAGTATGGAAAAAGGAACAAGCCAAAAGCATAAATCTTATCCTAGTTATTCTAGAATTCTAAGATTTGCTTGAATTTGGTGTCTTGTGGATAAGCAACCAATGCTTATATGAAAGACAAGGTAATAGCGGAGGGTGGTGGTGGTGGCTTGTTGGAGATCTCATAATCAAAGTGAAGAGAAGGCTTGATTAAGAGACTCTTGATGTAGCTCAACTCCTCATAGATGTGTGCCATAGCAAGGTGTTGATATTGACAACATTGACAATATGTTCCATGATGCATGACATTATCATGAGAAGGAGGAAGAACACTAAAGGGTGGTGGTGGAAGAAAAGATGTTCCACAATCAACATTCTTGGTAGGAGACATGTGATTAAGAGTGTTCTTGGGTGGGTTTGGATTGAAAGCAATTGGAGAAAATGGAGGAGATTCAAGGCTTTCATTGGGAGAATAAGACATTTTGGATGTGAAGTAATGCAAAATGCTTATGGTTTCAATAGGGAAGGCTTAGGGTATTTTTGGGGTGGTCAAAGGGTTTGAAACAAAGATTCTCAAAAATGTTGGAGCAAATCTGGAGTTTCAGACAAAAACCCGAAAAAGGAAGGCACTGTAGGCGGTTCCTTATCTAGGGTGGCGGTACCTTATCAATAAGGTACCGCGGTTCACATATGGAACCGCCTGCAGAAGCAGGGTTTGTAGTTTGGAGGAAGATTTTTCAGCAAATCTTATTTTTCTAGTCTAACTTATCATAGGGATATGCTTAAAAGCAAAGATAGACAAAGAAAACATATGCAAACTTACCAAATAAAGATTTGACCAAAATACATGGATTAAAAAAATCGATGTAGGAGGTGTGTAAGACAAGACCTTAACTCATGACACAATGATCCTCCATGATTCTATCTTGTTCTTGCTATGTTTGAGAGAATCATACATATGAATTATGTAAGCTCTAGATTAATAGCGAGAATCTATGAAAAATCGTTTTTAGATTGAATTAACAATGTCAAACGAATTTCTCAACCATTTTCGAAAGAGACTTTGAGAATTTTGAAAAAGAGAAGAGAGGGTTTTTTTTTTTTTTTTTTTTTTTGAAAAAGAGTTTGGAAGACTCAATGACTCAAAGTGGTAAAAGAAAACACACAAGAAGAAAAGAATTTAAGGAAGATGTTCCATTAATCCTAGACCTAGACGCAAGTAATTAAAAGGTTCCCTCTTAAGTGGCTTAGTGAAGATATCGGCTAAGTTGTCCTCGGAGGGCACCTTTTCAATAGAAATGTTCCCCTTTTGAACATTATTCCTAAGGAAATGGTGTCTAATTTCTATGTGTTTGGTTCGCGAATGTTGCACGGGATTCTTGCTTAGGTCTATAGCGCCTTTATTATCGCACATGATGGGAACATCATCAAGAGAAATCCCGTAATCAACAAGAGCTTGCTTCATCCATAGAGCTTGTTGGCATGCTTTTCTGGCACTCACATACTCGGCTTCCGTGGTGGATATTGCAAGAGCGGTTTGTTTCTTGGAGAACCAAGAAGTTAAACAACAACCCATGAAGGTACAAACTCCACTAGTGCTTTTCCGGTCCACATAGTCTCCCGCATGATCCGAGTCCGCGTAGACAATGGTTTCTACGCCGGTCCCTTTAGGATACCATAATCCTAAATGTATAGTGCCTTTAATGTATCGGAAGATACGCTTAACCGCTTCAAGGTGAGAGGTTTTGGGAGCCTCTTGGAAGCGAGCACAAAGGCGAACACTAAACATGATATCCGGTCGACTTTCCATTAGGTACAACAAACTACCAATCATACCTCTATATTTGGTGTTGTCTACCGACTCACAATCATCATCTACGGTGAGTTTAGTATCCGAGGCCATAGGGGTCTTCATTGGTCTAGATTATTCTAATCCAAATTTATTTAGCATTTCTTTAGCGTACTTAGATTGACTAAAGAAAATACCATCGTCCATTTGTTTAATTTGGAGTCCTAAAAAGAAGTGAAGTTCTCCCATCATACTCATTTCAAACTCATCATGCATGATTTTGGCAAAGTCATCACACAATTCTTGACAAGTTGAGCCAAATATAATGTCATCAACATATATTTGTACGATTATGAGGTGAGGACCTTTCTTCTTTGTAAAGAGTGTATTGTCTACCATTCCTATGGTATACTCATGTTTAACAAGAAACGCTTTAAGTCTATCATACCAAGCTTTGGGTGCTTGTTTGAGTCCATAAAGTGCTTTCTTAAGCTTGTAAACATGATCCGGTTTCTCAAAATCAATGAAGCCGGGAGGTTGAGCCACATATACCTCCTCATTGATCAAACCGTTGAGAAAAGCACTCTTTACATCCATTTGTTGAAGCTTAAAATCTAAGGCGCAAGCATAGGCTAAGAGGATTCTAATGGATTCTAGTCTAGCTACCGGTGCATATGTCTCTTCATAATCAATACCTTCTTGTTGATTATAGCCTTGAGCTACAAGTATAGCCTTGTTACGAGACACAACACCATTATCATCTAGCTTACTACTAAATACCCATTTGGTTCCTATAATGGTAGAACATCTAGGTGGAGGAACAAGTTCCCAAACATCATTGGCAACAAATTGATTCAATTCTTCTTGCATCACAATGACCCAACTCTCTTCCGTCAAAGCTTCTTTAACATTCTTTGGTTCAATCAAGGAGACAAAACAAAAGAAGTTGCTTTGGTTTTGGACTTGAGATCTTAGGGTCCTTTGATTTAATTCACCAATGACATTATTGAGAGTATGATCCCTAGATTCCTTAATGTTTACTTCCTTTTCAACACTAAGGTCTTCAATTCCTATTTTTCTAACCTCTTTGGCTTTAACTACTTCTAATTCATCCAAGTCATCATCAACCAATGGTGGTGTCTTGGGCGAAGGAGGGGTTTCATCAAAGGTTACGTTGAGTGATTCTTCAATAACCCTCGTGGTTCTATTTAGGACTATGTAGGCTTTACTAGTTTGGGAATAACCTAAAAGGATACCTTCGTAAGACTTTGGGTCAAACTTGGTAAGGTAGTCTTTGGTGTTGAGGATAAAGCACTTGCTTCCAAACACCCTAAAATATTCCAATGAGGGTTTCTTACCTTTAAGAATCTCATAGGGGTCTTTCCTAAGAAAGGTCGAATAAGAATTCGGTTGAGAATGTAAGTCGATGTGTCTACGGCATTGCACCAAAACTTTTGAGGCAAAGATTACTCATTTAATATTGTCCTACTCATCTCTTGGAGAGTCCTATTCTTCCTTTCAACTACCCAATTTGATTTTGGAGTGTGAGGAGCCGAGAAGTTATGGGTAATACCATGAGCTTCACAAAAGGCACCAAAATGCACTTCATTGTCAAATTCCCTACCATGATCCGTCGTAATTAATATTAAGTTTAAACCGGTTTAGTGGATAGGTGATGTGGTGAATTGGTGAGTGGTGATTGGTTTAAAATGTGAGTAGGGTGATGTGGCATTGTGGGATTGGTTAAGGTATGTTTTGTTGTCTACCATGTTTAACCCTTCCCTTTTTTCTTTGTTTCATTTCAAGTTTAAAACAGCCCAAAGACGAATCCTTTGTTAATGAAGTTTCAAACTTCACACTTTGGCCACAAATACTTTCTAAAAGGTTATAAAGGACTTGTTTTGTAATTTAATGATATTTGAAGGGTCATTCTTTGTAACATCCCGTACTTAACGTCATCATTTTACCCTAACTATGTAACGTACTTTGAATTCCTAAGTAACGGTGAGTATTGTTATGTTTGACGGTTTACGTTGAAACCGGTAATGTGTGACTATATTTAATCGTCGTGACGATTGAATAGTACTAATAGTGATCGCGATGCCAATGGATGCCCAAATATTATATTTTAGTATCGATTATTTCGATATTTGATATTTTTGAAATTTTTATTTCATTTACGTTTTAAGTCGAGTCGGACTTTATTATTTCGTTTTGTGTGCGTTTAATTATTAAAACGATCGATTTAACAAACGAGATTTATATTTTTTTATGAAACCCGACTCTCGTAAATATTTTAAAAATTGACTAATAGTCATTTCCCGCTTTTTTAATTAATATTTACAACTAAGTCCACAAGAATGCACAAATGGCAACTTCCACCCTCACCCCACTATATTTAAACTTCAAATAAACACACACCTCATTTTTTTAACTAGCAAAAATTGGTGTTCTCTCCCCCTTTCTCTCTCTAGCTCACGGCACACCCTCACCACCACAAACCACCACTTATTTTGATTTTGAGCTTGATTCAAGAAAAACTAAACAAAGTCCCATTCCCCAAATTCAATGGAGATTCTAATGGTATGATTTTTACTTACATGCATTCACTTTTATTTTTCAAAGATTTTTACTCAAGAACAATGGTGTTTGATCCATTGTTGTGTTGTATAAAGGTGTTATTATTATTATATTCGATTTTTAAAGTATTGCATGTATGATTTGTGTAGTGGGTTTTTATAATATTAATCGTGCAAGTGATCTAGGGATGATATGAGATGTTTTAGATGATTAATATAGCATATTTGAGGTATTGATGATGTTTAAAATGGGTCAAATTGGTTGTTGGTATGATTTTTAAAGAGTCATTTTACATCAGTAGGTTTAGGCCTGATTTTCGTACAGTAGATGTTGGATAAGGTTGATATTATTAGATATTGTTGTAGTAGTCGCCGAGACGCTCGTTTCGGTATAAGGTAGAGCTTCTAACTCATAACGAGTCAAAAGTTACATAGGTTTGAATATTCGTGTACCGGGAGGCGAGTATCGACGCAATCCGAAATTGTTGTCGATATTGGGTCAAATCTCGGGGACTATAACTTGAGTTTCAAAAATGGTCAAGGGCTGTTCTCAGGCCCTAAACTTAGCATTTTGAGTCTATTTTCATAATCAAGAGTCGGATTTGTAAATGGTTTTGGTTAATGAGGTCAAAACGGTTTTACGATTCAAGTGTGCAAAACTGTCCGGTTTTTAATGTCTAAAGATATGTCGAGCCGGTGGGTCTAAAATGTGAATCATTTGATGAAATTTTAACTGAGTCTTCTACAGATATTGAGTGAGTTTGTCACCAAGTTTCGTCGAAAACGGAGTTGTTTAAGTATGGTAAAACAGCGTGTACTTTCGGTAAGTACCGGCTGAGTATTTTTGGGAGGTACTTAACCTCGCGTCATAGTTTGAGGCGAGAGGCTAATCTATTAGCTTCTCAAAGTTTTAAAAGGATATAAGTCTTATGTAAGAGTGTATATTCTGAGATTGGAGACCCATTTAGGGTACTTGAGCCGTGTTGATTTGGCATCTTGAGATGGATCAACATCGAAGGTGCTAGTCTTGGAAAGCTAGTACTTGTCGTGGAGTTAGAAGGAATTCACTTGCATTGATTGGTCATGTCTATGTACATACTATTTTGAGTCATTGATTTTATTATACTAAGTATGTTTTGAGATACTTGAGTATGTTGTTAAGCGCGCACCTTATTTGTTAGGTGGCGGCTTTTGGCGTGTATATTTGGGAGGCATCTTCACTTCGGCGATCACTACTACTACTAGCTTCGTGTATCATCTAAGGTGAGTCTATAGCCTCGCTTTTATACTGGTTTTAATTGATTTTAACCCGCGAGGGGGAATACATGCTATTTGAAACAACTAGAACACAAGTCTTTTGAATGATTGCTTAAACTTAAATGTTGTTTTGATTGTAACAAGTACGTTGAGTACCATGGAAATGGGTACGTTGAGTACAATGGAATTGGTATGTTGAACACCAGGGAATTGTGTTGAAATGGAATTGGTATGTTGAACACCAGGGAATTGTGTTGAAATGGAATTGGTATGTTGAACACCAGGGAATTGTGTTGAAATGGAATTGGTACGTTGAGTACAATGGAATTGGTATGTTGAACACCAGGGAATTGTGTTGAAATGGATTGGTACGTTGAGTATTTTGAGGAACCATAAATGAAATTGCTTTTTATATACTTGTGTTCAAATGATGATTTGCAAAACCTATAGATTCGCTCAACCTTTGTGTTGATCCTTTTAAGCATGTATTTCAGGAAATCAAGATGGAGCGCAGCGGAGCATGCAAGGAGGGAGTTGGTGCTTACTTGTCTAAATTTTGTTTATTTTTCATCCTTTTTAAATTAACCATTTCATTCAAGTATTTTGAGGAACATGTTGTGTTGGTAACGGTTTTTGGGACTAAAACGCTACTCTGATGTATCTTTTGGGATGGAAAATATTTTAGACAAAGTTATATTTATACATTTTAACGTCTCATTTGAGGTCGTTTTCTATGATTGTGTGTGATGTGCTATGAGTAGCGCCCCAAAGTGGTATTCCGCTGCGTGGTAATTTGGGGGTGTTACAGATTGGTACCAGAGCCACAAGTTATAGAGAACTAGGTCGATTTTTTTTTTGAAAATGTCCTAAACTATAACTTTTGGTGTGTCGTAAAAGTTTTAAGCACGCAACTACTCCGCATGGCTCCGGTAAGGCTACTCTTGTATTACTTTATATTTGACTATGATTATGTGAACCTATGTGTATATAGGAATGGTAGTATGTATATGTATAAATATACTATGATATTTAAAGGCATTGTACGCGAAGCAATGGTGCTTGAATGATTGTTGTACATTTTATAATTCGGCTTTGAATAGGATTGGCCTCATCGCCAATCACCGATCTTGATAATTATGTATTATGGATACGAGTGTGAAACTCGTTTGATACTTTGGGTACGTGTATATTGTTTCGTAATCTATCGCATATCGACTTGTTTAAGTTCGGTCGTTGTCGTCACATCGTGATGTGCTATTTTAGGACATCTCATATTGAAACGTAATTGATTAACGTGATATTTTTATTTCCGTTACTCCTTATGATTTTGAAGAATCATTTATCTAAGGCGACATCTTCTACGTAATGCGACGTGTGATTTGGTTTTATATGACTACGTTTTACTGGCGAAAAGGAGGATGCCAATGTTGGGCTTAAGATATATATATCCTAATCAAATATATATAGTTTGGGTACAACAAAGATATGCTCGTAGTAGTCATTCGGTTGAGTGGCTTAATGCCTTGTATCTAATTGGAATGGGACATTTAGATATAGAGATTTTAACTCGCTCAACTATGAGTTGTTTAAGGTTGTCTTATTGAAATGGATTGGGACATTTGAATAAGAAAGTTTTAAACTACTGGACCCTAGATTGTTTGTGTTTTCCTTATTCAGATGGAATGGGACATTTGAATACGGAAATCATGATGTAAGTTTATTTGACACCTTATATTTACTATGGTATTTGGATATGATATCATGTTAAGAGATAGTAATACTTGAGTAGGATGACTTATAATCGTCTCGTTGAAATGGATTGGGACGCCTTTTCATTTGAACAAGAAAGTTATAAGTTCCCGAACCGTAAATTTATAAACTCTTGTACACATGGAGGGGGACGCCTTTTGATGTAGACAAGGAGTTATAAATGAGTGGGCCCGAGTATGTCTGGCTCGATTTGTGGATTTTTGGTGTGCGTACGTCTTCCTTCGACTCGTATTTCGTTGGTAAGAATCGTTCGATGTTGTCGTCATTATGATGATCGTCGATTATCATCTATGTACGAATAACCCGTTGTACTTCTCTCGAGTTATGATTTGTTTTGATGGACCATTTCTAATGTGTCTCGATGATCGCGAGCTTTATAAACAGATTGTTAAGAACCGTTGACCGTTCCGAGAATAGGCGACTCGCTTAAGCGTCACTAGGATTTATGTGTGTACTTGCGGATTGACTGAGGATCAAGTTATCAACGACAACTTATCGTGGACGTGAAGATTTTGTAATTTTACTTGCTACTATCAAAGGGACACCGAAGACTTTTCTTGATGACGAAACTCTTGGGGCTAGTATAACAAACTAAAAACGAGGAATAGGATGCATCACCTTGAGCACTGAAGTCGAAATTATTAGGACGCCTTTGTACGATGAACGCTGAAGCAAAAATTAGTGGGACGCTTTTGTACGTTGAACACGGGAGTAGAACTTAATGGTATGCCCGATATGTTGTGAATTCTCGCCAATGGACCGAATTTCTTAATGACTGGAATTAACAAATTCGTTTTCACTTCGAAGAGTATGTTGTTGCCGACACCGCAAGTGGAAAGACTTTAGAGATCGAGTTGTATTATCAAGGGCTAGTCCAAGGTTTTATCGATGATCAACGACGGAGATTTACATTTGATGTTTATGTTTGACCTTTGTTTTTAGGTACTTATGTGGTATGTGATCGAGTTGAGTGATCGTAAGTTGTGAGAACTTGAGGCGGCATTGTCCAATGACGTCCGATCACGAAGAACGTATACCATATAATATTTTTCTTTCTCTCTCTCTTCTTTTTCGACTTTCAACGACGATGCTTATTGAGACTTTGAATGCGCGTGGGCGGAAGTGAGATGGTGTCCTTGTATTATCTTTTCGGTATGGATCCGCGTGTGAGCACCCTCTGATGACGAAATATTTCCTTGTTATTCCTTTTGATATTTCGTCCATGGTTATCCGGTCAGTGGATATCCTTTAACTTACAACCTTCCAATTGACTAGACCTACCCGAAGGTCTTGTCAAGTGATCTTATTTATCATGGCTTGGCTATTTAGCAAGCATGCGTTAACCCGATTGAATTTATTTATGTGGCATGGTTTGGCTTTTGACAAACATGTCGTGACTTGATTTTGCGTCCATGGTGTTGTCTTTTGTGTTTGAATTAGATTGTAATGCGTCCGATAGCGCAATGTATACGCCGAATGATTTCCGTATCGACGAACTCGCGTTTGGCGAAGTAGGCTGGCATGTTCGAGAATACGCAATAAGGTGATTTTGTACGACTAGTACTAATTACCTCGTCTCAATTCTTTTCTAGAATATTTTCGATGGAGTTTTATGCGACCCATGCGACTCTCTTTCGTGAATGATTGTTTTTTTTTTGTGAGGATCATGAATGGTGGTTTAGATCGCCAGATTGTTGGAATAAAGTAGATGAAGGACAAATTGGAACTGAGACTATTTGGGAGACTACGAAAAGATCGTACGGATTGATAAATGCTTGTAAACTGTGAGGAGTCGTCAGAAGAACTTTGCCAATAACCGTAGGGAGCCGTTGGAAATCTGAAGTTGGAGACATGGCAATTATTAAGGTATCACCTTGGGAAGGTGTAATCCGTTTTGGAAATGGAGAAAAGTTAAGTCCAAGGTGCGTTGGACCGTTTAAGATCACCCAGCGGATGGGACCGGTTGTTTATAGGTTAGAATCATCGGATGAACTTCGTGCGATTCGTGTAATTTTAGTGTGTCGAGCTCGAATAAGTGTTTGGCGAATAAGGGTTTATTCTTCCGTTTTTGGTGAGATACAACTTGACGACAGGTTGCGTTTTGTAAAAGAACCAGTAGAGATCTTTGATCGAGAGGTTAAGCGTTTGAGACCGAGTAAGATTCTCGTTACGAAGGTGCGATGTATTTCGAGACGTGGAACGAGATTCACGTGGGGATGTGAGGATTTCTGTATAAGAAGTGCCCTCGTTTTTCCTAGGAGAGCGCGATACGAGTATGAGGCGAGGCGAGCGCCGGGACGTCGCTCCTTTAAGGAGGTGAGAATGTAACATCCCGTACTTAACGTCATCATTTTACCCTAACTATGTAACGTACTTTGAATTCCTAAGTAACGGTGAGTATTGTTATGTTTGACGGTTTACGTTGAAACCGGTAATGTGTGACTATATTTAATCGTCGTGACGATTGAATAGTACTAATAGTGATCGCGATGCCAATGGATGCCCAAATATTATATTTTAGTATCGATTATTTCGATATTTGATATTTTTGAAATTTTTATTTCATTTACGTTTTAAGTCGAGTCGGACTTTATTATTTCGTTTTGTGTGCGTTTAATTATTAAAACGATCGATTTAACAAACGAGATTTATATTTTTTTATGAAACCCGACTCTCGTAAATATTTTAAAAATTGACTAATAGTCATTTCCCGCTTTTTTAATTAATATTTACAACTAAGTCCACAAGAATGCACAAATGGCAACTTCCACCCTCACCCCACTATATTTAAACTTCAAATAAACACACACCTCATTTTTTTAACTAGCAAAAATTGGTGTTCTCTCCCCCTTTCTCTCTAGCTCACGGCACACCCTCACCACCACAAACCACCACTTATTTTGATTTTGAGCTTGATTCAAGAAAAACTAAACAAAGTCCCATTCCCCAAATTCAATGGAGATTCTAATGGTATGATTTTTACTTACATGCATTCACTTTTATTTTTCAAAGATTTTTACTCAAGAACAATGGTGTTTGATCCATTGTTGTGTTGTATAAAGGTGTTATTATTATTATATTTGATTTTTAAAGTATTGCATGTATGATTTGTGTAGTGGGTTTTTATAATATTAATCATGCAAGTGATCTAGGGATGATATGAGATGTTTTAGATGATTAATATAGCATATTTGAGGTATTGATGATGTTTAAAATGGGTCAAATTGGTTGTTGGTATGATTTTTAAAGAGTCATTTTACATCAGTAGGTTTAGGCCCGATTTTCGTACAGTAGATGTTGGATAAGGTTGATATTATTAGATATTGTTGTAGTAGTCGCCGAGACGCTCGTTTCGGTATAAGGTAGAGCTTCTAACTCATAACGAGTCAAAAGTTACATAGGTTTGAATATTCGTGTACCGGGAGGCGAGTATCGACGCAATCCGAAATTGTTGTCGATATTGGGTCAAATCTCGGGGACTATAACTTGAGTTTCAAAAATGGTCAAGGGCTGTTCTCAGGCCCTAAACTTAGCATTTTGAGTCTATTTTCATAATCAAGAGTCGGATTTGTAAATGGTTTTGGTTAAGGAGGTCAAAACGGTTTTACGATTCAAGTGTGCAAAACTGTCCGGTTTTTAATGTCTAAAGATATGTCGAGCAGGTGGGTCTAAAATGTGAATCATTTGATGAAATTTTAACTGAGTCTTCTACAGATATTGAGTGAGTTTGTCACCAAGTTTCGTCGAAAACGGAGTTGTTTAAGTATGGTAAAACAGCGTGTACTTTCGGTAAGTACCGGCTGAGTATTTTTGGGAGGTACTTAACCTCGCGTCATAGTTTGAGGCGAGAGGCTAATCTATTAGCTTCTCAAAGTTTTAAAAGGATATAAGTCTTATGTAAGAGTGTATATTCTGAGATTGGAGACCCATTTAGGGTACTTGAGCCGTGTTGATTTGGCATCTTGAGATGGATCAACATCGAAGGTGCTAGTCTTGGAAAGCTAGTACTTGTCGTGGAGTTAGAAGGAATTCACTTGCATTGATTGGTCATGTCTATGTACATACTATTTTGAGTCATTGATTTTATTATACTAAGTATGTTTTGAGATACTTGAGTATGTTGTTAAGCGCGCACCTTATTTGTTAGGTGGCGGCTTTTGGCGTGTATATTTGGGAGGCATCTTCACTTCGGCGATCACTACTACTACTAGCTTCGTGTATCATCTAAGGTGAGTCTATAGCCTCGCTTTTATACTGGTTTTAATTGATTTTAACCCGCGAGGGGGAATACATGCTATTTGAAACAACTAGAACACAAGTCTTTTGAATGATTGCTTAAACTTAAATGTTGTTTTGATTGTAACAAGTACGTTGAGTACCATGGAAATGGGTACGTTGAGTACAATGGAATTGGTATGTTGAACACCAGGGAATTGTGTTGAAATGGAATTGGTATGTTGAACACCAGGGAATTGTGTTGAAATGGAATTGGTATGTTGAACACCAGGGAAATGTGTTGAAATGGAATTGGTACGTTGAGTACAATGGAATTGGTATGTTGAACACCAGGGAATTGTGTTGAAATGGATTGGTACGTTGAGTATTTTGAGGAACCATAAATGAAATTGCTTTTTATATACTTGTGTTCAAATGATGATTTGCAAAACCTATAGATTCGCTCAACCTTTGTGTTGATCCTTTTAAGCATGTATTTCAGGAAATCAAGATGGAGCGCAGCGGAGCATGCAAGGAGGGAGTTGGTGCTTACTTGTCTAAATTTTGTTTATTTTTCATCCTTTTTAAATTAACCATTTCATTCAAGTATTTTGAGGAACATGTTGTGTTGGTAACGGTTTTTGGGACTAAAACGCTACTCTGATGTATCTTTTGGGATGGAAAATATTTTAGACAAAGTTATATTTATACATTTTAACGTCTCATTTGAGGTCGTTTTCTATGATTGTGTGTGATGTGCTATGAGTAGCGCCCCAAAGTGGTATTCCGCTGCGTGGTAATTTGGGGGTGTTACATTCTTGGCATGTATTCATACTTCAAGGTCTTAACTTGTATTCTTGTCTTCAGGGAGGACTAAAAGTGACAAGTCTTCAATTTTGAGGGACCATGCTTGCCAATTCTTTAAAGTTGAGGGTCCTTTTTGTAAATTTGACAAACTTTAGGGACCAAACTTGTAATTATGAATAAACAAGGGTATAAAGTTTCAGTTCTTCAATAATGAAGGACCCTTCTTGTACAATCTTCAATTCTTCAAGGACTTTTCTTGGAAAATCAATTCTAGGGTTCGGTTCATTGTGCGGCTTCTTTTCCCGTGTTCGGCTTTGATTGATTCTTGTGATATTTTGTCATTTTCTCGGTATTCGTACCTAAAATACACATTGAGCAAACACAAGCATATATATGGAATTTTTATGATATTTTAACCATTTTCAGCCCGTTTTGGACGATGAGACTATGTATAAAAGCAGTCTTATCACCTGCCGACTTCTTAATCCTTGAAATGGAGAAAGACTGGCAAGTCCCTCTCTTTTTAGGATGACCATTCTTGCACACCGCCGATTCTATCATTCTTATGAAGAATAAGGAACTTGTAGAAACTAGAAAGGGGGGGGGGGGGTTGAATAGTTTCTTATATTTACTTGTTAAAATGTGGTTTCCAAAAATCCTTTTTCAAAAACTTAGGCTTGAGGAAATATGTGAAATCTTCTTATGCACAATATGAACAATGATAGTGTAACTAAACTAATACTAACAAAAATATATCCACAAAGAATAAAGAAGGATAGTGTAACTAATCTAATACTAACACATGTATATGCATAAAGAATAAAGAATGTAAAGAGTTAAGGGTAAAGAAAGATCAAATCGAACACCAAGGATTTATAGTGGTTCGGCAAAGAAGCTCACTCCTCGTTCCTACTCTACTCCTCGAGTACTCCTTACTCGAGAGTTCACTACACAACAAGCTCCTTATGGTGGAGAAAACCGTACACGTCGCTTAACCAATTTCTGACTTTATGCTAAAAGTCGAGCCCTAATCGTAGCTAGGACCAATCTACACAACTATACTTAGTACATACACAACTTCCAAATAGACACAACTACTTGGATCTTCACAACTATGACACAACTACAAATGTATAAAATTAGATCTTCAATGGATCTTTGGTGGTGGACTCAACACTTCACAAGGATAGTGTTCTTCTCTTTGCACTTGGAGAGGAAGGGATGGAAGAACAAGATTCACTTCTTAAACAAGTAATAATCAAACAAATGATCAAAGATTTGAGTGATTAAAGAAGGGGTTTGAATCTGGAAATAAATGTGCAAAAGAGGTGAGATGAAAAGCTGAGAATGGTCCACTATTTAAAAGACAAAGGAGCCAACGGCTAGTTCTGCCCGCGGTACCTTATCTTAGCCCGCGGTACCTTATCGATAAGGTACCGCCTAGGTGCTAAGGTACCGCCGGACTAGACTCCGCTCCTTTTTGTCCTTTAGTGGTGGAGGTCTTATCTGGATATAAAAAATATACTGAAAGGATATTCTTAACCAAATAAGAATATGTATTTTCAAATTTCAAATAATTAATTTAATAAAACATTTTCTTAAAAAGAAAGTTTAATAAAAACTTGTCACACTTAATAAAAAGTGAGTTTTAAGAAAAGATTAAATCACTTGATCACTTGATTAAGGTTAGTACTTGTTTATCCATACCTTAAGTGAAAATGGGTAAAATAAAAAATACTTGAACTCAAGAATTCGTTTTTCGTTGTTTTCGTAAATGCTTGTTTTTACACATTGTCGTAATCAAAACAAGGCGAGACCGAAAAATGCAAGTAACGTTTTTAGGAATTTATTGCATTAACAATCTCCCCCTTTTTTATTCCGACAATACATAAACTCAATCACACAAAAACATGATTTTCGAAGACGAGTTTATTCATTTCTCCCCCTTTGTCGAAGCAAAAAGGTTGCACAAGTCGGTGTTTGAAAAAACGGACTTTGCAAAGACTCTCCCTTGGTGCTTACTCCCCCTAGCTTAGGGCACCGAGGAATCGAGATATGGTGACAAGCTACATAGAAGGGTTAGTTGAACAAAAGAAACAACCAACAATATATAGCAATAGGTCACATAAAAAAAAAAGAGAAGAAAACACAAAGACAAAGATCCAAGATAGGTTACTAAAAGGACATCATACAAAGAAGTATGGAAAAAGGAACAAGCCAAAAGCATAAATCTTATCCTAGTTATTCTAGAATTCTAAGATTTGCTTGAATTGGGTGTCTTGTGGATAAGCAACCAATGCTTATATGAAAGACAAGGTAATAGCAGAGGGTGGTGGTGGTGGCTTGTTGGAGATCTCATAATCAAAGTGAAGAGAAGGCTTGATTAAGAGACTCTTGATGTAGCTCAACTTCTCATAGATGTGTGCCATATCAAGGTGTTGATATTGACAACATTGACAATATGTTACATGATGCATGACATTATCATGAGAAGGAGGAAGAACACTAAAGGGTGGTGGTGGAAGAAAAGATGTTCCACAATCAACATTCTTGGTAGGAGACATGTGATTAAGAGTGTTCTTGGGTGGGTTTGGATTGAAAGCAATTGGAGAAAATGGAGGAGATTCAAGGCTTTCATTGGGAGAATAAGACATTTTGGATGTGAAGTAATGCAAAATGCTTATGGTTTCAATAGGGAAGGCTTAGGGTATTTTTGGGGTGGTCAAAGGGTTTGAAACAAAGATTCTCAAAAATGTTGGAGCAAATCTGGAGTTTCAGACAAAAACCCGAAAAAGGAAGGCACTGTAGGCGGTTCCTTATCTAGGGTGGCGGTACCTTATCAATAAGGTACCGCGGTTCACATATGGAACCGCCTGTAGAAGCAGGGTTTGTAGTTTGGAGGAAGATTTTTCAGCAAATCTTATTTTTCTAGTCTAACTTATCATAGGGATATGCTTAAAAGCAAAGATAGACAAAGAAAACATATGCAAACTTACCAAATAAATATTTGACCAAAATACATGGATTAAAAAAAATCGATGTAGGAGGTGTGTAAGACAAGACCTTAAGTCATGACACAATGATCCTCCATGATTCTATCTTGTTCTTGCTATGTTTGAGAGAATCATACATATGAATTATGTAAGCTCTAGATTAATAGCGAGAATCTATGAAAAATCGTTTTTAGATTGAATTAACAATGTCAAACGAATTTCTCAACCATTTTCGAAAGAGACTTTGAGAATTTTGAAAAAGAGAAGAGAGGTTTTTTTTTTTGTTTTTTGAAAAAGAGTTTGGAAGACTCAATGACTCAAAGTGGTAAAAGAAAACACACAAGAAGAAAAGAATTTAAGGAAGATGTTCCATTAATCCTAGACCTAGACGCAAGTAATTAAAAGGTTCCCTCTTAAGTGGCTTAGTGAAGATATCGGCTAAGTTGTCCTCGGAGGGCACCTTTTCAATAGAAATGTTCCCCTTTTGAACATTATTCCTAAGGAAATGGTGTCTAATTTCTATGTGTTTGGTTCGCGAATGTTGCACGGGATTCTTGCTTAGGTCTATAGCGCCTTTATTATCGCACATGATGGGAACATCATCAAGAGAAATCCCGTAATCAGCAAGAGCTTGCTTCATCCATAGAGCTTGTTGGCATGCTTTTCCGGCACTCACATACTCGGCTTCCGTGGTGGATATTGCAAGAGCGGTTTGTTTCTTGGAGAACCAAGAAGTTAAACAACAACCCATGAAGGTACAAACTCCACTAGTGCTTTTCCGGTCCACATAGTCTCCCGCATGATCCGAGTCCGCGTAGACAATGGTTTCTACGCCGGTCCCTTTAGGATACCATAATCCTAAATGTATAGTGCCTTTAATGTATCGGAAGATACGCTTAACCGCTTCAAGGTGAGAGGTTTTGGGAGCCTCTTGGAAGCGAGCACAAAGGCAAACACTAAACATGATATCCGGTCGACTTTCCATTAGGTACAACAAACTACCAATCATACCTCTATATTTGGTGTTGTCTTCCGACTCACAATCATCATCTACGGTGAGTTTAGTATCCGAGGCCATAGGGGTCTTCATTGGTCTAGATTATTCTAATCCAAATTTATTTAGCATTTCTTTAGCGTACTTAGATTGACTAAAGAAAATACCATCGTCCATTTGTTTAATTTGGAGTCCTAAAAAGAAATTAAGTTCTCCCATCATACTCATTTCAAACTCATCATGCATGATTTTGGCAAAGTCATCACACAATTCTTGACAAGTTGAGCCAAATATAATGTCATCAACATATATTTGTACGATTATGAGGTGAGGACCTTTCTTCTTTGTAAAGAGTGTATTGTCTACCATTCCTATGGTATACTCATGTTTAACAAGAAACGCTTTAAGTCTATCATACCAAGCTTTGGGTGCTTGTTTGAGTCCATAAAGTGCTTTCTTAATCTTGTAAACATGATCCGGTTTCTCAAAATCAATGAAGCCGGGAGGTTGAGCCACATATACCTCCTCATTGATCAAACCGTTGAGAAAAGCACTCTTTACATCCATTTGTTGAAGCTTAAAATCTAAGGCGCAAGCATAGGCTAAGAGGATTCTAATGGATTCTAGTCTAGCTACCGGTGCATATGTCTCTTCATAATCAATACCTTCATGTTGATTATAGCCTTGAGCTACAAGTCTAGCCTTGTTAAGAGACAAAACACCATTATCATCTAGCTTACTACTAAATACCCATTTGGTTCCTATAATGGTAGAACATCTAGGTGGAGGAACAAGTTCCCAAACATCATTGGCAACGAATTGATTTAATTCTTCTTGCATCAGAATGACCCAACTCTATTCCGTCAAAGCTTCTTTAACATTCTTTGGTTCAATCAAGGAGACAAAACAAAAGAAGTTGCTTTGGTTTTGGACTTGAGATCTTAGGGTCCTTTGATTTAAGTCACCAATGACATTATTGAGAGTATGATCCCTAGATTCCTTAATGTTTACTTCCTTTTCAACACTAAGGTCTTCAATTCCTATTTTTCTAACCTCTTTGGCTTTAACTACTTCTAATTCATCCAAGTCATCATCAACCAATGGTGGTGTCTTGGGCGAAGGAGGGGTTTCATCAAAGGTTACGTTGAGTGATTCTTCAATAACCCCCGTGGTTCTATTTAGGACTATGTAGGCTTTGCTAGTTTGAGAATAACCTAAAAGGATACCTTCGTAAGACTTTGGGTCAAACTTGGTAAGGTAGTCTTTGGTGTTGAGGATAAAGCACTTGCTTCCAAACACCCTAAAATATTCCAATGAGGGTTTCTTACCTTTAAGAATCTCATTGGGGTCTTTCCTAAGAAAGGTCGAATAAGAATTCGGTTGAGAATGTAAGTCGATGTGTCTACGGCATTGCACCAAAACTTTTGAGGCAAAGATTACTCATTTAATATTGTCCTACTCATCTCTTGGAGAGTCCTATTCTTCCTTTCAACTACCCCATTTGATTTTAGAGTGCGAGGAGCCGAGAAGTTATGGGTAATACCATGAGCTTCACAAAAGGCACCAAAATGCACTTCATTGTCAAATTCCCTACCATGATCCGTCCTAATAGAGACAATTGAACATCCTAGTTGATTTTGAATTCTTCAACTAAAGATTTCGAAGTGATCGAAAGCTTCATTCTTAGATGCCAAAAATCTAGTCCAAGTGAATCTAGAATAGTCATCAACAATAACTAGGGTATAAAGGTTACCTGTAACACACGTGAAAGTGCCGTATGATGCTAAGTTATCGTCTCAAGAGTTGTTCAGTATGAGCATCTCTCTTAAGTTGCGACTCACTTGTGGATGTGATATCCCGAGCCCAACGTTATTTATTTAATCCTATTTTACGTATATTTTTGAAATTTTTAAGAAATTTCGTTTGCGATATATTTGACGGTTTAAGTTGAAACCAACGTTTACGGTCGTAATTTTAATGTTTGACGATTTAAGAAGAACCGATGACGACTACGATACCGACGGATGCCAAAATTTTATATTTTATTATTTTATTATCAATCGTTTCGATATTTAATATTTCGACGATATCGTTTTAAATTACGTATCGAGTCGTTATAGTATTATTTTTCGTGTGCGTTTAAACTCTTTAGTATTTTTACGGAACCCGAGTCCCGTAAATGTTTGTAAAATTTACTTTTACTCATTTCCCGCAACTTAAGTTATTATTTACATTTATGGCCCAAAAGAATGCATTTTGTCAATATTAACCCAAGACTTGGACTATATATAAAATTCCCACTAACACAATTTCAATTAAAAATTCATTTAAGAAAAATCTTCATCTTTCTCCTCTCTTTTCTTGTTTTGACCGTACACCCCAACCAACAAAACCCTTCAAAATCTTTGATTTCTAGTTTGATTCAAGAAAAAGTAAGCAAAGACCCATTCCTAATTTTTCAAGAGCTACATTTTGGTATGATTTTTATACACATGCATAAACTTTATTTTTCTTTCAAGTTTTTGATGATGAACACCATGTTTGATCCATTTTTGTGGAGAAGAATGTGTTAATATTATTATATTACATAGTGGGGTGTTTGCTAGTTGAATTTTTATTTTTGGGTTTTTGAATTTGAGGATGATATAGGTTAATTAGATGTGTTAGGATGATATTAGGGTGATATTAGGACCATAGGAATTGTTGGAATGGATTGAAAAATTGATTTGGTATGATTTTTAAGTAGTCATTTTAGACCAGTGGGTAAAACGTATTTTTTGGAAATCTTACTGTTTGAAAAGGGTGAAACTAATAGGATGGACTTATAGAGAATTCTTCTAGCTTCGATTTGCCGCTTGAATGAGCTTCTAACTCATTACGAGTCAAAAGTTATGATGTTTTGATTTTCGTGTACCGGGAGATGAGAATCAACACAATCCGAATTTGTGTTTGGTTTTGGGTCAAATCCCGGGGACCATAGATAGAGTTTGGTAAATGATTGAAAGTTAATTTTTGGTTTCAAACCTGTGTATTTGAGTCTATTATTAGACTTAGGTGTCGTAGAGGTCAATGGTATATTTTAAATGGGTCAAATGAGTCCGACTTGGTCAAAGTGCAATTTCAGTCCGAAAAACGTAGGTTTAGTAATGTGTTGAGTAACGGGTCGTAAAAGCGAAAACTTTTAATGGGATTAAAAATGGGTTTTCTACAGGTCTTAAGGTATTTTTGAGAATTTTCTTAATTTTTATAACAAGGGTTAAGTCTAGTAAAACAGCCCATACTTTTGGTAAGTATCGGCGAAGTCGTAAAATGGATAGTAACTTTAATAACATTGATAAATGGTATAAGTCTAGTAACAACTACTTGCTTGATTTTGGCGTGAGTTTTCATAAGCATTGAGTGTGTTTGCATTTGCTTGTGTTTAGTACAATAATGTACGCGGAGTATTGATTTGGTTTTCGTACTTTGACTTTTAGGTCAAGTGTTTGATTTTCCCGGGCATCCACGTCGTCGGTGACATTTCTCGTTACGTCTTCGCTAGAACTACTACTACTACGCAAGGTGAGTCTATAGCCTCGCTCTTTACTTTATTCAAATGTTTTTAACCCGCGAGGGGGATACATGCTAATTTAAATGAAAATGAACATAAGTCTTGATTGATTGTTGGACCCGAATGTTGCCTCGAAATTGTGTTGAGTACCTAGTTGCAAAAGTCCCTAAATTCATGAACTATTAACTATTGTCCTGCCCTCGAGTAGGGGGAAATAGCCGCTTATACAATTTGTAGTACTACGGGGCTAACGACCCAATGCTAGCCGAGAAGCTGTACGTTGAGTAAGTTCTGCGGTAGATTATCTTGTATGAGAGATAAGGTATAATTGCAACTGATGCCTTTAGAAGGGGCACTGGTTTCATCTGAATCACGCCGGTAATTATTACGCGGGTGATTGAGTTAACGGATTAGTGTCATGAGCTTAAACACAATTGTCATATCCTTGAGTAATAGATTGTGAGTACGACAATGCTATTGAATGATCATGATTGGTTTTTAATACTTATGTTCAACTGATGATTTGATAAACCTATAGATTCGCTCAACCTTGGTGTTGACGATTTTAAGCATGTGTTTCAGGTAACCAAGATTGTTAGCAGCGGAGCATGCGAGGATGGAAGTTGTTGTGGCTTGGCGGTCTACTTTGTTTTCCTCCCTTTTTGCACTTAAAAATTTTATACTATGTCATGTGAATGAAAATGTATTTTTTTTTTGGGTTGAGATTCAGTGGGGACCTAAACGCAACTCTGTTTTATATAATTCTTGGGATTGGAAAACTGTAGACTTATATGTTTTTAATAATGTTTAAATTCATGTTTAAACTTTTACGTCTCTTTGAGTCGTTTAATATAGCTTATGTGTGATGATAACTACGTAGCACCCAAATGTTGTAGTTCCGCTGCGCATAGCATTTGTGGGGGTGTTACAGATTGGTAATCAGAGCCATGAGTTATAGAGAACTAGGTCATTTTGAAAAATCCTAAACTATAACTTTTGGTGTCGTAAGAAATTGTCCAAGCACACAACTATCCTGCATGGCTCCGGTAAGAATTCTTTAGCATTGCTTTATATTTTAGATGTATCCCTCGAAATTGATATAAATTCCCGAGTATTTAGTAAGTAAATACTTTGATATATATTGAGATATATTGTTGTGTACGTTGAGCGCTTATCATCGTAATTTGCAAATTTCTGTAAAGATTATCGTATATGTTGCATGTAATTGGCATAACGGGCTACATTGCATTACATGGCAACACCGCGTTGTAATCCTACGTGTATGTAGGAATGGTTTTATGTATAAGTATGTATATACTATGGTATTTAAAGGCATTGCACGTGAAGCAATGGTCCTTGAGTGATTATCGTACATGTTATAATGCGGTTTTGCTGAGAATTCGGCCTTACCGCTAATTATCAATCTTGATAATTAATTTATTGATCGAATAATCGAGTGTGAACCTCGTTTAATACTCTATATACGTAAATGATGCTTCGTAACATATTTTATATCGACTAGAGTGATCTCAATTGTCGTTATCGCACCGTGATGTGTCATTTTGGACATCTTCTTTTTTTGAACGTAATTTACTTACGTATTACTTTATTTCCTTTATTCCTAATGGGTTTGATATGTTAGTTCACGTAACTATAACATAGACGAAGTATAATCGACGATGCGTACATCGGGGCGGCGAATCATGTGTGTATATTATGAAACATGGTCGAGGCGTGTTGCCATTTAATCATTGTTTACTATTCTACTTGGATTTAAAGATGTGTTTTAAAATTAGACTGGCGTTGTGATCAAGCGCGATAACTTGGAATTTGGTTGGTTTTTGTGTTAATTTTGTGGAGTACGATTTCGAGACTCATCCGAGGCCGATAACAACATTTAGTTGACATACGTATTCTCGTTCCATTTATTTCATTTTGTTTTGTTGTTTCATTATTTTGAAGTTAATATTTTACATGACGAGGTCCGGCATTTGTGCAAGTTAAGTAAGCATCGAACTTTGTTGATTGAATGATTTAAACATAAAGTGTTTTATATATTTAATACTTGGCGGATGAAACTTTTGGATAAAAATGACGTATGATGTGTTTTGTAACAAGTAAAATTCGTGTAGAGAATAAACGGACATTGTGAAATTATTTTCCTTCAACCTTGGTTGGTAAATCGTAATAAGTAATTTGTATTACTCGTAAAATTCTTGTTTTCATATGTTAATATTTGATACTAAAAGATTGTGATGGACTTGTTAAGAATTTGTTTAATTAAATTTGAGAACGGGAGTTATAATAAAATTTGCGAGATGACTATTGAGTATACGTAGCTTCAGATTTAGTATGAATTAATTTTCGGGTCAATGTAGCAAACTTTTGGCATAATTTGTAATATAGAGTAGAAAAATTGGTCATATATTTTGGAGGTAGAAACTTTGTAAAAATTGGTTTATTTTAAACATAAGGTTATGTTTACGTATGCATTGGTGTAAACTAGAACTCGTCACTCGTTGTAGTAAATAAACTGGGATAAAATCGGAATATACACTTTAAGTATGAAATTATAATGCTTGAAATAAAATTTTAAACATTGATGGAACGTCATTGGAAATCATTTGTTTGTTTAATTGTCGTTATAGAAAATCAATATGTGTAATTTGATGATGCTTGTTTAAAATCGTTTGAAAAATCTTTCATTTTATTCCGCTATGAGATGTGTTAATTTTAAAATCACTTAATAATGGGCTAATGATTAAAAGTTGAATTTTATATATATTTTAAAATTATTGAGATAAGCATTTTGATTGTTTATTATATTATTATCATCGAGATTCAAGTGTCGACTAAAATCAGTAAATTATCTGGATAATACTACGTGAAACCTCTTTATCATTTGAGTCGAAGTGCGCGAATGTGATTTAACAAACCAGTTTTAAGGAAGACTTATATAATAAAAAGTCAAAGGTTGATTTTAAGAGTTAATTGGACTAGTTTGAGTCATGTTGGATACGTGTATATTTGTGATAATATAAGTCGTAATAATAAAAACGTAAAACTTGGAAAATTCTTACTACGTATGTTTTTGGTACTTAAGATATGAACATTAATGAGATTTTGACACAAGTATGGAGATTTTCAAACCTAATGATTTTATCAAATATGATAACCGGGTCACCGCAATTACTAATGTTAATAATTTCCGAGAGATTGAAATTTTTCCAGAAATGAAAGCGTTGTAAAGATTGGAAAATGAAAGGTATAAATTCTTTAATGGTGTAACACAAATTAAAAATGTGTAAATGTTCGGTTTTACAATGTACAAGGTAACACTAATTATTATACGCAACTGGATTACACAACACACGCCTACTTGTATATTATTTAATAAAGATGTATATATAATGTTTTGAGTCACGATGGTTCGATCGTCCGACATCCCTTCTTTGATTTTGCGAGTCTATATCTGAACTTGGGTAGTAATAAGACTGTTCATTTTAACATTTTTCATGATATGAAACTATTATTATTATATTTATTTTAAAACTACTATTTCGTTAGTACTTGATAATGAGGGTGTGTTACCCGGTGTATTTTTGTCATAATTCATGGACGCCGTAACTTTCTCCTTTCGGTTAATGGAACCAAAAATTCTGTATTTACTTGTATGATGCTATAAATCTTCATTAGAGTGGTTGTTTATTTATATTTAACAAAAGCGAGGAGGCGTAGCCGCTTTACCAAATTGTAAGAGGTGAAAGAACTCGATCTTCCTGGTGAAATTGTTTCTATTTAACCAAGTGATTATTCTTCTCTCCCCGTATACCCTTGGTGGAATGGGCGTGCAACTCGAGACGATGGGAAGTGTGATCGTTATTTTTATTTTTGACGCTTGTGTGATATTCAACTTTCACTCCATGTATTCGTAGATCGCTGTTGTTATCCTGAGACTTTTGTCATATATTTGAAGTATTTTCATTTCTAATGTAGTTAATTTCCGTTGGAAAATATATTGCTCGTTTACCTCGTTCGATCTCATTGATCTTAATTTTATTACTTGTTGTGCTTGCAATGATCTTTAATCATGAACCACCTTACCGTTATTTTGTGAATAGTCTATTGTGAAAATAGGTATGAGTGTGTCAAATGTTTTGGTGAACTAAATGCAAATGGTGTCGATTTCTTTATTTAATTATTTATTTATTTTCCTCACAAAAAGGCAAAGCAAAAAAATATGTTCCCAAAGTGGACGAAAAATGTTTGATGTGTTTCTTAAAACGATAGTAGCAATATTTTCCCATTTCAAATTTCATTTCAAATGATTTAATTATTTTGAAGGCTAGGTCGAAAACTTCCATAGTCGTGTTTGGTATGTAATAATAATGTTTGTGTTGTCACTCGATCCTCAATTATGCACAGCTTAGCTAACTATGCATAATTCGGGAAGAGTCCTGTTTTGTTGGTTGTTGTTGCTTGATCCTCAAGTATGCATGATCTAGCTAATTATGCATAGTTTAGGAAGGGCACTATCGTGTCAAACAAATTGGTCATCTTGAAACTTGTAGTGTTTTGATAAATGTTTGGATGAGAACGTTTTTAAAAATGGTGGATCCTTATGCAAGTAATCGCATTTTCTTTGATTCCTAAAGACAATTTTTGAATTTTTCTTGTATTCCTTGAAATCTTTTCTTTCGTTTGGTGTTGACTTGGTAAGTCACTGTGACCGAGTAGTTTTTGGAAAATGTTTTTATGAGTTGTGTGTAACGTGCAAATTTCATCGGAATCACGAGGGTGTTGATGAAATACCAAAGGGGCTCGTATCGTCACCGGGAGAAGAGTTTTTTTATAAAGATGGAAAAATGCCGAAGTAGAGGAAATCAGAGTTCGAATAACTCTAAGGGAAATAACGAAGACTTCTCCTACAGCGAATGTATCGTACTTTATTTATTATTCTTTTCTTGTTCTTTTGATATGACAACGACACGCGGTAAACTGTTGAAGTTTACCAACTGTGCACCGGTAATTGGAAGACCATTCCAATTGTCGTCTTCGTTTATTTAAGTGAGGAATCCTCTTTGCTTGACTCAACCATCCTTGATTATCGATGGTTAAACGATAGATATCCCTAGTTGATGTTTTTGTGGTAAACCCTTGCCTTTTATGTATTTGTGTGGTAAGTAATCTGGTCGAGTGATCGTAAGTTGTGAGAACTTGAGACGACATTGTCCAATGAAGTCCGATCATGGAGAACACGTGCCATGTAATGTATTTTTTTTTTAACTGTGAACGATGATATTTATTAAGATTTTGACCACGTTTGGGACGGAAGTAAGACGGTGTTCTTGTAGTATCTTTTGGGTATGGATCCGTGTGTGAGCACCCTACGATGACGTATGTATGTATTTTATTTCTTTTTGGATATGCATCCATAGCTATCAAGCTCTTGAACCTTCTTTAACTTGCAATTTTCTTTTGACTGGACTCATCCGAGAATTATGTAAATATTCTTGCTTTATCTTGGCTTGGCTGATTAGCAAGCGTGGGTTAACTGATTGAACTGATTGGTTTAGCATGGTTTGTCTATGTTGCAAACATGTCGTAATATGGTTGTATGTGTTTCATAATGGCTTTTGTGTTTGTTTGGATTGTGATGTCTTCGAGAGAGTTATGTATACGCCGAATGATTTCGTACCGATGAATTCGTTTTTGACGAAGTAGGGTTGTATGTACGTAATATCGTAATAAGGTGATTTGGTACGACTAGTATTGATTACTTCGTCTTTTATATTTTGAACGTTTTTCTATGAGGTGATGTGCGACCCGTGTGATTTTCTTTGTGATAGTTGTTTTTATGAGATGATGAACCAAGTGAAAGGACGATTCGAACGTTGGAAGACGTGCACCGAGCGTGTGTGATTGATTTTGGTAGTTGTTGAGATCGACCATTGCCGTTGGTAGTACCTTTGTACAACGACATTTACCATGGTAGCATTGAAGCTGCAGCCTTTGAGGAATTATGTCGATGAAAATGTGGATCTCCAGTTGGATAGAATGAAGTAGGAAAAAGTCAGTTGGATGGACTTGAAATGATTCGAGAGGCTACGGAAGAGATGGTGTAGATTGAGAATCACTTGTTGACCGCGAGAAGCTGTGAGAAGAGACGTGTCAATAACCGAAGGATGAATTTGAGAAATTGAAGTGGAGATCAAGGATCGAGATATTAAGAGATTGAAGCAAGGTATAATACTCATGGTGAAGGTGTGATGGAACACAAGACGTGAACTAAAGTCCGCATCAGAACGTGAAGACCCCTTTAGGAAGAAGTACCTTTATCTTCCTAGTAAGTACAAAATGCGAGTATAAGAACCAGAGAGCGCCGGGACGTCGCTCCTTTAAGAGGGGAAGGATGTAACACACGTGAAAGTGCCGTATGATGCTAAGTTATCGTCTCAAGAGTTGTTCAGTATGAGCATCTCTCTTAAGTTGCGACTCACTTGTGGATGTGATATCCCGAGCCCAACGTTATTTATTTAATCCTATTTTACGTATATTTTTGAAATTTTTAAGAAATTTCGTTTGCGATATATTTGACGGTTTAAGTTGAAACCAACGTTTACGGTCGTAATTTTAATGTTTGACGATTTAAGAAGAACCGATGACGACTACGATACCGACGGATGCCAAAATTTTATATTTTATTATTTTATTATCGATCGTTTCGATATTTAATATTTCGACGATATCGTTTTAAATTACGTATCGAGTCGTTATAGTATTATTTTTCGTGTGCGTTTAAACTCTTTAGTATTTTTACGGAACCCGAGTCCCGTAAATGTTTGTAAAATTTACTTTTACTCCTTTCCCGCAACTTAAGTTATTATTTACATTTATGGCCCAAAAGAATGCATTTTGTCAATATTAACCCAAGACTTGGACTATATATAAAATTCCCACTAACACAATTTCAATTAAAAATTCATTTAAGAAAAATCTTCATCTTTCTCCTCTCTTTTCTTGTTTTGACCGTACACCCCAACCAACAAAACCCTTCAAAATCTTTGATTTCTAGTTTGATTCAAGAAAAAGTAAGCAAAGACCCATTCCTAATTTTTCAAGAGCTACATTTTGGTATGATTTTTATACACATGCATAAACTTTATTTTTCTTTCAAGTTTTTGATGATGAACACCATGTTTGATCCATTTTTGTGGAGAAGAATGTGTTAATATTATTATATTACATAGTGGGGTGTTTGCTAGTTGAATTTTTATTTTTGGGTTTTTGAATTTGAGGATGATATAGGTTAATTAGATGTGTTAGGATGATATTAGGGTGATATTAGGACCATAGGAATTGTTGGAATGGATTGAAAAATTGATTTGGTATGATTTTTAAGTAGTCATTTTAGACCAGTGGGTAAAACGTAATTTTTGGAAATCTTACTGTTTGAAAAGGGTGAAACTAATAGGATGGACTTATAGAGAATTCTTCTAGCTTCGATTTGCCGCTTGAATGAGCTTCTAACTCATTACGAGTCAAAAGTTATGATGTTTTGATTTTCGTGTACCGGGAGATGAGAATCAACACAGTCCGAATTTGTGTTTGGTTTTGGGTCAAATCCCGGGGACCATAGATAGAGTTTGGTAAATGATTGAAAGTTAATTTTTGGTTTCAAACCTGTGTATTTGAGTCTATTATTAGACTTAGGTGTCGTAGAGGTCAATGGTATATTTTAAATGGGTCAAATGAGTCCGACTTGGTCAAAGTGCAATTTCAGTCCGAAAAACGTAGGTTTAGTAATGTGTTGAGTAACGGGTCGTAAAAGCGAAAACTTTTAATGGGATTAAAAATGGGTTTTCTACAGGTCTTAAGGTATTTTTGAGAATTTTCTTAATTTTTATAACAAGGGTTAAGTCTAGTAAAACAGCCCATACTTTTGGTAAGTATCGGCGAAGTCGTAAAATGGATAGTAACTTTAATAACATTGATAAATGGTATAAGTCTAGTAACAACTACTTGCTTGATTTTGGCGTGAGTTTTCATAAGCATTGAGTGTGTTTGCATTTGCGTGTGTTTAGTACAATAATGTACGTGGAGTATTGATTTGGTTTTCGTACTTTGACTTTTAGGTCAAGTGTTTGATTTTCCCGGGCATCCACGTCGTCGGTGACATTTCTCGTTACGTCTTCGCTAGAACTACTACTACTACGCAAGGTGAGTCTATAGCCTCGCTCTTTACTTTATTCAAATGTTTTTAACCCGCGAGGGGGATACATGCTAATTTAAATGAAAATGAACATAAGTCTTGATTGATTGTTGGACCCGAATGTTGCCTCGAAATTGTGTTGAGTACCTAGTTGCAAAAGTCCCTAAATTCATGAACTATTAACTATTGTCCTGCCCTCGAGTAGGGGGAAATAGCCGCTTATACAATTTGTAGTACTACGGGGCTAACGACCCAATGCTAGCCGAGAAGCTGTACGTTGAGTAAGTTCTGCGGTAGATTATCTTGTATGAGAGATAAGGTATAATTGCAACTGATGCCTTTAGAAGGGGCACTGGTTTCATCTGAATCACGCCGGTAATTATTACGCGGGTGATTGAGTTAACGGATTAGTGTCATGAGCTTAAACACAATTGTCATATCCTTGAGTAATAGATTGTGAGTACGACGATGCTATTGAATGATCATGATTGGTTTTTAATACTTATGTTCAACTGATGATTTGATAAACCTATAGATTCGCTCAACCTTTGTGTTGACGATTTTAAGCATGTGTTTCAGGTAACCAAGATTGTTAGCAGCGGAGCATGCGAGGATGGAAGTTGTTGTGGCTTGGCGGTCTACTTTGTTTTCCTCCCTTTTTGCACTTAAAAATTTTATACTATGTCATGTGAATGAAAATGTATTTTTTTTTGGGTTGAGATTCAGTGGGGACCTAAACGCAACTCTGTTTTATATAATTCTTGGGATTGGAAAACTGTAGACTTATATGTTTTTAATAATGTTTAAATTCATGTTTAAACTTTTACGTCTCTTTGAGTCGTTTAATATAGCTTATGTGTGATGATAGCTACGTAGCACCCAAATGTTGTAGTTCCGCTGCGCATAGCATTTGTGGGGGTGTTACATTACCTCCATAACTCCGTATGGTGGAAGGTCCAAAAAGATCCATATGTAGGAGCTCTAAGCACCGAGAGGTCGAAAACAAATTCTTGGCTTTGTGACTTGAGTGAACTTGCTTTCCAATTTTGCAAACATCACAAAAGTGACTATCAAACTTAATCTTGGGGATGTGTCTTACCAACTCCTTAGAGACTAAAGATTGAATTAAACGCATATTAGCGTGACCTAATCTCCTATGCCAAAGAGTAGAACTATCATCTATAGTCGCAAGACATATGTTGTCTTTTGACTTCTTATTGACCTTCATAACATAAAGCCCATGCTTTCTAATACCTTTTCCAATGACCTTTCCATCTTTTACGATTTCACTGTCATGTTCCGAAAAGATGACCTTACACTTATTATCACAAATTTGGCCTATACTTAAAAGGTTGAACCCTAAGTTATCTACGTGCTAAACATTTTCAATGGTCATGGAGTCAAGAGAAACCGTACCTTTGCCAATGATATTACCACGTAGACTACTAGCGAATGTGACGTTACCTCAATCATATGCTTTGTAATGCGAGAACAAACTTTGATTACCCGTCATGTGTTTAGAACATCCACTATCCTTAATCCACTCATCGGGCTCCAAATCAATTCCCAAGCATATCTAGGTAACAACACACAAGATCAAACATTTGGTCCCTAATATCTCATGGGTCCAAAATTGTTAGTTCCAAACATCCCTTGCATTTGGTTGGGATGCATGAATGAGGAGGGGATTCACCATGGAGAACAAAATGGAGGAGGGTAGTAATTAATGTAACCATTTTGTTGTTCATTATTTCTCCTAGGTGTATTTGATCTAGGTTTAGAGTTATTATTATTCCTTCTAGGTGTTGGAGTTTTACTTCTAGGTCGTGAATTGTTTTGATTATCTCTTCTAGGAGATGTTGTTCTACTTCTAGGCTTAGACGCATTTCGTACTCTAGGTGGAGTAGAAGATGGTCTTGATAAACTTTTATTTCCCATGAGAGGTTTACTTAATGGCTTGTAGAACTTATCAACGGTATTGTTGTCAAGTATGGGTAATTTCACCTTGTTAACAATAAGATGCTTTGGTTTTTCATCTAACTTAGATTTATCAGAAAGTTCAGGATTTTCACCAAAATCAACCTCTGGCCGCGGTTCCTTATCTATGACGACGGTTCCATATTGATAAGGAACCGCCCCATACAATCGGGTACCGCGTACAGCATGAGTTTTTTGAGAAAACCTGACTTTCTTTGGTTCACTAGTTGAGGCTTCATTTGAGTTAAAACCTACACCAAGTCTTTCCTTTGAATGAACTTGTTTGTTTAACATGTCGTCAAGAGCACTAGTACCTTTCATGAACTTTTCCAATTTAATGGAGGTGCTCTTGAGATATTCATTTCCTAATCTAAGTTTCTCGCAAGTTAAGCAACCTATATCAACCTCTTTGTTTTTCTCAAGTTTAGCCAATTTCTCCCTAAGTTCATTGATCTCATTTTCAAGCTTAGTTTTGGTTTATTTTAAGGTTTTGTTCTTTTCTATGAATTTGAGACTAATTTTTTGTAAACTATCATATTTACCTTCAAATTCAATATCATATAAGGTGGAGCTATCATTACTATAATAGTCGGTTTCGAAATGTACCTCTTTAGAAGTGTGAGCCATAAGACATTTCTCCTCCATGGGGTTGTCATCATTTTCTTCACCGCTATCGCTCCAAGAACCACTAACAAACGCCGTGTCGTTCTTATCACGAGCGGGCCTTGGACAATCACCAATGAAGTGATTTGGATCACCACATCTAAAGCAACTCCTATCACCTTTTTCGTTCTTGGCAAACCGATTCTTTGAGAATGGTTTCTTGTCATTGTTGGGTTGCCTAACGTGTTGACCTCGTCTCTTGAAGAACTTCTTGAAATCTCTCACCGCCAATGCATACTCCTCGTCATCGCTTTCCGAGGAACTATCATGGTCACTTTGTGCCTTCTTGGCTTTAAGTACAAGAGATTTCCTTTCACTCTTGGTTTTCACTAATTCCGAGTCCTTCAAAATTATCATCTCATGAACCTTCAAGTTGCCTATGAGTTCATCGAGTGATAAAGTTGAGAGATCTTTCGATTCTTCAATCGCCGTGACTTTTGCTCTCCACTTTGGATGTAAAGCCCTTAGAAACTTCCTAACATTGTTCTTGCTAGAAAAACCTTCATCAAGTGCTTTTAGACTAGTAATAATGGTGTTAAACCTAGCAAATGCACTATCAATAGTTTCATCTTCTAAGATGACAAATTGTTCATATTGTTGGACAAGAAGATCGATTTTGCTTTCTTTGACTTGGCTATTACCTTGGTGGGTTACTAAAAGAGTGTTCCAAATATCTTTAGCGGTTTCACACATAAAAATCCTTTCATACTCTTTCATAGGCAAAGCATTATATATCACCATTTTAGCCTCATTATTTTTTGAAAGTTTCCTTTTTGTATCATCATTAGCATTGTCAAAAGTGACCAATTCTTTTGTTTTAGAAACTTCATTAAATTGATAAGGTAAAAAATCACCACTGGTAATAACATGCCAAAGATCTAAATCTTTTTATTTCACATAAGTTCCAAATCTATTTTTCCAATAAATAAAACTAACGATTTCAAAAAGTGGTGGTCTTTGCATAGATTGCCCTTCTAGGTACTTGTTGGAATCCATAGATCGATTCAACTTTTAAAATACAATATACTTTAAAAATTCTTGAGCAACCACGCTCTGATACCAATTGTAGAAACTAGAAGGGGGGGGGGTTGAATAGTTTCTTATATTTACTTGTTAAAATGTGGTTTCCAAAAATCCTTTTTCAAAAACTTAGGCTTGAGGAAATATGTGAAATCTTCTTATGCACAATATGAACAATGATAGTGTAACTAAACTAATACTAACAACAATATATCCACAAAGAATAAAGAATGATAGTGTAACTAATCTAATACTAACACATGTATATGCATAAAGAATAAAGAATGTAAAGAGTTAAGGGTAAAGAAAGATCAAACCGAACACCAAGGATTTATAATGGTTCGGCAACGAAGCTCACTCCTCGTTCCTACTCCACTCCTCGAGTACTCCATACTCGAGAGTTCACTACACAACAAGCTCCTTATGGTGGAGAAAACCGCACACGTCGCTTAACCAATTTCCGACTCTAAGCTAAAAGTCGAGCCTTAATCGTAGCTAGGACCAATCTACACAACTATACTTAGTACATACACAACTTCCAAATAGACACAACTACTTGGATCTTCACAACTATGACACAACTACAAATGTATAAAATTAGATCTTCAATGGATCTTTGGTGGTGGACTCAACACTTCACAAGGATAGTGTTCTTCTCTTTGCACTTGGAGAGGAAGGGATGGAAGAACAAGATTCACTTCTTAAACAAGTAATAATCAAACAAATGATAAAATATTTGAGTGATTAAAGAAGGGGTTTGAATCTGGAAATAAATGTGCAAAAGAGGTGAGATGAAAAGCTGAGAATGGTCCACTATTTATAGGACAAAGGAGGCAACGGCTAGTTCTGCCCGCGGTACCTTATCTTAGCCCGCGGTACCCTATCGATAAGGTACCGCCTAGGTGCTAAGGTACCGCCGGACTAGACTCCGCTCCTTTTTGTCCTTTAGTGGTGGAGGTCTTATCTGGATATAAAAAATATCCTGAAAGGATATTCTTAACCAAATAAGAATATGCCATTTTCAAATGTCAAATAATTAATTTAATAAAAAATTTTCTTAAAAAGGAAGTTTAATAAAAACTTGTCACACTTAATAAAAGTGAGTTTTAAGAAAATATTAAATCACTTGATCACTTGATTAAGGTTAGTACTTGTTTATCCATACCTTAAGTGAAAATCGGTAAAATGAAAAATACTTGAACTCAAGAATTAGTTTTTCGTTGTTTTCGTAAATGCTTGTTTTTACATATTGTCGTAATCAAAACAAGGCGAGACCAAAAAATGCAAGTAACGTTATTAGGCATTTATTGCATTAACAGAACTCAAACTTGGAGTTGGTGATGATCGAGTCACATTCTTAGTCAAAAAAGCTATGCAACATTCCCATTCTAATGATGACACATGCTTTCGCGTGGATGTTATCGATGAAGTATCAGAAGAAGAATTGGATGCATTGCTTGATGACGACGCACCATTCCAAACCACTTTAGATATGATTAGCGATACTGATCGTGATCGTGAATTCGAGAATACATGGCCTTGATTCTGAAGTAACTCTCGAAGAAGAGGAAGATACGAAAAAAACCTTCGAAGTATTGCCTTCGAAATCGTACTTTGTAATCACCGAATCTATTCAATACCCACCGATGGATCTTGAATTAAAATCTCTTCCCGAACATCTCGAGTACACTTATCTAGAAAAGGACTCACTCCTTCCAATGATTATCCCAGTCTCACTCGAGGAAGATGAGAAGAAACGCCTCGTTTCTATGCTCAAAAACCACAAAGAAGCGTTTTCTTGGAAAACATCCGATATACCGGGCATTACCCCGAATTTTTTAAAACACAAAATCAATCTTGAAGACGATGCCAAACCCGTTATTGAGAGGCAACGTCGACTTAACCCAAACATGAAGGATGTTGTAAAAACCAAAATACTCAAACATTTGGAGGTAGGAATCATCTATGCCATAGAAGATAGTCCTTGGGTTTAACACCCCCAAATTACAATGCGCAACAGAAATACACATTTGGGTGCTAAATACAAACATTGTTACACAGACATTTTGAACAAACTTAAAATGATAAATTTGAAATATAAATGGATATAATTTAACCATTGTCTAAAACTTTCGATCCCAAGTAAAACAATTTTAGAAATATCAGAGTCACATTTAGGTCCCACAAAGACTTTATCAAATCCACAAACAATTTTACCAAAGTACTTGACCGTACATTATTATTTCTATAACAAAAGGGAAAGAAATCCGTTTTAGACCAATCACCACAAAAGCAATCCCGCAATCCTTCTCCAGCAAGCTCCGCAATTCCTCAACTTCAATACCTAAAATACATGCTTAAAATCATCAACACAACGGTTGAGCGAGTCTATAGGTTTTCCAAATCAATATTTGAACACAAGAGAAAAATCAATCAAGATCATTTAATAGAATTGTGCGCATACAATCTATTACTCTGGTAATCTGGCATATAGCAATAGCTATAGAATTGTATTAAGCTCATGACATCGACCCCTTAACTTAGTCACCCACGCCTAAGCTGGCATGACTAGATGAAATTACAGTGCCCCTACTAGGGTACCATTTGCAAGAATACCAATTCTCATTCTCGTAGAATTATCCTTCCCATCGGGTTACTCAGCGTAAAGCCCTGGTCTCAGATAGGGTCGTCAGCCCAATAGTACTATTATTAGAATAAGCGGCTATTCCCAACTCACAACATCAAGTCAGGAGATAGGTAACGGCTCATGAATTTAGGGACTTCTGCATATTAGGCACTTATACAATTCAAATCAACAAAGGCAACAAAGGCAACATTCGGGTTCAAACAATCAATCATGACTTGTGTTCATTTTACTTTCAAATAGCATGTATCCCCCTCGCGGGTTTTAAAATCATTCAAACAATTACAAAAGCGAGGCTATAGACTCACCTGGAGTAATAGCAGTAGTAAGACGATCTTCGACGATAGTTGATGCTCGATCAACACAAAAACCGCAACCTATCAAATAAGGCGCGTTCATCAATAATAAACCCGAATAAAATCCATACTTAGTAACATAAAACTCAAAATAATAAAATCACAAGCAACACAAAATGAAAACAATTCAAGTGACCTTTTACTTCATTATATATGTTTATTCTATTAGTTAATTCTATCGATAAAAATCTGCCGGTACACACCAAATGTACGAGCTCAATTACCCCACTTAAACACGTCAAATATTTATGATACTAATTAGAGATCTCACTTACTATATATAGAAAGACCTGTTAAAAGCCAATCAAAAGATTTTACTTTTAAATTTCCCTGCCCGACACATCTTTGAACTACAAAAACCGGACAGTTTTACGTCAACAACTCTTATAGTCTTTTAAACCATTTATTTTTCTCCGGTTACAAAACCGACACTCAACTTTGAAAATACCTCAACATCATCATACTTATCATTAAAAATCAGTCCATGACTCATTTTAAAAACCCATTTTATAGTCCCCGAGATTCGATCCAAATATCGACAACAATTATATATTGTGACGATACTCGTCTCCCGGTACACGAATAATCAAACTAACGTAACTTCCCGCTCGTTTGGAGCTAGAAGCTCTATCTTATATCAAATCAAAGCTAAAAGAATTCTCTACAACAATATCTAATTAGTTCATCTCAAACTCTAACTCATATTTTCAGAAAATTAAATTTAATAATCTGTTTAAAAATATACTTTTAAAAATCATTCAAAATTAATTTTTCATCACATTTTAATCATTCTCATATGCCTAATATCACCCTAATATCATTACTAACAACATAACTAAGCCCATAACACTTTTAAATGATCATACAAAAATTACCTACTCAAAAATCCATACATGCAACCATTAATATATATATATATATATATATATATATATATATATATATATATATATATATATATATATATATATATATATATATATATATATATATATATATATATATATATATATATATATATATAACATCACTAACAACAAGTATATAATAAGAAATTTGATCAAACCACCATGGATCATATGAAAAAAATAAATGTTCTTGCATGTGTATGAAAATTATACCATTAGATGCACAATTGAATTTCCAAGATGGGACTTGTGTTGTTTTTGGATTGATCTTGCTAAATTTTTGATGAAAATTGATTGAAGTGGCTATGGGGGGACGGTATTAGCAAGAAAAAAGAAGAGAGAGAGAGAGAGAGATTTTGCATGTACACACATTTTCTATGTGTTTTGATAGTGGAAATTCGATTTATAGTGAGGTGGAGGGGCTTGTTTTGCTAATTTGTGATAGTTTTGGTCCAAAATACAATTAAATAGTTGTAAGGGTAGAAAATGTAAATTTTCAACTTTGAAAATATTTACGAGGCTCGGGTTTCGTAAAAATACTTTTCAAAAGATAAAACGCACTCAAAATATGATGATAATATGATCCCGGTTCGACTTAATACGAACTTAAAATAAAAACGTCAAAAATATAAACATCGAGACAACAAATGATAAAACATAAAATCTCGGGCATCCGTCGATATCGTGGTCACTAATAATCCTCGCTATTAGTAAAAAGATAAAAATAAGACCTCCAACGTCGGTTTTAAATAAAACCATCAATCGTCATTTCATTCAAACTCATTAAAAATTTCAAAATCATTCGTAAAAATAATATTATATAATATTAAATAAATGACCTCGGGTATGGTTTGTCACATCCTACCTTCCTAAAAGAGAGCGACGTCCCGGCGCTCGGCCCATCTTATACTCACATTCCATACCTACAGAACAAATGAGAACTCTTTTCCTTAAAGAAATTCTCACGCTTCCTTCACAATTTCAGATTCCACTTCTGGAATTCTTGTATCTTCACAATATAATTCTCACTATGTTTCGACCTCATAAGAACTCTTCACAGTTCTTTCTTTGTAAAGAAACTTATCTTCAAGTTGAATTCTTTCGTTGTTGTTCTCAAAACAAATTTCACCCATCATAACGACACCTTAAGCATAACCACGTTTCCCAATTTCAAACTCCATCGATTTCTTCGAATATCAACATAACTCTTCTAATGATTCCTTGTTACTAATGAATAATCTTTAATCCATACAATCTTATCAATATTGCCAATATCACTTCTACTTCCGTCATTCAATTCCACCTACATTTCTGCAATACATCGAAAACCTAATCTTACGTCCATAACTGACAATATTTACCCTTCACAAATTGAAGTTCTTTATGTACCATCAATAGTACAACCTTATTACTAGCATGACAATCATAGTCATATAAAAATTCTAACAATTCCTATGTCAATCACACACGCACAAGCATACCGTTTAATGTTCGAATCGTCCTTTCATTCTATCCATCATTCTCTATATAACACACAGTACTCAACTCAACTTTCATCTTTATCCAAACCAAATCGTATCGATTACTTGACTTGTGAGATTCCTTCATCACTAAGTCTTACTCTCTCAACTTAGGTATGTTAGGAGTGCTCAATATACCATACCTAACTTGGCGTTACAACAAAATCCTTTCCATAAGTTCGACAATATGTTGAACACACTTACCTTGACATCCTTCCCTACCAGACCACTAACTTAAAATTTCAATATTCTTGCTATCAGGATCACACTTCTTGTCATTACCAAAACTCAAATCTTACAAGATTTTCCCCTTTTTATCCCTGATAAGTGCATTAGCTACCACATTCGCCTTTCCCGGATGGTAGCAAATCTCGTAGTCATAATCACTCACAGTCATAACCACCAACATACTCAAATACCCAAATATACAACAGGTAACCCTCTACTCATTTCCTTTGTCATCCCAAGAAATTAATTATGGAGTAACTTCTATGATCCTTTATCACTACACACTTGATTCCATACAAGTAATATTTCTACCATCTCAAAACAAACACCACAATTACATAACCCTTATGAGACGCATCACAACAAAATACAAACTATAAATACCTCAAACCCTTTCAATAACGATAACATCGGTGTAGAACACAATCTACCCTTCAGTGTTCAGAATACAACTTCCTCATCTGATAAAAATCAGATCTCGAAACTTACAATTTAGATGTATAAGTGGGTCTCACACACCCAATTCTTCTTAGTAAACATAATCAATGGTTTAAAAATCAGTGAAAACCTTTCGATAAACCTTCGATTATTCCTAGCTTAAACCATGGAATTAACAGATTTCCATCAGCGTCGTTGGTACAGACCCATCATTGATCGTTTCGATCTTGGCAAGATCTTCACGAATACCTTTGTTGTCAAACAACTGCCTTAGAAAATGCAAATATTTCAACCAACATTCACACCTAGAAAACTTTACATATAATTTCTCTTCTTCCAACCATCCCAAAAATTATCCTCATATGCCACTTATGTTCCTCCTTTCCTCGTGGAATAAAATAGAATATCATCAATAGATACAATGACTAACTCATCCTAGCACATCTTACACACAAGATTTACCCAGTCCATGAATACGACATACACGTTCGTCAATCCAAAAGCATCACTTGCTACTTAAAGTACCCTTATCAAGTACGAAGAACAACTATATGAATATCTTCCTTCTCTAATTCTCAGTTAATGATAACTAGAACTCAAAGCGATCTTTGAGTACACCTGGATCCAGACAAGTTGCAAGAATCATGCGAATCGTCAATCCTCGGTAATGGATACCGATTCTTGGCAGTTAATTTGCTAAGCTCTCGATAATCAATACACATCCGAAACAATCCATCTTTCTTGACAAACAACACAAGCGATCATCACTGTAACGAAACTTAATCTAATACATCCCTTATCCATCACTTCTCGCAGTTGACCGGATAACTCATTCCACTCTGATGGTGCCAAATGATAAGGCATACAAATATTACTCAACAAAACCCAGAAGCACTACACAACGAAACGCAGAAGCACTACACCTATCGCTCACAATACTCAATCGACACGAACTCCATTTCACAAGGCGGCAGCAACACTGCAAAACTTCAGGAAAACTTTATAATGCTCTCGAATCATTAACAGATCTCCAAACTTCTCCTTAACTACCCTATCACTAATTACCTGAGCTAGGAATACATCATATCCCTCTTCCACATACTGCCTTGTTTCCAAACAAGACATGCTTCCCAAATGGATAGTTCACTCATCACCTCTCATAGTCAACACTCAGCTTTTGCAACAAAAATTTAAACTAGCAGCTATCAATTTATAATGAAGATTAGTTCAATCTCAAGCATCAGCACTTCGCACCACTAACCAATTCATACCAATTATCCACATCCAAAGATTCCAACTCTTTGAGCATCAAGTCGATACTAAAGACCGATTTTCCTAAAATTGAGGAACACACTCTCAGTGTAAAACTAACGCTAGCAACCTTTCCATCGGTTAACTCCATATCACGGTTAATTGTCAATCTTATTGACTCTCCGTTGATAAAACAACTGAATCTTTACAGTTCTACAGTCTCTACCCGATCTGAAACCAAACAGCATACTTACATAAAGAATCTCAAGAAAGAATATACCATTTACAACATTCAGACCATAAGGTTTGTCAGCATCACTCAAACGTAAATCGGAGCGGCAGCATTCCTATCTTGTCAATTTCCTTTCCTTGGATAATTCCTTTGTTTGTATTTTTATTTTTTTACCCCACGGATAAAACATATCACTACTCCATGGGTACTAATTACAATGACTAATCCTCTTGTTCTGCACTTAGCAGCTTTATGACCAGGTTGTCCTAACTCTAGTCGCAATTGTGTAAAATTACTTACATGGTATAGAGTACAAAAAACACACTCGAGATTTATCTTGTCACTTCTAGACACAGTGGCAGCACGAATCCCATCATTCCCTCCATGGTTTAAATACTGATTTCGGTTCTGTCTTTGGTTATTGTTATTATGTTAATCCCCACGATTCTAACCTCGATTCTGGTTGGACTAAACAGATTCCCACGTTCTCTTATTGTTTCAACAATGCTATCTTTCCTAACTTGCACTTTCACGTCCAATTAAATCAAATGTCCTCTAAACAACTTCATCTAAGATTTAGGTCTTAAAGAAATAACCTCACCCTTGATATTACTAGATAATCCTCTAATGTACTGCTTCGTTTTTTTACAGTCATTCACAAAAAGTATCAGGACATAGCAAATATTGCTCAGAAAATTTCCCAGTAAGCAGTAATAACATCGCCCCTTAGCACTAATTATCTCAATTCAGATTCCAACTGTCCTAGTTCCTTCCTAGGATAAAACCTAGCAGTCAATAGTCCTTTCATCACGGTCCATGCCTTACTATTAGTCACAACCAATCCTAAAGTAGTGACTTGGTATTCCACCATCTTAGTGTACCATCTTGAAATATAGCAGCAACATATTTCACCTCAATAGTTTCTGAACACCCGATAATCTCAAAGTACTCTCTATCTTATCAATCCAACTATGCAATTCTAATGCACTACTAATACCACCAAACAGCGTAGAACCACACTTCTGAAAGCTAACATAAGTACATTCTCTTGAACTTGCAGAACAGCAACAACACTATCATCTGGATCAGCAGCATCCTCATCATTGTTAGCAGCATCACCATTATTTTCAGCAGCATCATCATTATTCTTAGCAGCATCATCATTATTCCCAGCAGCATCATCTGCAGCACCATTATCTCTAACACAATTAACCCTATCGTCTTGATTTCTTGCAGCACGGTCAGCTTCAGGTGTTCTAGCAATAACTTGTTCAATCATAGTGTTTACAATAGCAGTCGTTAGTTTTGGCAACATATTTTAAGAAACTTAGTCACGTAGCGATCTACTAATGACAGAAATATGCTTCCCTTACTCCTTCTTCCATCATGATAGAAGAAAGAAACATGATAAGTATACATATCAAGAATAAAGAAGGAATTCTTTATCAGGATGTCTCATGGATACTACATGCACGAACAACACAAACTACAATGGTTCATCAACCAAAACTCAAAAGAGTTAGCAAATGCACATCATAGATCATGAGGGTAATTCAGATTGCATTGAGGATTCAACAAAAGAGTGGCACTGTCTGTCACTACAATCGTCTACCGAACAAACTTAAAACATAATAAGTTCCATCACAATGCTATGGCACAAGGTTTTAAATAAGTCTGATCACAAAAGAAAATAAGATACAAAGAAATCCATTACGCTATTAGTTCCTTAGACAGCAGCTCCCCATCCTCCTTAACATTGTTGTCAGCTTCTTCACACTCGTCTATTTCCCTTTTTACACTTCAAAGTCAAATCCATAACCTGATGGCAGCTCATTCTCAAAATCCAAATACTCACTGCTACACGGCAGATTAATCATAATGCAAGTCTCAATACGACTTTCAACATTCTTAAACTTCCAAACTCTACTAAGAATCAATCTCACCTAAGGCTCCACTCACTCATCCTTTCAAAACTTACCTACTTCTCTTTAAACCATTCAATTCAAACACACCAATTCATCACAATCGACTCAAGACTAGCAATCTCATCCATCTTCTAAGTCCTAACAAACTCAAATCTCTACATACCAACTACAACCTTTAAAACCACCTTTCTTTTACATCAACCCTCTAATCACACCAATTTCAACCATATATCTATCATACATCAACTAATCAAACTTCCTCATACCCGATATAAGTCGCAAGAAATCAGTTGTAAAATCGTTCAACATCTGGTCTACAGTTCTAGACCCTCGGCAGTATATAAGGTCATTATTTAAAATTATATATGCATATGCATTACATAAAGAAAATTACGATAAGAAGTACTCAACGTACTTTCAACAACATCAATACATCATCAATACATCATCATAGTATTTACATAATAAATACTATAAAATCATTTCAATTTTAAGGGATACATCAACTATAAAACAATACAAAACAAATAATCTTACCGGAGCCTTGCGGAGAAGTTGCGTTGCTTTTGTAAAATATTTTCAACACCAAAGTTATAGTTTAGGACATTTTTCAAAAATCGACCTAATTCGCTATAACTACAAAACTCTGATTACCAATCTTTAACACCCCAAATTACAATGCGTAGCGGAAATACACATTTTGGTGCTAAATACAAACATTGTTACACAAGACATTTTGAACAAACTTAAAATGATAAATTTGAAATATAAAAGGATATAATTTAACCATTGTCTAAAACTTTCGTTCCTAAGTAAAAAAATTTAGAAATATCAGAGTCACATTTAGGTCCCACAAAGACTTTATCAAATCCACAAACAATTTTACCAAAGTACTTGACCGTACATTATTATTTCTATAACAAAAGGGAAAGAAATCCGTTTTAGACCAATCACCACAAAAGCAATCCCGCAATCCTTCTCCAGCAAGCTCCGCAATTCCTCAACTTCAATACCTGAAGTACATGCTTAAAATCATCAAAAAAACGGTTGAGGGAGTCTATAGGTTTTCCAAATCAACATTTGAACACAAGAGAAAAATCAATCAAGATCATTTAATAGAATTGTGCGCATACAATCTATTACTCTGGTAATCTGGCATATAGCAATAGCTATAGAATAGTATTAAGCTCATGACATCGAACCCTTAACTTAGTCACCCACGCCTAAAGCCGGCATGACTAGATGAAATTACAGTGCCCCTACTAGGGTACCATTTGCAAGAATACCAATTCTCATTCTCGTAAAATTATCCTTCCCAGCGGGTTACTCAGCGTAAAGCCCTGGTCTCAGATATGGTTGTCAGCCCAATAGTACTATTATTAGAATAAGCGGCTATTCCCAACTCACAACATCAAGTCAGGAGATAGTTAACGGCTCATGAATTTAGGGACTTTTGCAAATTAGGTACTTATACAATTCAAATCAACAAAGGCAACAAAGGCAACATTCGGGTTCAAACAATCAATCTTGACTTGTGTTCATTTTACTTTCAAATAGCATGTATCCCCCTCGCGGGTTTTAAAATCATTCAAACAATTACAAAAGCGAGGCTATAGACTCACCTGGAGTAATAGCAGTAGTAAGACGATCTTCGACGATAGTTGATGCCCGATAAACACAAAAACTGTAACCTATCAAATAAGGCGCGTTCATCAATAATAAACCCGAATAAAATCCATACTTAGTAACATCAAACTCAAAATAATAAAATCACAACCAACCCAAAATGAAAACAATTCAAGTGACCTTTTACTTCATTCTATATGTTTATTCTATTAGTTAATTCTTTCGATAAATATCTGCCGGTACACACAAAATATACGAGCTCATTTACCCCACTTAAACACGTCAAATATTTATGATACTAATCAGAGACCTCACTTACTATATATAGAAAGACCTGCTAAAAGCCCAACAAAAGATTTTACTTTTAAAGTTGCCTGCCCGACACATCTTTGAACTACAAAAACCGGACATTTTTACGTCAACAACTCTTATAGTCTTTTAAACCATTTATTTTCTCCGGTTACAAAACCGACACTCAACTTTGAAAATAACTCAACATCATCATACTTATCATTCAAAATCAGTCCATGACTCATTTTAAAAATCCATTTTATAGTCCCCGAGATTCGATCCAAATATCGACAACAATTATATATTGTGACGATACTCGTCTCCCGGTACACGAATAATCAAACTAACGTAACTTCGCGCTCGTTTGGAGCTAGAAGCTCTATCTTATATCAAATCGAAGCTAAAAGAATTCTCTACAACAATATCTAATTATTTCATCTCAAACTCAAACTCATATTTCAGAAAATTAAATTTAATAATCTGTTTAAAAATATACTTTTAAAAATCATTCAAAATTAAGTTTTCACCACATTTTAATCATTCTCATATGCCTAATATCACCCTAATATCATACTAACAACATAACTAACCCATAACATATTTAAATGATCATACAAAAACCACCCACTCAAAAATCCATACAGCAACCATTAAAATATATATATATAACATCACTAACAACAAGTTTATAATAAGAAATTTGATCAAACCACCATGGATCATATGAAAAAAATAAATGTTCTTGCATGTGTATGAAAATTATACCATTAGATGCACAATTGAATTTCCAAGATGGGACTTGTGTTGTTTTTGGATTGATCTTGCTAAATTTTTGATGAAAATTGATTGAAGTGGCTATGGGGTGGACAACATTAGCAGGAAAAAAGAAGAGAGAGAGAGATTTTGCATGTACACACATTTTCTATGTGTTTTTTATAGTGGAAATTCTATTTATAGTGGGGTGGAGGGGATTGTTTTGCCAATTTGTGATAGTTTTGGTCCAAAATGCAATTAAATAGTTCTAAGGGTAGAAAATGTAAATTTTTTATTTTGAAAATATTTACGAGGCTCGGGTTTCGTAAAAATACTTTTCAAAAGTTAAAACGCACTCAAAATATGATGATAATATGATCCCGGTTCGACTTAATACGAACTTAAATAAAAACGTCAAAAATATAAACATCGAGACAACAAATGATAAAACATAAAATCTCGGGCATCCGTCGATATCGTGGTCACTAATAATCCTTTCTATTAGTAAAAAGATAAAAATAAGACCTCCAACGTAGGTTTTTAAATAAAACCATCAATCGTCATTTCATTCAAACTCATCAAAAAATTCAAAATCATTCGTAAAAATAACATTATGTAATATTAAATAAATGACCTCGGGTTTGGGTTGTCACATTGGGTTAGTCCTATCCATTGCGTTCCTAAGAAAGGACGAATGATTGTTGTGACCAACGAACATAACGAACTTGTTCCTACGACAACCTTTACCGTTTGACGTGTGTGTACTGATTACCGCAAACTGAATGATGACACACGAAAATATCATTTTCCTCTACCCTTCATGGACAAAATGTTGGAAAGACTTGCGGGGAACAAATCCAAACATGGAAGAGTTAATGGATGAAGATATCGATGATTATTTTCCCGATAAAACTCTTATGAAAATCTATACGGATGAATCTTCGTGGTTTGCAGATTTTGCAAATTACCTCGTTGGAAGGATTCTAAGAGAAGGTTTAACCCTTCACCAACGATGTAAATTTTTTTCCAACCTCAAACACAATTTCTGGGAAGATCCCTATCATTTTCAAGGTATGCCCCGATGACATGATTAGGAGATGTGTTTATAGTGAGGAAATAAGAAAGATCCTTGATGAATGTCATCATGGCCCTACTGGGGGGCATTATGGTCCTTCCACCACCACGAAAAAAGTCTTTGATGTTGGTTTCTATTGGCCAACAATTTTTATGGAGGCTCATACTCTAGTCGAAAATTTTTATGCTTGCCAACGTACTGGTAGCCTCTCACGAAGAGATGAGATGCCTCAAAACAACATCCAAGTTAGCCAAATATTTGACGTATGGGGAATTAATTTCATGGGACCCTTTCCTAAATCCCATAAGTTCGAATATATCTTAGTTGCTATTGATTACGTGTCCAAATGGGAAGAATTCGAGGCTATACCCACGAATGATGCACGAGCCGTAATCAATTTTCTAAAAAATCTTTTCTCTCGTTATGTAATTCCGAAAGCTTTAATTAGCGATCGAGGTTCCAATTTTTGTAACAAACAAATGTAGAAAATCTTAAAGCGTTATGGAGTCACCCATCTCTTTTCCATCGCATATCATCCACAAACGAGTGGACAAGTTGAAAATACTAACAGAGCCTTAAAACGAATACTCGAAAAAACGGTTAAGGACAATCCTTCCGTTTGGTCAAGGAAACTTGACGATGCTCTGTGGGCATTCCGAACAGCTTACAAAATAGGCACAACACCTTATCGTTTGTTGTACGGTAAAACGTGCCATTTGCCTTTCGAAATTGAGCACCGTGCTTATTAGGCATTAAGAAGTTGTATTCCCGATCTCAAAGTCGCTGGAGAAAACCGATTCTTGCAATTGCATGAACTCGATGAATTAAGACTCCAAGCCTATGAAAATTCCAAATTATACAAAGCATGTACCAAAGCTTATCATGGCAAGAAACTTAGAATCCGAAAAGAATTCAAGAAAGGTGACAAAGTTCTCTTGTTTAACATGCGATATAAATTCAAAGCCCCAAAGCTTAGACAAAAGTGGTACGGTCCTTTTATAGTTAAATATGGATACCCGTTCGGTTATGTTGAATTATATGACAAGAATGGAGGAAGCTTCGTTGTTAACGGACACCGTGTTAAACTATATCATGATGAGTGGAGTGAACATTTTCCACTCGATAAAAATAAAGAAAACTAAAAAGAAGTATGAGTCAGGCTGATGACTCAATAATAACATAAGAGCTTCTCGGGAGACAAATCGTGTGTTTTAAATTTTCATTTTTAAGTGTGATTTTCCTTTTTAAATAAATTCATGCTTACACCGCACAATTTTTAACCAATGTTTTGCTTAAGTTTGAGGGGGTGTAGCATGTGTCGCTTTTATAAAAAACCTATAAAAACAAAGAATAGAGTGTTTTTATATTTTTTTTTGCGTTTTATTTTTTTTGTAGGTACCGCAAGTTAAAGGCGAAGACAAGACTCGTGTGTATTGTTTATGATGCATGATATGCTCATGATTATGGTTTTTCTCTTATTCCATAACTTTTGTTCAGTTTCATCACATTGAGGACAATGCTAAACTTAAGTGTGAGGGGGTTGTAGGGAAATGAGAAAAAGATGCTTAATCGTCATATTTTTGGGCTATTTTAAAAATTTTTGTTCTTGTTTGCCCTTGTAAATAAAAAAGTTTTAAACAAAATGTATATAAATAATTAAGAAATTATCCAATCGGTAATTTTTGAAGATTTGAGATATATTCTTGTGTCAAACTTACCCAAGTTAAAGTCTCATATAATAGTAGAAGAAAAATCCAAAATAGGAGAAAGTTGTAAGCTCCATGTTTGTCAATACAACATGAACTTTGTAAGTATGTTGATCCATGGCTAAGAGTTTTAGCCAAGAAAAAAAAGAGAAAAGTCAAAAAGACAAATAAATAGCCAATGAGCTATAATATAATGAAGTTGAAAGAAGAATAAAGAATAAAAGGTATCGATTAGCCAATGTGCTATGTCGTGATACATGTTGCTTTAATTCATATGTTGCTAGTGCAATATAGTTATAAATAAGAGACTTTCTAGACTTTTATGGGCATTGACTTTATATCTCAAATTTTCAACCTTAAAAACTTAAGCCGATGAGTTTTATCTTGTACTTGTACTTCGTATACTTGCATCGAATTTTTATAAGATGCATGTATCTTTTGATTTAGTTTTCTTTTCTTCTTACTTGATGGCAAGCAAAACTTAAGTGTGAGGGGATTTGATAACGCCTAAATCCAACATATTTTTGTGAACGTTATCCGTACTATTATACATGTATATTGGTTATTTCTATAATGCTTTTGTGCATATTTGTGCCAAAATGTGTTTGCAAGTCTTTGTGTAGCCAATTGCAGGAATAAAGTATAAAGCAATGCAAATGTGAAGATTAGTACGAGTACAAAGAATCCAAGTCAAGTTCAAGACCCGTGTACGAGTTACAAGCCTTTGAAGATCTATTTTCGGGTGCAAGAACAAGTGTTTTCAAGAAGTATACAAGTCACTTAGCATGGGAGTTTCCACCAGCAGAATCTAAAGTTCCCACCAACATTTCTGAAATTTGGCACTGGCGGAATCCAAAGTTGCCACGTACTTTCATGTTGGAAGATTTTTTGACTACATACATGCAATATTGAGGCTTCTAAAAGATCATACAAGAATACACAAGAAGATTCAAGACTTCCTTTGGCTCCAAGCATAAGCCTTTGCCATCAAGCAAAGCATTAAAGTTCATGCCTTGAAATTCTCCATAAATAAGACCCATGGGGTCATGTAACCATATGCACTATCGTTACTCTTTCATAACCATCACTTTCGTTATTATACCATCAAATAAACACTCTCAACCTTGTCCAAAACACCATTCCTGGATTTGAGCAAGGGGTGCAAGAAAAGTCACTTTTGGACTCTGAAAAAGCAAAGTTCACATCACGAAACTCTTTGGGATCATTACCCTAACCATTAGCACTATATTTCCACTTTGTAAGACTCTTGATTATGACTTGTAAGACTATTATTTCTGAGTTTATTTCATTGTTCATTATGAGTAGCTAAATCTCATTCTAAACTTGGTAGGATGATGTTTTTGGTATGAAGAAGTGGTTGTGATTGTCATTTATGTTTATTTCAATTTTAAGCTTTCCTTTGAACCGTTGGTACTTATGTAACACCTCAATTTGATAAATGGAATATCACATGATAATTATGGCGTGTCATCAAAGCATGCAAGGTAATATGTTATAACATACATGACCAAAGGGATAACCGGAATCAAACATCGGTTCCTAAACATAAGCCCAAAACATAAATAAAATAAACGAACTCAAGGAAGACTAAACAAGCATAAATATATGAAGGCAAAAGGAGAAGAATTCTAAGGTAGCTCCCATCCTATGCATGCCCTCCAAATGCTCTAGTCTAACCTTGGGTACCTGCCGTTTTGGGACATGGAAAGAAAAGTAACGGCTGAGCAATACGCTCAGTGAACGGATATATGACATAGCATGAATGACATAATATAGGGAAGAAATGTAAAGCATGAATAACAGCGGAAATGAATAAGTGCCAGAAAACCTGGAACATGTTTATAATTTGCTTATATATTTTGAAAATATAGCTTATGTTTACTTATGAAAATCTGTATTATTTTAATATACCAAAAGCCAATATAGATCATGAGGTCAACAACATGCATGCATACTTGGAAGGGTGACCTCGTCATGCAATTAGAGGGGATGCCTCTAATTAATATGGTAATGGGTAAGAGGGATCAGCTCCTTGTGAAGGATGCAAAGGCACACACCACATTCACCATGAAATCCTGACTGACACTGTATCTAGGATGCACCCATTCGCCCCACATGATCATAACTAATAATAAACGCCAAATAAACTGAAACGGGCGCCATGAGCTATCACTCCGTCGTGGTGAAGACATAACACTAGTGCCTCTAGTGTTATGGTTATGGTACCTCCATAACTATGTGAAACTGGTCATGCATGTATATGGCTAAGGTAACTAATAAAACATAAGCATTTAAATCTGTAACTACTGGGAAAAAAAGTTGGCTGCGTATGGGAAATCCTAATAAAGGAAGAGATTGTCCTTACTGAAGGACGGAAAATCCGTAACATTTGTCTAGCAAAATCTAACGGAAACGCTGAAGAACCTACTCTGCCTTGAAGGATCGTACTACATAAGAATAAGGGACGTGTATGAGTTGTCTGAGATATGTGTATTTTACAGGTTCTATGTGTTCTTAGCTTGTTATACTTACTCTGTCATGTTTCACATGTCTTACTGTGTTATCTGTAGTTATTCTTGTATTCTGATGGTATTAATCATGTATTAAGGTATTATAAATACTTGTATTGTAATACTAGGTAACTTTCTAAAAATAGCAGGTTTCCTAAAATAGAAAGTTTCCATAAATAGGATAAGTTGGATTATTAGGCTAAAAATATAAGTTAAGCTTATTAGTGAAATTACAAGTCATGGATTAAAATGATATAGCTTATTAAATGAATAACATGGATGATTTAATAAACTATAGGCTATATGAATTTAATTAAATAAAGCATGATTTAATTAAATTAGGCTAGCTAAATACTTAGGTTAAACATACATTAATAATTAAATAATTATAACCTAAGTTTTGATTTAATTAAATTAAATGGACATATTTTAATTTAATTAAATAAATCATGAAAATAATTAAATACTGATTTTAATGTGACCCGAACACAAACCCGTGAAAATAAAAAAACCGGGTCGAAAACACCAAGCCGACACCACTCAGCCAGCGGCTGGTGGTGTCAGCCGGCGGTTGCAAACCAAACATAGCCCATCAGTGGCTAGACAGGCTAGCCGGTTGCCACTGATGGCTAGCTTTTCCCCCTGCTGGCCCCGGTTGGCTACCCACTACGAGACGAAAACAGACCCCGGCTCAAGCCGGGGTTCCCATCGTTGCACCATAAGTCCCACCGAGACCTTATTGTTCTCGGTTGACACTAAACGAAAATAAAAACACACCCTGACGCCATGTCGTGGTTCCCTTGCTTGCGGCCTAACAAAACCCAACCCACACCAAGACCTTGAGGTCTCGGTTGGGGGTAAACAAATCAAGCCGAGACCCATAGTGGTCTCTATTGAGTGTCGGCCGACCAAAACCAAACCAAAACGAACCCTAAAACTTGGTTCTTGGTAATTCTAACATGTTTTCATACTTGTTTTAAAGATTTAATATCATGAAATCATGAATTGAATAAAAGAATAAAAAAAGGATCAAGGTGTTACCGATCGCGTAGATGAATAAGAACTAATAACACGAACACGTACAACCCGAATCTAATAATCAAAATCGACCAACACCCTTTATGGTGTTCTTGCGGCAAGAGAGAACAAGGAGGCTAGGGATTGTGATATTTTTAATAAAGCTAGATTATGATTAATCTCCTGGTGTTTTGTTTAAGACTCTAATTGGGTTATGGGCCAAAAGGCTCATTCCCTCCTTTCTCTTTGTCTAGCCGCTGCTTACTAGGCCCAAAAGGCAAAACCTTTCGATTTTCTAAGTTGAAATTATATTCATGTAGTATCGTGCTTAGTTATCGTGAATTAAATGTCGTGATCCTGTCACATTTATAATATACTTAAATACATGTTATTTTCATGATGTTAAAATATTTCTAATTCACGCTTTTGAAAATTTTCCAACCGTCATTAACCATGTCAATCACCTTGTTCGATTCTTACCTATTTTCTGATTTATCCATATGTATTTTGATCTCTATCCTTTTTTATACGACTATAAGCATTTATTTTAGGGTTTCGTTTTGTTCTTTTTGGGATAAAGGCGGATATCTTTTATCTATTGTTTTTCAGTTTATTTAAAATTAGGGTTTTCATCATATACATCTGGTAGATCGACTTTAGTTTGGTTCTGTGATTGGTCTGGTTTTTTGGGTCGTTTGCATGTTTATTCATACGAAGACCATTGTGGTGTGTGTGCCCTAATTCCTTTATACTGGACGTGCTCTAGTATTTAGGGTTTTATTGTTGATTCTCTGATTAGGGTACGCTTGGATTTGGTGTAGTGAATCCTAGATCTGTATTGTTCTTTCAGTTCTGATCTTGTGATTAGGAGCTTGTATTATCTAGTGTTTACTGTTCAGCAACTGTTGGTATTCCAAGGGTTGCGGTGTTGGAAACGACTGTGTGTCGGGTTGAGTATGAACTCTTAGTTGTGGAATGCTGTTCGTTGTTGACTGGGAGATGGAAAAGGGATTTTTTAACAGTCCTCGTAGTAATAAAGCTGATCTTAGCAGGGGTTCTGATATTCCTATTAATGATATTAATAAAAGTATTAAGAACATTGATGGCAAGCTTATTGGCAAGGATGGCTGTCCTCTTGTGGTGAAACGAGGTGAACCTAAACCTGCTGGTTTGGGTGTTATGACTACTGAGGAAAAGGCGATGCCGGTTATTTATAATCCTATGAATTTGCCACTTAAGTCAATTTTAAAGGGTTGTGTGAAGGTTTCGACTAGCGGAGCTGATAATTGTGTGTCATTTGATGATGATAAACATAAGGATCGATCTAGGGAGGTCGATGTTGTAGTGAACGATGTGAAAGCATCAGATGAGGTTGTTGTGATGAATAATGATGCAAACCAGTTGGAACCCCTAGGAAGAAGGTTACTATTTCGTTTGTTGCTAGTGATGAGATCATTTCAGGAGCTGATGAAGCTCTTCTATTGGCTGCAATAGATAATGTGAGGTAACAGTTTGCCAATACTTTGTATGGTTATTTTGTAGGCAAACGACTTGCGTTCCCTATTGTGGAAAATTACGTGAAGAACACGTGGACTAAATTTTGTATTCAGCGGGTATCTCTTCGCAATGGCTTCTTTTTATTTAAATTTGCTACTAAAGAGGGTATGGAGCGTGTGCTTGAATCGGGGCCATGGCTTATTCGTTTAGCTCCAATTATCCCTAATATGTGGAAGCCGAATACTAGATTGGTCAAGGACACTATTAAGTCGGTACCGGTATGGGTTAAAATACATAATGTACCTATTTTTGCTTTCTCAGAATTGTGGCTGAGTTTGATAACATCTTAAGTGGGGAAACCAATTATGCTTGATAGTTATACGAGTGACTTGTGCCTCAACCCTTGGGGACAATGCACTTATGCACGTGCTTTAATTGAAGTGTCTTCGGAAAGACCTCTTGTGAAGTCTTTTGTGGTAGCTATTCCACTTGAAGACGGGTTGGGACATTCTTTGGAGTCGCTTGGGGTGGAATACGAATGGCAGCCCCCGCGTTGTAATTCATGCAAAAAATTTGATCATACGGATGCGCATTGTCCAAAGAAGCCTAAACATGTTGCTCCTGTTCTGGAGGACGGGTAAGCGGAAGGAACAACATACTATAGCTAAATCACGCCAAATCGAGGGGTTAAAGTTTTCAAAGCCTAAATCAACTTGGGTTATGAAACCACTTTCTAAGGCGAAGAACACAAAGGTGAATAATTCCTCTAATCATACTGATAAGGTTAATCTTGTGGAACTAAGGAATTCATTCGACAAGCTTAGAGAAGAAGATACAATACTTGATGTGGTTGAGCAGGCTGTTACGAAGGAAGCAAGTACTATATCTCCAATTGCTCAAGAGTCGAAAAATGGTAAGGAGGTTTCTTAGGAGGCTGAACCGTCTACTAGTAAACCGAAATTAGCATTTGGTTATAAAGATCTTGGAAATATTAGTGATTATGATGATGATGATGAGGTGTTTGCATCTAAAGAAGAATATGAAGCGTATTTGTCATCAACAGGAGGAGGAGGAGGCCACCGGTTAGAAGAATATGATATATATGATGATGATTATGCTGACCAGATTCGGGATTTGTCGGGTCAGGTTAAGGCATTTCGAGACTTTCAACTCTCTAATAGTGGTAGGAAGTAGATTTTGATTCTAGTTGTCATTTGAGGGCATGTCTTCATATGTAGGGTTTTTGGTGTTAACACTATATGTGTTTGGTTGTTGCCTATGTAACGGGCTTTGATGTAGGATTTCACCTACATCCTATGTACTTCAACGTTTTTTTGGTGTAATATATCTTTTACCGGGGACAGTCCCCTTTACCCAAAAAATAATGTCGTGACACGTGTAATATATTATAAATGGAAAGTTTTAATATAATCGTATTTTCGTGTATTTACTATTCATGGTTACTGTTCACGGTATTTTAATGCGGCTTTTACAACTCTTCCCCTCTAAAAGAACAATTCATCCTCAAATTAGAGTCGTGATAGTGTTGCAGGGTTTTACAATTCTTCCCCTCTAAAAGGATCAATCTTCCTCGAACTAGAGGCAAGATGAACTAATGGAGTTAAGAACTGAAGATACACAACTAAATGGCATGTAGCTGAAGGGACATAGATATGTTATGACTGGAAAGGACATGGAACATGACATGACTAGAAAAGACATGGAACGTGACATGACTAGAAGGGACATGGATCGTGACATAGTTGAAACGAATATATCTAACTCATGGTCTGACAAGAGTATAAGAATCCAGATGGACTCATTCGTTTCCAAGTGGCTTACCTCTCAGAACGATCTATAAACTGGTCTTGACGAGAAATAACAATCTTGATCTTCATGCCTCTGTCTTGATGATACAGAAATTTCCTGATTCCCCAACAAGAGATGGGTTCTCATAAATTGATCGAATGGCTAAGATGTGACGTATAAGGATCACAAAATGTTACGATGCCAAATATTCTGGACTAAATGACACAAGAAACGTCTTAGTAAAGTTGTACGAGACATACTGAAACGTAGTACGTGAACAATTGTGCACGTGATATGTGAGCAATTGTGAACGTGATACGTGGAGATATGGTGAATGTAACATGGACAGACTATGGTGGACATGACACGTGCAACATATTGTGACACCCCGGGTAGGGTCAAAATATGCGGAATATATCCACGGAGATGTCACAAGGGTGGATCGATAGCATATAGTCCATAGAGCATAAGATAAAGAGTTAGTCAAATCATATTACGTGTTTATTTAAACAAATAAATAAAAATTGTCTTAAACATGGTGAAAAGTGATTGTTTGAGACCATGCACACACCATGTACTAACTTCATATTCCTGTGTAAAACATACTAACGAGGGTCAACATAAAGTTTGTGAATTTACAGATTTTAACAATTAATTAGTTTGGACATACAATAATCATAGAAGTAATAATGCACAAAGCATTCTTACTAAAATGTAAATAACATTTGTTTATTATTAGAAACTGAAGCTTAACCCATAGTCCTCAACAGATGAGGACGTAGTGTCTTACAAAAAGACACACATTCCAGTTCCAACATAGTATACGTCTGTTGTCCCGGCCAAGGCACAGTGAGCATGACTCATCCAGACGGGGATGGTCAATCCCTTATAGATCTATTTATAACATTCAGGCGATTTACAACAAATTAACAGTTTCAATAATAATCAATCATAATCAAGTTTATACAATCCAGTTATGTCCAATATATGTTTGCATATTTTCTTTCCTAAAAGGGAAAGTGTTAATGCAAGTAATGCCTAAAAACATTATTAGTGTTAACTAATCTTTCTTAGTTTTGATCACAACAAACCATACAACACATTTAGTATAAAACACAAAATGAATTATTTAACTAACACTATAATCAAGGTAATAATCATATCACTAAACTTTCTTAATCATACTTAGTGATCATCAAAATGATTATCCATAAAACTCACTTTTGTTAATATGACAAAAGACTTTTTAATAAACTTTCTTTTTTAGAAAATGTTTTATTAAAATGGAAAATGAAAATTTGAAAATAGCATATTCCAAATGCTGTTAGAATATCCTTTGAAGGTTTCAAATACCTCAGATATTCCCACCCCACTAAAAGACAAAAAACAGAGCATAGTCTAGTGGCGTTACCTTAAGTACCTACGCGGTTCCTTAGCGATATGGAACCGCGGGGTGAGATAAGGTACCGCGCACAGCTAGCCGTTATAGATCCGTTATACTTTGTCTCCTTTAAATAGTGGGTCAAATCTCATTTTCCAGCAAGCCTCTTGGACGTTTTTCTCAGCCCTCTTTCTATTTTCTATAGCATAATCATTAGTAAATGATCACTTAAATTGTTAAGGATGTTTACATATGTTTATCCTCTTGATCCCCTCCTTTACCTTGTCCAATGAAAAGATCACTCACTCACTAGTGTTGTGATAAAGATGAATCTATGAGCTAGTCATATTCATCATGATACCCTTTTTGTTTTAGGTCAATCCAATGTATTTATGAATACTTGGACTAGTTGTGTTCATCCAAGTTATTTGTGAATACTTGGATTTGTTGTGTACATCCATTGCATATGTGTTTGCTTGGATTTGTGTTGTGTACATCCAAGATACATGTGTGTACTTGGATAAGTCTAGTTGAGTTGTAATAGATTTGATTAGGAGTTCTCACTAAACTATAAAGTGATGTGGTTGTGTCTTGTGAGTTCTCACTAAACTATAAAGTGACTAGTAGTTGTGTTGTGTGAAGTTCTCACTTAGCTTCAAAGTGAAGAGACGTGAGATTGGTTCTAGCTTTCGATTAGAACTCGACATCTAGCCTTGTGTCGTAAAATGGTGAAGTAGGCAACGTCGTGAAGATCGGTTCTACCATAAGATTAGAACTCGACATCTAGCCTTGTGTCGTTAAATTGTGAAGTAGGAAATGTTGTGTAGATTGGTCCTAGCTAAAGATTAGGTCTCGACATTTAGCTTAGTGTCGGAAAGTAATGTAAGCAATGATGTAAGGTTTTCTCCGCCGAGAAGGGAGCTTGTGGATATAGTGAAAATCTCGAGTAGGTGTACCCGAGGAGTGGAGTAGAAACGAGGATAGAGCCTCGTTGTCGAACCACTATAAATCTTGGTGTCTTCCCACTAGGTTGTCTCCTTCCTTACTCTTTACTTATTTCATTATCATTACACTTACCTATTATCTTTGCTAGTGCATTTGAATTGAACCTAATCATTATGCAACTTAGCCTCAAGTAAAAGATAGTTTTGATACAAACCAAATTGAAAGTAATTTTAATTTGGTCACCAATCGAAGAGAAACTATTCAACCCCCCTTCTAGTTTCTACAATTGGTATCAGAGCGATGGTCACTCAAGATCTTTGAAGTATATTGTACTTTGAAACTTGGATCGATCCATTGTCTCCTCAAATTAGAAGGTCTAGTTGTACTAAAGTTTCTCTTTGGTCGAAATTATTTTTTCCTTTGAAAATAGGTCTTTTAGTTGGTAATATTGCATCCCACTTAGATTAGTAGCCTTTATACATTTTAGATATACTCTTGAAATGTATCTACTAGTTTGTATATTGCTTTGTGTAGGTACTCATGAAGATTAATCACTTAATTGGTTGTGGATTGAGTTACTTAAACTTGTAGAAGACTCATCTTCATTGATCTTTAACATCTTTGAATGATGATACCAAGATGATTGGGAATAATACTAGTCCTTGAAGACTTATTACTCATCATAGTCATTGATTGGGCATAGCACTTATTCCTTCATGGATTGCTCTTTGTGGCCAAGGTACGCTTTCGTTCTTCCACACGCCCTTTGATCATTCTTTTGATCATTACTTGACTATGTGCTTGTTCTCGGCATCCTTGCCTTGACATTTATTTGTGGTTTGTGTTCTTTTCCTTTATCCTCTCAAACCTTCATTGCTTGGATACTTGACTCACTATGGTGATGTAGAGTGAGTTAATAGAAGCTTAAAGTATCAAGCATGATTTCCATGGTTTGCACCCATACGGTTAGTAGCCCCTTTGTGGGAGAGAAAGTGAATTAATACCTTGCTCATATTTTGGTTTAGACTAAGACTATATTGAAAGTGATCTTAGTCTATACTTGAATAATTGTTGTGTGCTTATTCATTACCAAAGCCGTTTAACGTTTCGCCGGAAAGGCACGTCTTAAACCACATTATATGACACAAGCTCTTCGTTACCACTATTTGAAGATTTTCATTAATCCCTTGAGCATTGGTCCTAGTCTTGATTCACTTCCCTTGACTTCTCTCCACTTAGTCGTTTTGCTACGAGTAGTCGTTTGTCCGTTTCGGTTCTTTTCGATCTTGATTTAACTCGTAATCCCTTCGTTAAGTCATATTGCTTAGTGTTATGATGATCCAATGATATTCTAAAAGGCTCATGATTTAATTTTAAGTATTTTAGAAAAACTTGGTTTTCAAAATTTGGCGTTTTTCATAGATAAAAACCTGCCTCTGTAGGCGGTTCTTTATCTCAACGGCTCAAATGCGCGGTTCCTTATCGATAAGGAACCGCGGGCAGAAACTTTTGTCAGAGCGCCAGTTTGATTATTTTATTCTTTTTCAAACCAAACCCTCTCTCTCCCAAAAACACACAGCGACGGTTCTCTTGTTTTTCCACCATTGTTGAAGCTTCCAAAACCTTCAATCACTTAAATTAATTGATTCCAAGTTGTGGGTTTCACTCATCCTTCATCTAACATCAATTAATTGTAAGTATTTTCTTTCAATTTCATCTATTTTGTTCTAGGGTTCATCCTTTCATAATTGGGGATTTTTAAAATTGAAATTGAATTAAAACCTTAATAGGAATGTGGGTTGACATGGTTATTTTACTATGATTCCTTAGGTTCATATTCATTAAGATTTCACTAAAACCCACTTGTAGAACAAATCTGAATTTAGGCTAAATGATTTTGGTTGAAAGATGGATTTGAGATGAACCCATGAACAAGTAGGTAATGACATTGTTAATGCTTACCTAAAAACCTTGTTTTGAAAAACCAATGTTCTAATCCATTGTTGATCCAACATAGTTCATGTGCTCTTGGTTAATGATGGAATAGATGCATTGTGAACATGAGAATGATATGGATTCAATCCTTTGTTTGTCAAGAAATTGATATAACACATTCTCATATTTTTAATTTTTGATTTTATTTTTCATATGAGTGATTGGAAAAATATTGTCTTATGTTTATTTAGGTACTAATCATGCCTTCTCAATTTCAAAAGGATCATCAATACACTAGACAATACATGCCAAACCTCTCCCAAACCTATGCTTCCCCCCAACTTCAAAACGCTTTTCCATCCCTTTCCACTCGTTGTTTCCGTGAGGGTAGAGTCGTTGACAAGGAAATAACGGGTTATGACTATATCGAATCTATGTTTGATCTTTTGGGGTTTGATTGCTTGCTCAACATAGAAGAAGATATTTACCCCTTATTCCTTCTTGAATTCTTTAGCACCTACTCCATGCTTGAATACAATGGAGAAATTTTCATTCGTTTCGTGTTGAATGATCAATTGATTCAATACTCCCTCGAAAACTTTGGTCAAATTCTCGGTGTGCCATATGAAGGCATTTGTCGTTTTACGGATAAATGGAGACTTGATGCTCTCTCGGAATACTACGATAAACCTCCAAATGACCTCACTAAAATTCATCTAGAGTTCATCCTTGACATCATCTCGAAAGAGCGTGATGGAAACGTTGTGAGAAGCCTTCATTCAAATGTACGAAACGTGAATCGATATGAAGTGCTCTCTAGCGACCTTAAGGACTTTATGGTCCAATGGGCCAATATCCTTAGGGAGAATGTCTTTTGTCTTGGTGGAAACCGAGATCATATCCCGGCGTGTATGGTGCATATGTTGAGTTGCATCTTTACATCCACCAAGTACAACTTGACATTCTATATCGCTCGACGAATCAATTATGCCCTTTCAAAGCCCAAAACAAACCTTCCCTATGCTATGCTTCTAACTCGCCTTTTCAAAAGGGTTGCTCATGATTTTCCCCACCTCGATCTCTCTCTCTTCTACCCGGTTCATCGGGTTATGTTGCCTATTCAAGAGGCATATGCAAGAAAGACAAGAAGTGATCGAGGATCGAGAAAATCTGATCATCAAGAGATGGATGATGAGGACATGGCATGCCAACAAGTGATGGTGATGGCATAGGTACTAGTTCTCATTTCCACTCTTCGAGTAATTCCCATCCATCCTCAAACCCATTCGAGGATGAATTTGAAGACTTAGTTCCTCCTCCTCATCATTCTAGTGAAGTACCGGAAGATCTCAATATGGAGCATCTTTACCGTGAAAACCTTAGAACTCGAGGGGATTTGCACGAACACCGGGTTGAATCAAGAAAAGGTTTCAAGTTCTTGGGGAATATGATCAAGGGATTGGGCAAAAAGAGAAGGTTAAAGCTTTGAAGTTTTTCAAAGAATACATGTTGGTAAACATGTAATGTTGAACAATATTTTTTATTATCTTGAATGTGTATTAACTTATGCTACATGTTTGGATTATTATCTATTTTGTTCCTTAATATTAATTATGCCATCAAGTTTGTGATTTACGTAGCCTTGTGCTTCTTTGTGATAGTTAGCTTACTTAGATTATGATCTGTAGTTAACTTTGGCTTGTGAATCTTTTGGGAAAAATCTGGGTTTTACAAAAACTGGGATGAAAGATTTTTTGAAACCTCTGGTCGCGGTTCAATATCGACCAGCGGTTCCTTATCAATAAGGAACCGCGGGTCCTAGATAAGGAATCGCCAGCCACTGTGCACGACAGCATCTTTTGCTTTACACTGTTTTCTTAAATCTGTGTAAACCTTGCATGATTTTCAGTAATAAACTGCACATTTCCTTAACTAGCTTACCTAAATTCATTATTCACCTAAAATGATTTTAACCCATTACTAGTTTGGATCATCCCCTCACCCATTTCACTAAACTTAGAGAATTTACCTCCACACTCACCCATTTCCCTTTTAGGGAACATGCCTCCACTCTCACCCACATCACCCTTGGAGAACTTGCCTCCTCCACCTCCACCCAACTCAAACATTCCAATTTTGGGTGTTCCACTTTCCCTCCTTTTGGGTGATCCATACTATGGGTTTCAACAAACACATGGTCCTAGTTGTCCATGTTGTCTTTACAACCACTACATCATCCATGCCTCCTCCTAGGAGATGAATGATGGAGTTTTCTTAATAAGAGTTTTCAACAAAACCAAGCCAAAGAAAACTACTTATCTAGATTTAATGTTAAGCTAGCTATGTATTAGTTAGTTTTATTTGTCATTGTACTTGCTTCCTTCATGAATGTTTCATGTTGTTGATCTATAGATTTAGCTTTGTGTGTTTCTATCCTTATGTGCATGATACTAAGATTTTGCATTGGGTTCTAGATGTTCTCGGAATCCTCTCGAAATGATCTCGGCTCTAAGTGGAAAGATTTGTTCTTGGTAAATAAAAAGTGGTTGGTTTGTTTATCTATTTTAAACTAATGACAAGAAATTAAGTGTCGAAGAGTAAAATTAAAGATTTAAAAGATTAAAGTAAAGAAACGAGTTTAAAAGTAAATGTTTGAAAACTTTAAACTTATACTAGAAAGATAAATGGACATTCAATAAAAACTAACTCTTGGAAAACTTTGTGAAAAAATAGGACTTAGTTGGAAAATACTAAAAGAAAGTAAGATCGGAACAAAACACCTCAAATCGGAATAGTGGAAAAATGCCGTCAATCGGAATATTATTCCGATCGAGTGATCGGAATATCTTGAAATGATGCAAATCGGAATAACACAATGGGTGCTGATGGGAAAGTGGGAAATTACCCCAATCGGAATAATCTAAAACAAGATCAATCGGAATATGTGAAATACAGGTTCAATCGGAATAACATAAATTGTTGTTGATCGGAATATTTGAAAACTTGTAACAATCGGAATAATCTGAACTTGCTCAATTGGAATATGGCAAACTGCACACCGTCGGAATAAATGAAACCCTTTTCCGATCACTGCGATCAGAAAAACGGTGATGCTTGGTCGGAATATCAGGTCGGAAAAGGGCTTTTCCCTTTCCGAAAAGGTGCAGATTCGAATGAAAAGCAAAGGAAATAAGCTTATGGAATAAGCTAACTCCCAAAACTAGCTCGAATCCAACAATAAGGTGATCAAATAAGCACCAAGAACAACTTTTCTAAAATCAAAATAACAACTTATAAATCGAATTAATTAAAAGATGAACGTTTCATAAAAACATTAAAAAGTAAATAAGCTAAATCAACAAATAAGCCAATAAGCACAAGGATCTCAAAGCTTATTTGTGTAGAAACTTAAGAAACATAAAACGATTAACTTTTTACGCACAAAATCATTGATGAACAACACGGATCATACGAGATATGTACCAAAATCAACCAAAATCAAAGAAAGGAAGAATGAGATTAAAGATTAAAAGATAAAACTTGAACTTGATTAATGAAAAATAATACAAAGTTTTGATCTTGAAAGAGAAAAAGATGAAATCTAGTGAGAGAAAGTTTAGAACTTTCTCTCTCTAAAACTCAAAACTACCTAAAAACTAAGTGTAAAAACTAAGTGCAAATTTTGTGAAGTAAAGTCCTATTTATAGGCAAGTCTTGTGGTCTTTGTGAATGGGCTTGGTTTTGGGCTTCTTTTCTTCTTCCTTCTTTAGTCTTCTCGTCTCTTTAAATAAACGTTTCCGACTTTGGATTCTGAGAAGTGTCGGTGAATAATTCCAACTCGTCTTATAATCTTTTAGTTAATAGACTCGAGTTCTTCGACATATATGAATCTTTCATCTTTGGCTCTATTCTTCGCTAAATCTTCAAATAGGCACAATGATTTCAAATCTTTTGCATCTCTTGGACAATAGACTTCGTCTTGAGTCTTTTTCTTCGATAAAACCCGTGCAATCCCATGTTTTCTTCAATATTCATCCGGTTGACTCTGAAAACACAATAAACACAAAAACCACGCATAATTCCAAACAAATGATATTAAATACGTGTTTTGGTCTTGTTTTAGCCAGAATTAAGTGGTAAAAGGATGGGTGTTTTCACACCTATCAAATCCTCTACACTTAACCATTGCCATGCCCTCATGCAATGCTTAGTGACAAAGCACATTTACACTTTTCTTAATATCAATCAACCTTGGCCTTATTAATAATATTAAACAAAAATGAAAGTACTAAGAAAAATTAAAACTTTAAGTAAACAGAAGGATGGAAATAACTTGCAAAGAAATCAAGGACTTACATTAGGGCTTTGGTGCTGCGAAGATTTATCACCCTCAAGTTTCACGTTCCCCAAACTAAGCTTAAAAACGAGATCATTGTTATTATAAGTTAGCAATTTAAACACTTACACACATGGCTTAATTAAATGCTTAAACTCCCTTATTCCTAGGTGTATCTCTTATATTTTATTTTTGTCTTTGAATGATCATGAAGATGCATTTTTGGACTTATTTCGATAGTTTAATTAGGCTGAAAGCAAAGTAGGACGATTTGATCAATAGTTAGCTAAAGGACAAAATCTCTTAAAACTGCTTCTCGGGATATCAAAAAGTTCATATCTTGGCATAACTTGGTTCGCGATTTGAGACCTTTCTCGGGCCGATATTTGGCATGTACTTCATACTTCATATCTTGAGAGACGTTCTTGAGATAATGGTCTTCTCATCGTAATAGTGTTTCTTTACTTGGAGACTTTTGAGGGGTACTCCAACTTTGTTGACCACAACTTCATGATTATTTCTTCAATCTCTAATTGGGATTTTGAGATACAACGATCCGCCTCCTTTTCGGACTTGGATCTATTTATCCTCATACCTTGTTAGGGTCTTTTCGGATAGACTTCTCCATGATCTTTATGGGAGTTGATTGCTTTTCGTCGTGAGTCTTGATCCTTCATATTGATTTTGGGAATAATGCTTTTCACATCACTTTGGATCTTCAACAATAAAATGGAATCCTCATGCCTTGTTAGGGCCTTTTCGGACTCGCCAATCTTCGCGCCCCGCTTCATAAGTTATGCCTTGGCTATGAACTCTTATCATTACCGAGCAACTTTTAAACGATCTTGGGCTAGAAGCTAAGTAAGTTTTCAAATCGTACGACCTTACTTATTGCAGATAAATTATTAGCAAGTGATGGGAGAATAGGCAAATAATTACACCAAGTGAGCTTGCGTAAGAATACTGACTTATAATTGACTCTATCATCTCTCGTTCTCCACAATTTAAAATCTCAAGTAATGAGACTCGTGGATGCTTAGCCTAATAAACCAATTAAGGTCTACATGGTTAAGGATACTAGCTAGAATAAACTTAGATAAGTCTATTCGGGTTGAGTCAAAATAATCGCAACGGGCCTAATATGTCAAAGATTTCTAAACTAGCTACACCAATTTATTAAAAAATTTTGACTTTATTGCGGGATATATACATATGAAAGCAACGATAAAAATTTAAAAATTACGACTACATGGCCAAAGTTAATTAAAAATTTGAAAAATGTTGAAAAAGATGATTTTCCGGTTAAATGAAGGCATTTTCATGGAAAAGTCCACTTAAAACTTCGATAGAAGTCCCCCCTACACTTAAGATAAACATTGTCCTCAATGTTTAAGCATGTGGGAAAAGTCTCCCCTACACTTATGACATTGTGCACGTTGGTTAACTCAAGTTAAGGAAAAGACGACAAAAGTGATCAATTTCAAATGTGAGTATGAAGAAAATTGAATCACGATAGTTGAGAGATAGAACCGGATTTCGGGTAACACGGGAGCACGGTTCTTCAAAGGTTCCAAGAGTGCATTCATCCCTATAAGCACATCACCACACAAAAACAAACACCTATACAGGTCCTCCTACACTTAGGAGGTAAAAACATAAAAGGATAGATACTCGGGTTGCCTCCCGAGGAGCGCTTGTTTTTGATAACCGAGTCACGAGCCTAACTCGACCCAAAATTAGTTCATGGGGAACATGGTGAGGGATGGAATCATCTCCTGAGAGATGTCCTCACCAAAGTACAGTTTCAGACGCTGGCCATTCACCTTGAAATTGGTCCCATTTGGCTGAGAAAGCTCAATGGTCCCATAAGGAAAAACTTTGGCGACGGTGAATGGACCAGACCAGCAGCTCTTCAACTTGCCAGAGAAGATCTTCAACCGAGAGTTGAAAAGTAAGACTTGATCACCAACGTGGAACTCTCGGTTCTTGATTTTTGCGTCATGAATGATCTTCGTCTTCTCCTTGTAGACCAGTGACTTCTCGTAAGATTCATTCCTAAGTTCGTTGAGCTCGTTGAGTTGAATCTTGCGATGATCGCCGGCTTTGTTGATGTCGAAGTTAGCCCACTTCAAGGCCTAGTGCGTCTTATGTTCCAACTCGATGGGAAGGTGGCATGCTTTCCCGTACACAAGACGATAAGGTGTACAACCGATCGGGGTCTTATAAGCAGTACGGAAAGCCCACAGAGCATCATCTAACTTATCGGCCCACGCGGCACGATGCTCTCCCACAGTACGTTCCAAGATTCGCTTCAATCCACGGTTGGATATCTCGGCTTGCCCATTGGTTTGGGGATGATAAGCGGTGGAAAGACGGTGATTGACACCATACTTAGCCATGACTCTTGCAAATTGATCGTTGCAAAAATGAGTCCCGCGGTCACTGATAATAGCACGAGGAACACCGAATCTAGCGAACAGCGATTTCAAAAAGTTACAAACCACCCTTGCATCATTAGTAGGTAAAGCTTTGGCTTCAACCCACTTTGAAACGCAGTCAACGGCAACAAGGATGTATTTGTTTCCTTTAGATGAAGGGAATGGCCCCATAAAGTAGATACCCCAAACATCAAAGATTTCACATTCCTGAATGAAATTTTGAGGCATCTCATCTTTATTAGTGATCTTGCCTTGTTTTTGGCAGGCATCACAACGTTTAACCATCTCGTGAGCATCACGATAGATGGTGGGCTAATAAAATCCCGAGTCAAACACTTTTTTGGCGGTGTAGTTGGGACCAAAGTGACCACCGGTGGGTCCTTTGTGGCAAGCGTCAAGGATTGCTAAAGCTGCCGGTCCATCAACACATCGGCGAATAATCAAGTCAGCACATTGTTTGAATAGATACGGGTCATCCCAAAAGTAAGTCTTAATGTCGTTAAAGAACTTCTTCTTTTTCTGTGATGTTAACCCGTCAACGAGAATTCCACCCGCCAAGTAGTTTGCAATGTCTGCAAACCACGGGGTTTCATCAGAAGTCGAGTTGATAGACATTAAGGTCTCCAGGGGAAAAGAATCATTGATTTCTTTGTTCAGATGATCCCCTGGTAAGGATCCTCAAGTCTACTGAGATGATCCGCGGCTAGGTTTTCAGCTCCTTTTTTATCGCGAATTTCGATTTTAAATTCTTGGAGTAGCAAAACCCAGCGGAGAAGCCTTGGTTTGGAATCTTGTTTCGTCAACAAGTACTTCAGCTCGGAATGATCGGTGTAAACGATTGTGGTGGAAAGGACAAGATAGGGGCGGAATTTTTCAAAGGCATAGACAACAGCTAAAAGCTCTTTTTCGATTGTCGTATAATGCATTTGTGCCCCCGTCATTGTCATGCTAGCGTAATGGATTGGTTGGAAGTGTTTGTTCACTCTTTAGCCCAAAACCGCTCCAATAGCAAAGTCACTAGCATCGCACATCAACTCAAAGGGAAGCTCCCAATTAGGGGTAACCAAGACGGGTGCCTTAGTTAGCTTATCCTTAAGCGAGTTGAAGGCTTCAAGACACTCTTTGGAAAAGATAAAAGGAGTATCTTTTTCCAAGAGGTGGGTCATCGGGCGAGCGATTTGAGAAAAATCTTTGATAAATCGACGGTAGAAGCCCGCATGACCTAGAAAACTTCTCACACCCTTCACAGTTGAAGGTGGAGGCAACTTAGCGATAACATCGACTTTAGCACGGTCTACTTCGAGACCGGCTTTGGAAATCTTGTGTCCTAGCACGATGCCTTCTTTTACCATAAAATGCATTTTTCACAATTCAGAACAAGGCGAGTGTCTTCGCACCGCTTGAGCATACGTTCCAAATTGGCAAGGCAAGAAGAGAAAGAATCCCCGAAGACCGAGAAATCATCCATGAAGACTTCCATGGTTTGTTCAACCATGTCATGGAAGATAGCTAACATGCACCTTTGGAAAGTCCCGGGGCATTGCATAAGCCAAAAGGCATTCTTTTGTCCGGAGGATTTTCAACGGGAGGCGTATGCGAAGTCGGAGTATCGATAGCAATAACCGTGGGAGATGGTGGAGAAAGATTGTCTTCGTTGAGAAGGTTATCAAAGAAATGCATGTCTTCATCCCCATCGGTGGGAGAATCATCATTAGCTAAGGTCACATCTCCCATGGTGGCTTCAAGATCGTTCCAAAAGAAATCACTTTCTCCAAATAGAGACAGTGATGAATCAATAGAGGAAACGGTTTCAACATTGGGAAGAGAGGTAGGAATACTTTTGCAAGCATTTTGGAAGTGTTCTTCACAAGCCTCATCAAGAACGTCAATACAATTAACACTCTCGTTGGAATAAGGTTGTTTAGACAACTTTCCCATGTTGAAGACGATTTTATCGTCACCTACTCTCATGATAAGCTCACCGGCTTCAACAACTATGAGAGTGCGACCGGTCCTCAGGAATGGACGACCTACGATCAAGGGAACACGAGGGTCCATCTCGTAGTCGACGACGACGAATCGGCAGGAAAAGTGAATTTGTCGACTCCTACAAAGACGTCTTCGGCTATCCCCACTGGATAAGCAACCGTACGGTTAGCTAATTCCAAAGTCATTTTGGTGGGGACTAGCTCAGGGAGAGATAATTGCTTCCAAACGCTTAGAGGCATTAGATTAATACTGGCACCTAGATCGGCTAGGGCCATGCAATTCTCTACTCCCGGGAAATTACAAGGGATTAAGAAATGACCCGGATCACCAAGCTTGGTTGGCAATTTCCTTAAGAGCACTGCAGAGCAATTCTCATTAAGTTGGGCGTTGGCAATATCGAGAAGCTTTTCCTTGTCACTCAGAAGATCTTTAAACATTTTTGCGTACTTAGGCATGTGAGCGAGAGCCTCAGTGAAGGAGATGTTAAAATTCAACTGTTTGAACATTTTAAGAAAGTTCGAAACCTGAATATCGTCCTTGCTTTTTAGCTTCTCTTTCCTCAACCTAGATGGATAAGGTATATCGGAAGAAGAGGAAGTCTTTGGGATCGAAGGATCACTCACATCCTTGGGTGGAGGAGGGGTAGAAGTAAGAGGTGGAGAAATTGGGGAAATCGAAGGTTGGTAAATAGGAGCAGGTGACTCGTTCTCCTTAGTCACAACCACCGGTGGAGGTATAGGAATCTCGGGTTCCTTGGTACCTTTGCCACTGCGAGTGGTGACTGCTTTCATCTCCCCTCTTGGATTCGCAACGGTGTTACTCGGAAGAGTACCCGAAGAAGAGGGTTGATTACCGTGGAAGAAACTAGCCATCATGTTTCTTAAGTCATTCGTTTGACTATCCATAGTGGTTCTCATATCAGCTCTCAGATCGTTCCCTTGTTTCATCAGGTCTGCTTTCAAGTTGCGCACTTCCTGTTGAAGATTTTCGACAATCACATCGTTAGTTCTCATGTATGTCTGCACTTCTTGGTGTAAAGCGGTGTGTTGGTTGGGAGGAGCATTGTATGCGGGTGGTTGATAAGCAGGTTGCTGGTAAACTTGGTTGTTTCTTTGAGGTGGTTGTTGTTGTTTGTGAGGAGGTATGTATGGTCCACGAGATAGTTGTTGTTGTTGAGGAGGGCGGTTGAGGTTTTGTTGTTGGTTTGGGTTGTTAGGAGTAGAACCAGTTGGTGAGAGATAGTTGTTGGAGCGTTAGCTAAGCAAGTTGCGGTCACCTTGAGGTCGAGCTTGATAAGCAGGTTGAGGATAGGTGCCATATGCTGCATTCACATTCTCAGAAGGGTAGTCTTGGGTGGCGGTACAAGTGGTGTAATAGTGAGGACCCCCGCATATCTCGCATGGTTGGCTAACGGCATTGACTTGAGCGTCTTTAGCGTTTCTAGCGTTGATGCTGTTGGTGTTGCTGGCGGTTTGGGTAGCAAGCGATTCAAGAAGCGAAGTGATTTTGTCAAGTCGCTTATCGCTGTCACTAGTACTAGCACTAGCAACATTGGTCCGAACACTCTTGGTTTGCACACGAGACTTATTCTCAATGATATCCCAAGAAGCATTGGAAGTCTTAGCCAAAAGATTACCCCCCCGAGGCACTGTTTAGTGAATCTTTGACATTCATGCTTAAACCATTGTAAAAAGTATTAATTTGATGCACTTTGGTAAAACCATGTTGTGGGCATTTTCTCAAAAGGTCTTTGAAATGGTCCCAAGATTCACTAAACGACTCATCGTACTTTTGTTCAAAATTTATGATTTCATTTCGCAAAGCGGTAGTACGAGAGGGTGGGAAAAAGTAATTGATAAACTTGGTTTCCAAATCCGTCCACGAAAGGATACTCTGTGGCAGTTCCTTAGCAAGCCAATGCCGGGATTGTCCCTCTAAAGAAAAGGGAAAAAGTTGTAACCGGATTACCTCTTGTGGAACACCATTGAATTTGACCGTATTGGTGAGTTGCAAGAATCTCTTGATGTGGTCATGTGGATCATCAATGGTACGCCCCAAGAATGGTTGAGCAGAGACCATCTGGATGAAGCCTGATTTGAGCTCAAAGTTGTTGGCTGCAAACGCGGGTATAACAATTGGATCAGTGTTTCCATCTACATGGGCTTGCAGCAGTTCAATCATCGGGCGATTATCCGGTAGAGGCTCATTGTTGTTGTTATTATTCATGTTGTTGAAAGGTGGGTTGTTATTGTTATTATTATTGTTTTGAGGTGGGTTATTGTTGTTGTTTTGTACACCGACCATGTCTAAGTTATCGAGAGGCTCGGGCTCTTGATAAGACGTTGATCGAGTGCGCATACACCTGCAAAAGAACTAACAAGGGAAAAACAAAGCAAAAATATTTTTTGGTTTTTATGTTTTTTAATTTTTAGGATTTTTTAAAAATTTAATATTTTTTGTGTTTTTCAAAGTTTTTATGAAAAAGTAACGTTCACGGGGAACGGATCCAAAAATCCAAGTTCTCACAAAAAACTGTTGATCTTAACGAGAAGAGCCGGCAGCGGCGCCATTTGATACTAAGATTTTGCATTGGGTTCTAGATGTTCTCGGAATCCTCTCGAATTGATCTCGGCTCTAAGTGGAAAGATTTGTTCTTGGTAAATAAAAAGTGGTTGGTTTGTTTATCTATTTTAAACTAATGACAAGAAATTAAGTGTCGAAGAGTAAAATTAAAGATTTAAAAGATTAAAGTAAAGAAACGAGTTTAAAAGTAAATGTTTGAAAACTTTAAACTTATACTAGAAAGATAAATGGACATTCAATAAAAACTAACTCTTGGAAAACTTTGTGAAAAAATAGGACTTAGTTGGAAAATACTAAAAGAAAGTAAGATCGGAACAAAACACCTCAAATCGGAATAGTGGAAAAATGCCCTCAATCGGAATATTATTCCGATCGAGTGATCGAAATATCTGGAAATGATACAAATCGGAATAACACAATGGGTGCTGATCGGAAAGTGGGAAATTACCCCAATCGGAATAATCTAAAACAAGATCAATCGGAATATGTGAAATACAGGTTCAATCGGAATAACATAAATTGTTGCTGATCAGAATATTTGAAAACTTGTAACAATCGGAATAATCTGAACTTGCTCAATCGGAATATAGCAAACTACACACCGTCGGAATAAATGAAACCCTTTTCCGATCACTGCGATCGAAAAAAGGGTGATGCTTGGTCGGAATATCAGGTCGGAAAAGGGCTTTGCCCTTTCCGAAAATGGTGCAAATTCGAATGAAAAGCAAAGGAAATAAGCTTATGGAATAAGCTAACTCCCAAAACTAGCTCGAATCCAACAATAAGCTGATCAAATAAGCACCAAGAACAACTTTTCTAAACTCAAAATAACAACTTATAAATCGAATTAATTAAAAGATGAACTTTTCATAAAAACTTTAAAAAGTAAATAAGCTAAATCAACAAATAAGCCAATAAGCACAAGGATCTCAAATCTTATTTGTGTAGAAACTTAAGAAACATAAAAAGATTAACTTTTTAAGCACAAAATCATTGATGAACAACACGGATCATACGAGATTTGTACCAAAATCAACCAAAATCAAAGAAAGGAAGAACGAGATTAAAGATTAAAAGATAAAACTTGAACTTGATTAATGAAAAATAATACAAAGTTTTGATCTTGAAAGAGAAAAAGATGAAATCTAGTGAGAGAAAGTTTAGAACTTTCTCTCTCTAAAACTCAAAACTACCTAAAAACTAAGTGTAAAAACTAAGTGCAAATTTTGTGAAGTAAAGTCCTATTTATAGGCAAGTCTTGTGGGCTTTGTGAATGGGCTTGGTTTTGGGCTTCTTTTCTTCTTCCTTCTTTAGTCTTCTCGTCTCTTTAAATAAACGTTTCCGACTTTGGATTCTGAGAAGTGTCGGTGAATAATTCCAACTCGTCTTATAATCTTTTAGTTAATAGACTCGAGTTCTTCGACATATATGAATCTTTCATCTTTGGCTCTATTCTTCGATAAATCTTCAAATAGGCACAATGACTTCAAATCTTTTGCATCTCTTGGACAATAGACTTCGTCTTGAGTCTTTTTCTTCGATAAAACCCGTGCAATCCCATGTTTTCTTCAATATTCATCCGGTTGACTCTGAAAACACAATAAACACAAAAACCACACATAATTCCAAACAAATGATATTAAATACGTGTTTTGGTCTTGTTTTAGCCAGAATTAAGTGGTAAAAGGATGGGTGTTTTCACACCTATCAGTGCACATTAATCAACTTTAATTTGAAATTAAAATTGAACCTAAATCTATCACAACCTCTAAAAACTTGACTAAAATTTGTTCAAAATGATATCTAAATTATTTTGTCACCCTTTGTCAAGACATTCTTTGTGAATGTATTGCTTTATGCAACCCTAGCATAATTTGGTGCTAATAGAGGTGAAATTCCAAGATTTGCAACTTTTTGAAAAAGTCTTAGTTTTTCCCAAAAACCTGGAAAAACATGGTTTCATGTCCACTGGACGCGGCTCAATAAAGTCATGCGGTTCCTTATGTGCTAAGGAACCGCCAGTCCCTTTAAGGTACCACGTGCAGAAATCAGTCTTTGACGAATTTTTGGTCAAAACTTTTAAAACCCTATACCCTGTCAAGATTCCTTGTTTACTCATTTTGGCTAAACATTCCTTGACACTTCACATTTTGTATTCAAATTCTTACCTTAATTACATTTTACTTATACCCCAACCTTGAGATTTCATTCTCACACCTTCCCAACCTTGAGAATTCACTCTCACACAACCTTGAGATTTCATTCTCACACCTTCCCAACCTTGAGAATTCATTCTCACATAACCTTGAGATTTCATTCTCACACTCTCACAATGCCTAACTCTTATTCCTAACCTTGACATTTTTTTGCCACAACCCCACTCACCCAAAGCTTCCTCATCCATGCTTTCAAAGAAACCGAAAATCTCGGTTCGACCTATTTGGGTTAAGAAGAATGAACCATCTTCGTCCAAACCACCCAAAAACCCTACCTTCTCTCCAATCAAGTATTGGAATGAGACTTATACCATAAACCCCATCACCGGAGAAAAAGAAAATGTTCCCCCACCACCACAACCCTTCAATACCCCTCAACTCAATGACCTTTCAACCTTCCCAAACCTCACAAGGCATTGTGAAAACATTCCCAAACCCATTACCCCACCACCACCAAACCCTATGTTTGATGCCATACCCCCATCAAACGATTTTGTGTTGCATCATGGATCCTCGTGTGCTTGTTGTCGATTTCAACAAATTGAACTTGCTCATGTGTATGAGAATTAAATTTTCTTGAATTCCTCCTCACTCGACCTCCTATTCATGTTTTCGTTCCGGTGGACAAAACTTCGAATGATGCATCGTCGTCTTTTTAGTCTTTTATTTTTTTAGCAATCTTGAAAAATATCACTATTAGACTAGCTTATGCTTAGTGGTTTATTTTCCATATTTATTGCTTTTAGATACTCATATTGTGCGTATGACTATCTTCTTTGTTGTGTCTTTTTCTTTTATGTAACCTTTGTGTTGTTTGTGTGTTATTTCATTAGTTCTATTTTGAGTTGATCATGGTTAAATTTTACAATTGCTTATGGGTGATTCCATCAATTCTAAACTTTAACCCATTGACAAGCTTATCATCTTCATTGGATTGAAGCTTGATTTTGTCAATTACCTCTTTGGACATACTTAGCAAAATACTTGCTTCTAATTTGAGATTTCTTCTCTCTCTCCCTATCAAGTTACTTCGTAGGTAGTGATCATATATACATTGGTGTTTCTTTCCTTTCTACTAAACTTTGTGTAGCATGTCACCTTAGCTCACAAACTTGGTGCCCCAAGCAAGTGGGAGCAACCACCAAGGGGGAGCTACTAGCAAAGTTCGATGTTCTTCAAAGACATGTGCTAACCTTTTTGCTACGACAAAGGGGGAGAAATGATAGTGATAAACTAGTTAATAATTCCATATTTTGTGTTTCTACGTAAAGAGTTTATCGTTTGTCGTAATCAAAAAGGGGGAGATTGTTAATGCAAGTAATGCCTAAAAACATTATTAGTGTTAACTAATCTTTCTTAGTTTTGATCACAACAAACCATACAACACATTTAGTATAAAACACAAAATGAATTATTTAACTAACACTATCATCAAGGTAATAATCATATCACTAACCTTTCTTAATCATACTTAGTGATCATCAAAATGATTATCCTTAAAACTCACTTTTGTTAATATGACAAAAGACTTTTTAATAAACTTTCTTTTTTAGAAAATGTTTTATTAAAATGGAAAATGAAAATTTGAAAATAGCATATTCCAAATGCTGTTAGAATATCTTTGAAGGTTTCAAATACCTCAGATATTCCCACCCCACTAAAAGACAAAAAACAGAGCGTAGGCTAGTGGCGGTACCTTAAGTACCTACGCGGTTCCTTAGCGATATGGAACAGCGGGGTGAGATTAGGTACCGCGCACAGCTAGCCGTTATAGATCCGTTATACTTTGTCTCCTTTAAATAGTGGGTCAAATCTCATTTTCCAGCAAGCCTCTTGGACATTTTTCTCAGCCCTCTTTCTGTTTTCTATAGCATAATCATTAGTAAATGATCACTTAAATTGTTAAGGATGTTTACATATGATTATCCTCTTGATCCCCTCCTTTACCTTGTCCAGTGAGAAGATCACTCACTCACTAGTGTTGTGATAAAGATGAATCTATGAGCTAGTCATATTCATCATGATACCCTTTTTGTTTTAGGTCAATCCAATGTATTTATGAATACTTGGACTAGTTGTGTTCATCCAAGTTATTTGTGAATACTTGGATTTGTTGTGTACATCCATTGCATTTGTGTTTGCTTGAATTTATGTTGTGTAAATCCAAGATACATGTGTGTACATGGATAAGTCTAGTTGAGTTGTAATAGATTTGATTAAGAGTTCTCACTAAACTATAAAGTGATGTGGTTGTGTCTTGTGAGTTCTCACTAAACTATAAAGTGACTAGTAGTTGTGTTGTGTGAAGTTCTCACTTAGCTTCAAAGTGAAGAGTCGTGAAGATTGTTTCTAGCTTTCGATTATAACTCGAAATCTAGCCTTGTGTCGTAAAATGGTGAAGTAGGCAACGTCGTGAAGATTGGTTCTACCTTAAGATTAGAACTCGACATCTAGCCTTGTGTCGTTAAATTGTGAAGTAGGCAACGTTGTGTAGATTGGTCCTAGCTAAAGATTAGGTCTCGACATTTAGCTTAGTGTCGGAAAATAATGTAAGCAACGATGTAAGGTTTTCTCCGCCGAGAAGGGAGCTTGTGGATATAGTGGAAATCTCGAGTAGGTGTACTCGAGGAGTGGAGTAGAAACGAGGATAGAGCCTCGTTGTCGAACCACTATAAATCTTGGTGTCTTCCCACTAGGTTGTCTCCTTCCTTACTCTTTACTTATTTCATTATCATTAAACTTACCTATTATCTTTGCTAGTGCATTTGAATTGAACCTAATCATTATGCAACTTAGCCTCAAGTAAAAGATAGTTTTGATACAAACCAAATTGAAAGTAATTTTAATTTGGTCACCAATCGAAGAGAAACTATTCAACCCCCCCCCCCCCCCCCCCTTCTAGTTTCTACAGAAAGTTTTATCAAAGTTTAAATGGGGCTGTAAACTCACCTGGGAGTAGGCAATTGCTTGTTTAACACGGATATCCGAATTAAAGCTCACACCAAAGTTATGCCTAATCAGATAGTACAGTCTTAATAGATAGTACAAAGAACATATATGTATGCTTATACGGATTTTATTCCGTTCATTCATACTATGGTATTTATCTAAATAACCGTAGTTCAAGTAGCATCAATATTCATTAAACTTATTTATATAAGTTCCATCTCTAAGTAAACACAAAATGTTAAACTATTAATATTAGTTAGCATACATGTATTTATAGTAATCATTCAACTTACAATTAAGTTTCTTTATTTAAGTGGACATATAAGATCTTACTTAAAATATTAATTTACGTTTTTCTGTTCAAATATCATAATCACTCATTTATTATTATTAAGTAAACACAAAATTTTTACTTATTATTAGTTCAGGTTCGTAGTTCATGTATTTTACTCATTCATTTAAACTTTAATATTAAGTTTCATATTTTAAGTAGGGTGTAAGATGTTCTACTTAAATATAAACATTCAATTTATCCTACGTTCATATAATTTTTATTTTCTAAAAGTGTATAAGTTTATGTATGAGTAATACATATTAATAATTGTTTATACAATTATTTCCTAAAGTAAATAATAATATTTATTTTGAAAAATAAATATAATATTTTATTTAACTTTAAAGTTTCCATAAGTTATTTTAATATTTATAAAATAATTTAAACTTAAGAATTTATACCTTAATTCTTATGGTCTAAGTATTTTAATTATGTTTTATTATAATTAAATAGATTTTAGGGTTAGGGCTTGTTAATGTTTCGGAATATGGCAAAACTAATCCCTTTATATTTTTAAACAAGTATAACTTTTGGATTTTACATATTTAGTACCTAGGGCTTGTTATAGTTTCGACTTATGGCAGATTTGGTCCCCCTAGTTATGTCTAGGTTTTGTAACTTTACTAAATTTACAAAAACAGCCCCTAGGGCTTCTCTAAGTTTCGGCAAATGACAAAAATAGTCTTTAGGGTTTTAAAATGGAAAAATAACTTTTAGAAACTTCCCAAAATGGTCCCTAGGGTTTAATTCGCCATGGATAGTATTTATTAAACCCTAGACTTTTGGATATTTACATTTTCAGTCCTTGTGTTTACTAATTCATCAAAACAAGTTTCATAAGTTACGATTTTAGTCCTTAAGTTTTATAAATTGTCATTTTCATCCAAAAAGTTTTTATAAGTTATATTTTATTATAAAAACTTTTATTTTAACATTTAAACTTTATATGGGCTCATTAAATGGGATAAATATCTAATGGGCTATTTTAGTGGGCTTAAAAATATTTAAAGTCCACTAACTTATTTAAATGGGCCTTTAAATCAGTTATTGGGCTTAATACATTTTTAAGCTCTTTAATTAGTTAAATGGGCCTAAGTGTAATCTTAAGTCCATTTAAGTTACTAAAATTTATCAAATGGGCGTATTGGGTCCATTTAAGTTTTAGATTAACTTTTCATGGACTTAATTAGTCCATTAACATTACTTTATATTTTATGTATATTTTTACTTAGGATATTCTTATAAGCTTATTATGAGCTTATTAATATTTAGTTTTCAATCTAAATAGATGAATAAAACTAAAAATTTATTTTATGTGTTATACCCAATTAGATCTAGGTGTGTCATAAGGTTACAAGTAAGTCATAAGCCCTAGTAGGAGCTTATATCCCACGGCTAATATTAGTTATAGCTTATTAAGATAAGTCAAGTCTTATTTGAAGGTTGCATGTAATTTATATGTGTTACAAAATTAGATCTAACTATGTACACATCATGAAAACAAGTTACAAGTTCAAAATGAGATCTAAACTTTGTCTAGACCTAAAAATCAAACATAGATCCATGTACCCTCATATATAGCTCACGGCTATATTTTTTGATCTTGGTATTTCCAAGATGAACACTTTAGCTAGTTTTTAAGTCTTGTAAATATTCACAAAAACACATCATGATTATCTAGGTTGCATGCATGTTTCTAAGGCTACTATTATTCCAAGAAACAATGTATAGCCCACAACTATATTATTTTCTCCCAATATTCCCATAAGATCTACTAGCTTATTTCATGTATACCATGTTAAGTTAACACTTATCATTAGATCTATGTTTATATAAGCATGCATGTACATCTAACCCATTTTAGGTCTAGTGTAACCCATGGCTACATTTATACACATAAGTTGTATTTGTGATTTTTAACATTCCATTTAGTATGTTACATTTCATATTCCATCTTTAAAAGTAAGTTGATAGATCATATGGTCACCATTAAATTTAGCCGTGACCTTTAAGGTCATGGTTTTCATGATTTTCAAGTTTCACAGGTTCATTTTATGAGATCTGTGGTCATTAGTTAACCAAAGTCCCATAAAACAATTTTTGTAACTCATGCAACATTTAGATTTATAAAAGGTTTCATATGGTTTTAAAATCTAATTTAAACCATAGAATACAAATCATACGTTTCTTACTATAAGATTTTAAATCATGAACATGATTTTTATAAATATGCCGTGACCTATAATGGTCATAGCTTTATCAAACCTTGATTTTTAACATGTTATTTACTCGTGTTTATAGATGTATGATGATGCATGTATGAAGAAATGAAAGCACATGATGTGTATACCTTTCTTGCCTAAAAGTACCAAGGATGATCTAGATGAACAAGGAGATTTGAGATCTACTCAAGATGATGAAGAAACCCTATGTATAAATCAAGTCGTGGCCTATAATGGTTCGGCTAGGGCTTGTTTATAGTGGTTCCAAGAGAAATTATGCTACCAAATGATTTGTAATCAAGATGGGACAAGGATTTAGTTGATTTAATGAATTAACTTTGGAGTTTTGTGGCTTATAGCCGAAATATTGAGAGAGAGATGAATAGAGAAGTGAGGTTGCATGTAGGAGAGATGGGATTGTGTGTGTTTCGGCTTAAAGATGAGAGAGGGGAAAGAGAATGCAAAAGGCATGATTGCCTTGGTAAGAACACTTGTGCCAAGTGTAGGCTCTTCCCTTTCCAAGACAACCCTTCTTCTTCCACATATGCATGTGTGTGTCGTGTAAGGCTATCCAAAGAAGAGGGTGGGCTTTTGTGGGCTTGTGTTGGGATAGATCATAGGGAATACATAACCTTGGGCTAGTCCAAGAAAGTTTAGGGATACCTATACTATGCATACACACATATACGGCCACATACACATGGTGTAGTGATGTGTCGTGATTAATTCATACGTTATAGGGTAAGTTAGAAAAATTCCTTTAGGAAAAATAATAGTCTAAACTTTACCAAAGACGGATATAATTAAACACTCGTTGTTGAACCAAGTTTGTTGTACACGAAGATCGAGTGAATTTCAGACGTTTTGTTTTGATTTGGACAATTGATTCAAATTGGTTTTGGTTTTTTTTATCTAATTTAATTCTACCAATTTTAAATCCTAAGTGCATGAATCGATTCCTAAAAAAAATAAACTCTAAAAAAAAATAAAAAAAAGTTTAAACTATTTAAAATTTAAACTATATTGAAATTACACTATTTAATTAAAAACCCTTTATCGCTTACTTAAAATTAGTTAAACAAATTTTAAGAACTAACTTAAATTCCGAAATTCTAATTAATTACTACTTTTAAATAAACTAAATCTATTTTAAAATAACTTTTATTTAAAAAACTAAATTAATTAATATTTTATTATTAAAAAGAAAACTAATTCGTAAAAATTATAAAATATATTTCTATTTAAAACTTTATAAAAGTAAATTTTATAAAAACAATTAATAAAAATTAACTAAATAAAAACTTGTTATTTAATCTAATAAAAACTGACAGTTCCACTTAACACTATATTAATTACTAAAATGGAATTGAATCTAAAAAGCTGTATAGCTCAATTGGTAAACGTGTTGAGGGTTTACCCTTGAGGTTAAGGGTTCGAGTCTTGTCAGAGACACATTTTTGGATGATTTAATTATTTGGACATTAAAAAATTAGAAAGCTGGTCACAGGAATGACCTAATGTGATGATAATTTTTTGACTGATAGGAATCAGTTTAGCACTAGCAGACCAATTCAGTCTGCTAGTCTATTTAAGATTCAGCTAGAACAATATAACAACAAAATAAACCAAATCAACAATTATCAGCAAATCATCATAACTTGGCTAAATAAATCTAAACGAAAATCAGCTACAACAAGTATACGAAAATACTCGAATCCTAGCACTCCTAATAGATTAACACCAACTAGCAGACTAAACAGCTAGATCAAATCAACAATCCCTCAAATAGTCTCAAAATTGGATCATCCTATTAAAAGAACCTAATGAGCAGGTCTGTAAATAACGATTCTAGCAACAACAAATCTCTTCGAATAAACAATCAATTTCCATTCAGTTAAGAATTATTACTCAGTAAATCAAATCCATAAATCACACATAAAACTTAACCTACAAATCTCTAAATTTAAACATCTCAACTCATGATCCAGAAAACTTATTAAATCATCCCAAACGTTTTTAAACTTCAATGTTCACAGATTGAATAATCCGAAATTAGGTAACCACTTCAACTATCAGACTTAACGTAACAAATCTCTATCAATCAAATCCAAAAATGTATCCAATCAGCATTAAAACTACACTTATCAGATAACTAACATAGCATAGTTCTAAATATATAACTTAAACGCAATCAAATCACAAGCAGGTGATTATAATCACTGAATAAGAGATCCAACAATATATCAAATTACTTGAAATTATTTAACTAAACATACAATCCAAACAGCTTCAATAAAGGTAAAACCAAGAAATCAGTCTAAAACATTTAAACATCTAAAATCAACACTCTACTATTTTAACAAGCAATGCAATAACACATGTTCAAACATACAAGCAGATTTATCTTAGATGAAAATAACATGAAACTAAAAATGGAATAAACCTTTTGTCGAAACCTTTGTGCCGAAGATTTGCGCTGAGTAATCTTTTAAACCGAATCAGGACCACCAAACTCCATTACTACCCACTCCAGACCATCAACATCGCGTCCCTTTTCAGTGATAGAGCTTCGATCCAATATCATCAATCACACTATTTGACTTTAATTTTATCAAACCATTGGGGTTTGAATTTGTTCACAATTTAACTTTAATATTAATAATATCAAATAAGAAAGTAGATTAAAACTGAAATCAATTTAACAAGACTAAAAAAACCCGAAGAACAGTGAATCACAAATAGCTTTTCATTAATTTCAAGAAAACATTACAAAGCTTATAAAAACTAAAATACAATTTTACCTAAATCTAATCTAACATTATAATATTAAAGAAAAACTGGAATGAAATTTTACAGAAAATGGGGGGTTTTTTAGGCAAACCCCCATGCCTTGCTGATGGAGTTTGTTGAAGAAGCCTTTGATCTTGACCGTCTAATATATCATTCTCTTTCTTCCCTTTTGATCTACGGCTGATATTCGCACACTAGCACACAGATTGCCATCGTGGCATCCAAGTGTGCTAGTTGTGCTAGTTTGGAGATGAGGTGTCTCCTCTTCATTGGTGGAATGGGAGAGATGTGCTGTCATAACCAGTTAAATGATGCCACGTCGAAGATGCCTAATACTAGGATTTTTGCAAATCCTTTTGATGTTCGTTTATCGTTCCACAAATCGACTCGAATTGAAATCCTGTTAAACGTAAGACTATATTTGTTCTTGGTAAAAATGTATCTTTTTTGGTATTTTAAAACTAAAGTATATTTAATTAAAATTAATTTATCTAATTTAAAAATCTATTTTAAACTAAAATTTAAATAAGATTAAAACTAATTTTAAATAAAAACTAATTTTAAAAATAAAACTTTAAATCTAATTTTCAAAAAACTAAAATAAAGACTTTTAAATAAAAGCGAATTTAAATAAAGAAACTTAAATATAAATTTTAAATCTAATTACTATAAATGAAAACTAATTTAAAATTATAAAAACAATTTAAATAAAATATTTTTTTACTTTTTATTTTTTTATTTAGAACTGAATTAACTAAAATTGATATAAAACTTTTTATATAAAAGTAATTAAACTAAAAACTTGTATTTAACTAATTTAAAGAAACTACCAGCTAGAAGATACCCTATATTAAATTATTACTGAGAAGACAAACACAAGAAAGGTCCTAGCACAATTGGTTAGGCTGTATGGTCCCTGAACAGGAGGTCCAGGGTTCGAATCTAAGCAGAGACTATTTTTTGCTAATTAATATTTTTTTTTATGGATTTTATATTATAACTTTTTGGACAGAAGGAACCTTAGACAAATTGTGTCTGAGAGTTTAACAATTTGTCAACAATTCCAAATAAGCTAAACAGAAAACAATACGCAGACTAAAACAGAATAAGCCAAATAAGCAGTTTATAAAATGAGCATATAAACAGAAAAGCAACAATTATAAGCAAAAGCACACTGAACCAAAATAAGCCAAATTAGCAGTGACAGTAGATAGAAATAAGCAGACAAGACGAATAAGCCAAATAAGCAGTTAAATCGAATAGCTAATATGAAATAGACTAAATAAGCTAAACAAACTATCTAAAATAAAGCAATAAGCAACCAAACGATCCTATAAGCTAAATAAGCAATTCACCCAACAAATCAAATAAGCCAAATCCCAAATAAGCATATTACAAACACTTATCAGAAACCTAAAACTTAAAACTACTATTACTAAACTTATCCAAATCGAAACTTAAACAATCAGATCTAAACAAATTTAAACAAGATTCAAACAATCCAAATGAACTATTATCCGAACAGTAGCAAAATGAGCAGATAAAAATAAAAACTTATAACTAATAAGCAGATAAACAATAAAACAAAGCAGATTCAAACACTTAATACCAAAACAGAAAAAAGCTAACAGATTAAGAAGATTAATTTTTAACTACACTTAACAATAAAAATAAAACGGGAATCGAACCTAATGACGATTTCCTTTGAGTAGAAGGTTGGCGCTGAACCCCCTTGTGAACCGAAACAAACGAACCAACACCTCCTTATTACCCAATCTCCATCATCATCATCAACAATATCATAAACAGTAACCGAACCACAATATATTTTTTTTATTTTTATATATATATATTTTTTTATCTTTCCACTGGGAAAGAGTACTACCTTCTCATATTAATTTAATATTTATTTAATCAAAATAAAATCAAAGTAAATTGCAATAATATTAAAACGAGACCAAGATTTAAGGAAATTGAAATTTCATTAATATAAAAACTTCGATTACAAGACTTAAAAAGGAAATTACATTAAAACCCTAATTCTATTTTTCATAAAATAAAAATTAAAATAAAGAAAAAGGCACCCTAAATTACAGATGTGAGGGGGTTTTTATAGGCAAACCCCTTGGAAACCCTCTTCTTAGCTTCAATAGTAAGCATCAAATCCAGGCCGTCAAATCCTTCTTTTCTTCTTCTCTCTCTTCATTTTCTTCAATCTACGGATGAAAATGCATCTTGAGCCACGGATTGCCAGGCTGGTAGAAGTTTTGTTACTTGTGTTAGTTTGCTACATAGGTGGCAAAAGTTGATTGGATAGGGGGTTATGATGAGATGGTTAATCCAATCACAAGAAAGGGATTTGCCACGTATGAATTGGAGTAGAGGACCACAACTATGGTGGATCTTCCTATTTTCATGGGGATTTAATTCCTATTGGTGTGAATTAACCATTGAGGGTAAAACCGCCAATTTTCGTTGGTTAATTTTATGATGGTAAAAAATTAGGGTTTTGAGATTGGCTGTGTAACTTGTGGAGAAGATGAAAGTGGGTGAGTGAAAACTTTGTTTGTAACAAATGAAAGTGGGATAGTGGGTAAAATTGTTTTATTTATTTCGTGTGTTGGGGTGAGGATAAACACGTGGGTGGCTTGTTGACTGGGGTGAGTTGACCAGACAATCTCACAAAACAAAGTTCAATTTACGTTTTGTGTAAATAACTTGTGCTTGGCCCAAGTTTTGTTTCTAACCGTCCCAAAATGTATTTATCAAATGGGCTTAGGCCATTTAAATAACTTTTTGATCCGTTTAATTTAGGTTAACCATTCCTTAAATGGGCTTATGGGCCCATTAAGCATAAGTGGGACCCACAAGGCCCAAAATCTTCGTAAATGATTAAATCCACTAAAACAAGCTCGATTTTGGCTTTCTCGATCTTTTCTTCAATTCCATGTTGATTTTGACGGTTTTCGTGATCTTGGCACACTTTTGGTCTTTCGACTTTGTCTTTGTCTCTTTCTTGGACTTTTCTTCAACATTTGTCCGTGAAATCCCGTGTTTTCTCTTCTTTTGATCATTTGTACCTATTTAACACAAAAACACAAAACCACGCGTAATTCTGACATTTACGATATAAAACACATGATTAGGTCTTGTTTTTCCTTGATTTTAGTGGCAAAAGGATAAGTGTTTACACACTTATTAAATCCCCTACACTTGACCATTGCAATGACCCCATGCAACGCATAGTTTTAAAGCATTAAGTTACATTTTTCTCATAATTAATCCATCTCGGCCTTTATTTCTTATTGCTACTACTACTACGATGAAAAAATGAAAACTTTCAAAGGAAACAAAAGTTATAACAATTTATTAACTTGGAAATTATTTGATGGAAGAAACTTGTAAAGAAATCTAAGACTTTAATTAGGGCTTTGGTGTCATGAATATAAATCACCCTCAAGTTTCATGTTCCCCATACCAAGCTTAAAAACGGGATCATTGTTTACCATAAGTCCTCAAGTTAAAACCACTTATATAAGATAACTGTTTAATACTTTTTCTCCAATTCCTACTTTGTATCTCTAGATTTTATTGATTGCCATTCACCCGTAGGCTCATTTGACTTATTTGATAATTATTATTCCAAAAATGAAGGCCAAACGGTGCAAACCCGACACTCAAAACCTAACCTCGTCCTCAAAAACGTTGTTACTAAAGTAAGCCCACATCAAGGATGATTTAACACGATTTGGGGAATAAATTCCCGGACCCAAAATTTAGCCAAATAGTACTACTTATTAATTATTCCTCCAAAGTCATGTTGACTTTATGTGGAGTTTAGCAAGTTTACATCATATACCCTTAGGCTCTTTAAGATGTAAAAATGCTCCCCGTCTATTGTCCACACCCTAAGGCTCCTTGAACGATAAACGAGGGAATTGATTTATTTGATTAATTTTTATTCAACACTTACCATGCCATACACCCTAAGGCTCTAATGACAAGGTTCTTTCTACATGCCCCACACCCTAAGGCTCCTTGAGGTCATGTTTTAATCTTATTCTTTCTTTATTTATGATATATATAGTAGGCCAAATTCTGCGGTTCCATGGTCTGAATACCTCCTACTTAGTGGTTATGAGCCACCTTAGTCGGAATTCCACAACGCTAGCACCCTAAATGTGCTCATGCTTTAATTACAAGGAGAATAAAGATTTGGCTAAGAGTTAAGATATCGAATCTACACCGCAAGAATCCTCATTTATTAAGCATCTAAATATACAAGCGGGAAGAAAGAGCCACAAAAACCATATAAGCAAAAATTAACCCTTAAACTTATTATCAACTCTATCATCTCTCGTTCTCCACAATTTAAAATCTCAAAGAATGAGACTCGTGGATGCTTAGCCTAATAAACCAATTAAGGTCCATATAGTTAAGGAAACTAGCTAGAGTAAACTTGGATAAGTAAACTCGGGTTGAGTCAAAATATTCACGACGGGCCTAATATATCAAAGACATCAAAACTTGTTAAAACCATTTTATTCATTTATTTCTTTTTGACTTTATTCTTGAAATGGAAATTATTACGATGCGATGATAAAAGGAAAGAAAATAAATGAAAATACTACTAGGCCAAAATAGATCAAAAATTTGAAAAACGTTGAAAATTTTTTAAATTTTCCGGTTCGGGTCAAATTCATGGAAAAGCCCACTAAAATTCGATAGAAGTCCCCCTACACTTAATATAAACATTGTCCTGAATGTTTAGGTATGTGGGACAACTAAAGTGATTATTTGTTTTATTTATATACATGTATGAATCATAATAGTTTTGATTGAACCGAGTACACGGTAACACGGGATCACGGGTCACGTCAAAAGTACCAAAAGTGGATCATCAAAGCACATGTCCCTGCACAACATCACAACACAAAAACAACCTACTTGGCTCCCCCTACAATTATTGGTGGAAATGGATGAAGGTGAAAAAGGGTGGAAAGGATGGTAAAGGTAAAAATCTAACCTAGTTATACGATGCTTGATTTATTTATCACGAGTCTCTATCTCGACTCGATTTCCCAAATTAATTCAAGGGAAATGTGGAGAGGGATAGAATCATCTCATGAGAGATATCCTCTCCATAGTACAACATAACCCGTTGGCCATTCACCTTAAAGTTGGGCCCATTTGGTTGGAATAACTCAATGGTACCATAAGGGAAGACTTGGGCCACGGTGAATGGACCGGACCAACGGCTCTTAAGTTTACCCGAAAAGATTTTCAACCGAGAGTTAAAGAGTAAAACTTGATCACCAACATGGAACTCTCGGTTTTTAATCTTGGAATCATGAATGAGCTTAGTCTTCTCCTTGTAGATTAATGAATTTTCGTAAGCCTCATTCCTAAGTTCATTAAGTTCATTGAGTTGGATTTTCCTATGATCACCGGTTTTGTTTATATCAAAATTAGCCCATTTCAAGGCCCAATAAGCCTTATGCTCCAACTCAATGGGGAGGTGGCACGCCTTTCCGTACACAAGGCGATAAGGGGTACAACCTATAGGTGTCTTATAAGCAGTACGGAAAGCCCACAAAGCATCGTCTAATTTATCGGCCCATGAGGCATGATGCTCTCCCACGGTTCGCTCTAAGATTCTCTTAAGACCATGGTTAGAAACCTCGGCTTGTCCATTAGTTTGAGGATGATACGCGATGTAAAGTCGGTGATTGACACCATACTTAGCCATGACTCGTACGAATTGATCATTGCAAAAATGAATCCCGCGATCACTAATAATAGCACGAGGCACACCGAATCGAGCAAACAATTGTTTCAAGAAGTTAACAACCACCCTCGCATCGTTAGTAGGTAAAGCCTTTGCTTCGACCCATTTTGATACGTAGTCAACGGCTACGAGGATGTACTTGTTTCCTTTGGAGGATGGAAATGGCCCCATAAAGTCGATACCCCAAACGTCAAATATTTCACACTCTTGGATGAAATTTTGAGGCATCTCATCTTTATGTGTGATCTTGCCTTGTCTGTTGCAAGCATCACAATGCTTAACCATTTCATGTGCATCATGATAAATGGTGGGCCAATAGAATCTGGAGTCGAAAACTTTTTTAGCGGTGTAATTAGGACCAAAGTGACCACCGGTGGGTCCTTTATGGCAAGCTTCAAGGATTTGTAAAGCCGCCGGCCCATCAACACATCTACGAATGATTAAATCCGCACATTGCTTGAAAATATAAGGGTCGTCCCAATAGTACGTTTTAACGTCCTTGAAGAATTTTCTTTTGTTGGGACGATAACCCTTCGATAAGAACACCACCCGCCAAATAGTTTGCAATGTCCGCAAACCATGGGGTATCATCAAGATTGGAATTAATAAACATTAAGGCCTCAAGGGGAAAGGAATCATTAATCTCTTTATTTGGAGATTCCCCTTGATAAGGATCCTCAAGTCTACTTAGATGATCCGCGGCTAGGTTTTCTGCTCCCTTTTTATCACGAATTTCGATTTTAAACTCTTGTAGGAGCAAAACCCAATGAAGGAGCCTTGGTTTAGCATCTTGCTTGCTCGGTGTAAACGATGGTGGTGGAAAGCACAAGATAGGGGCGGAATTTCTCAAAAGCATACACTACGGCTAAAAGCTCTTTTTCGGTAGTGGTATAATGCAATTGAGCCCCCGTCATTGTCTTACTAGCATAACGAATGGGTTGGAAATGTTTGTTAACTCGTTGAACTAAAACCGCTCCTACCGCGAAATCACAAGCATCGCACATGAGCTCGAAAGGTAACTCCCAATTTGGAGAGACTAAGACCGGTGCCTTATTTAATTTACCTTTAAGAAGTTCGAAAGAGTCGAGACATTCTTGAGAGAAGATGAAAGGAGCATCCTTTTCTAAGAGATGAGTCATTGGACGAGCTATTTTCGAGAAATCTTGGATGAAATGTCGATAAAATCCCGCATGGCCTAAAAAACTTATAACTCCTTTGACGGTGGTAGGTGGAGGTAACTTAGCAATGACGTCAACTTTTGCACGGTCGACTTCGATACCAGCTTTGGAAATTTTATGACCGAGGACGTTGCCTTCTTTTACCATGAAATGACATTTTTCCCAATTAAGAACGAGACGAGTGTCTTCACACCGTTGGATCATACATTCTAAATTAGCAAGGCAAGAAGAGAAAGAATCACCATAGACCGAGAAATCTTCCATAAAGACATCCATGGTTTCTTCAACCATGTCATGAAATATCGCCATCATACACCTTTGGAAAGTCCCGGGAGCATTGCATAAGCCGAAAGGCATTCGTTTGTAAGCAAATGGTCCATAGGGAAAAGTGAATGTGGTTTTCTCTTGGTCTTTTGGACCGATAGGGGTTTGAAAATATCTGGAAAAACCATCTAAGAAGCAATAGAAATCATTACCCGCTAAACGCTCGAGCATTTGATCCATGAAAGGAAGAGGGAAATGATCCTTACGAGTGGCATCATTGAGCTTATGATAGTCTATGCAAACTCGCCAACCCGTTACGAGTCGAGTAGGAATCAACTCATTGTTTTATTTAAGAACAACGGTGATTCCGCCTTTCTTAGGCACACAATGGACGGGACTAACCCATGGCGAATCCGAGATAGGGTAAATCATTCCGGCATAGAGAAGTTTGATAACTTCTTTCTTAATGATTTCATGAATTTATGGATTAACCCTTCTTTGATTTTGGATTGCGGGTTTAAAGTCATCTTCCATGAGTTTTTAATGAGTACAAAAATTAGGATCAATTCCGCAAATGTCGGAGATTTTCCAAGAATTTGCTTTCTTATGATTCTTAAGCACATCGATAAGTCGGGATTTTTCATCTTCTTTTAAGTCCTTAGCAATAATTACGGGCAACTTATTATCCTCCTCTAAGAAAACGTACTCTAAATGAGATGGTAAATCCTTAAGCTCTAAATCCCGGTGGATTGTCGGTGGAAGGCTTAGTAAAATTGTGATCATCGTTTGTAACTTCCTTAGGAGTAGGTGGAGAAATATGGTCCTCATTGAGAAGTCTCTCAATGGTACGAATGTCTTCTTCCCAATCGGTGGGAGAATCGTCATATTTTAAATCCACATCCCCTAAACTCGCTTCAAATTCTTGTAAAAGAAAGTCACTTTCTCCAAATGGAGTCAATGAAGGAGCAATAGAAGCTACGGTCTCAACATGAGGTAAAGGAGAAATCCCGCTCTTACAAGCCTCGTGAAAATGTTCTTCGCATGCTTCGTCGAGCACATCGATGTAATTCACGGATTCAGGCTCATCGGGAAGTTTGGAAAGTTTACCCATGTTAAAGACGATTTTATCATCCCCGACCCTCATGATAAGTTCACCCGCGGCTACATCAATCAACGTACACCCGGTTCTCAAGAAGGGTCGTCCCACAATTAAGGGAACACGGGGATCCATCTCATAGTCGACTACGACGAAATCGGCGGGAAAAGTGAATTTGTCGACTCCTACAAAAACATCCTCGGCTATCCCCACTGGATAAGCAACCGTACGGTTAGCTAATTCCAAGGTCATACGAGTGGGGACTAGCTCGGGTAAAGATAATTGTTTCTACACGGACAATGGCATAAGATTGATACTCGCTCCGAGATCTGCCAAGGCCATACAATTTTCAACACCCGGAAAATTACAAGGAATAAGGAATCGACCGGGATCTCCTAACTTAATCGGTAATTTTCTCAAAAGAACCGCGGAACAATTCTCATTCAATTGGGTGTTGGCAATATCGAGCAATTTTTCCTTATCACTTAAAAGGTCCTTAAACATCTTAGCGTACTTAGGCATGTGAGCGAGCGCCTCGGCAAAGGTGATATTAAAATTCAATTGTTTGAACATTTTTAGGAAGTTCGAAACTTGAATATCATCCTTATTCTTCAATTTCTATTTCGACAACCTTGAGGGATAAGGTATATTGGGTTGAGATGAAGGCTTTGGAGTGGATTGCTCACTCACATCCTTTGGTGGAGGAGGAGGAATAGAAATGGAAGGTGAAAGAACCGGTTTGGGAACCGAAGGTGTGGTAGAAAATTTAGGTATCGGTGGAACATAAGGTGTAGACGAAGGCATAACGGGTGGTATGTCACAAGTGGAAGAAGAAGGAGGTTGTGTAGAAGAAGAAGGTATCTCGGGTCCTTGGTTAGGTGGGGGATAGGAAGGTTCTACGGTGGTCTTACCGCTCCTAGTAGTGATAGCATTAACATTAGCCCTAGGATTGGTCACGGTGTTCGAAGGGAGGGCACCTTGGGGACGAAGGTTTTGAATCATAGTAAAAAATTTCTTATCAGTCGATTCTTGCATCTGTCTCATAATTCGTTCATGGTCGGTAATTTTTTGTAGAACCAAGTCCATTTGAGGATTATGCATGTTCATTTGATTATACCCTTGATTGTTAAAACCTTGATTAGGAAAACCTTGGTTTTGATATTGATTATAACCTTGATTAAATCCTTGATTTTGAAAACCTTGGTTATTAAATCCTTGATTTTGGTTATTGAACCCTTGGTTTTGCCCTTGAAAGTTCCCTTGATTTTGATTAAAACCCCGTTGATTAGAATTTCCTTGAAAATTACCCCGTTGAGGACCTTGGTTCCTATTTTGGGCGGGTGGGGGTGGTCTTTGTGGTGCTACAAAACCCGGGGGAGCCAAATAGTTATTAGACTTGTAAGAAAAATGGTTAACATCAACATTTGGTTTGAAATGAATCCGCTCATTTTCATTGTTGTTATAAGCATAAACTTCTTGTTGATTATTGTAAACCTTGTCACAATTAAAATATGAACGCGGTCCACCACAAGTCTCACACGTTTCACAAGTTTCTTTCATGGCATTAACTTGACCATTTAGGGCATCGGTTTTTAGAGCAAGTGATTCAACAAGCGAAGTGAGTTTATCGATTCTCTTGTCACTCTCACTAGAACTAGCACTTGCCATAGTGGCCCTAACACACTTTGTTTGCACTTTAGCCTTGTTTTCAATTATGGCCCAAGCCTCGTTCATTGATTTCACAAGAATATTGCCCCCCGCGGCACTATTAAGTAAGTCTTGGTCATTTAGAGTTAAACCATTGTAAAACGTATTAATTTGATGCACTTTAATGAAACCGTGTTGTGGACATTTTCTTAAAATCTCTTTAAATCGATCCCAAGACTCACTAAACGTTTCCCCATATTGTTGTTCAAAGGTGATGATCTCATTCCTTAAAGAAGTGGTCCGTGATGGTGGGAAAAAGTAATTTATGAACTTGGTCTCTAAGTCGATCCATGCGGTAATACTTTGGGGTGGTTCCTTATCAAGCCAAATCCGGGCTTGTCCCTCGAGGGAAAAAGGAAAGAGTTGTAAACGAATAGCCTCTTGTGGCACCCCATTGTATTTCACGGTTTTGGCTAATTGTATGAAACGTTTGATATGAGCGTGTGGGTCATTATTAGTACGACCTAAAAATGGTGTAGCGGAAACCATTTGAATAACACCTGTTTTAAGTTCAAAATTATTAGCTCCAATATCCGGCACCACAATCGCGTCATCGTTTCCTTCAACGTGAGATTGGAGAATCTCAATCATTGGTCGATTATCCATTGCCATCGTATTGTCGAAAGCTCGATTCTCGGGATCGGCTTGAATGACGGTCTTTTTGTTTTTCTTCTTCTTCTTCTTTTTGGAAGAATTAGAAGAGTTTGGTACACCAATCGGTATGTATGTATGCGCGCGAGTGCGCATACAATTAAAACTTTGGAATGAGGTAGGTGACCTCGGTCGACTTTGAGAGGAAAAGGATTCTCCCTCTCGAGGTGCAATATGAAAAAGCTACAAAAATATATACTTAAGTACTACTTGAGTTGGCAAACCAATAATCGGTCGTCCCTCTCAATATACGCACAAGCAAGCGGGGAAAAGAGGTGGCACAAAGCACTGAAAAACCTTTTTCCTTAGACGGCCTTTTATAGCGCGTCGCCTTATACCCACCTTATAGTTTGTATATGTCGAGTTCAAACGTCTTACTAGTATTTATCTATTTTGCGAATTTATTTCGTTATGGATGCGAATACAATAGTTAGGTGATGAAATCCCAACTAAGGCTTATTTGAAAAGTAGGTAAATTAATGTTCTACGTAATATACTATAGTAAAAGAAAATTCTTTTTGTATTTTTTTTTTGTAGAAAAATATATATTCACAAGAAAAATAGAAAGAAATCGAACTAAGAAATAACACTAATACGTAATATTTTTGGTGATACTTTTAGGAAAAAGTATTACTTTTTGATTTTTTAATTTTTTTTGGTGCAAATCTTAGGAAAGAATTATGCTTTTTTGTGATTTTTTAATTTTTTTGTATTTTTAAGTTTTTGATTTTTTTTTTTGTGTTTTTGATTTTGTTAACAAGAAACGTAACGTTCAAAATGAACGGATCCCAAAATCCAAACGTCTTCACGAAAAATCGTCAATCATACGAGTGAAGCGGCAGCGGCGCCATTTTAATACTAGGATTTTTGCAAATCCTTTTGATGTTCGTTTATCGTTCCACAAATCGACTCGAATTGAAATCCGGTTAAACGTAAGACTATATTTGTTCTTGGTAAAAATGTATTTTTTTGGTATTTTAAAACTAATGTCTATTTAATTAAAGTTAATTTATTTAATTTAAAAATCTATTTTAAACTAAAATTTAAATAAGATTAAAACTAATTTTAAATAAAAACTAATTTTAAAAATAAAACTTTAATCTAATTTAAAAAAAACTAAAATAAAGACTTTTAAATAAAAACTAATTTAAATAAAAAAACATAAATCTAAATTTTAAATCTAATTACTCTAAATGAAAACTAATTTAAAATTATAAAAACAATTTAAATTAAATATTTTTTTACTTTTTATTTTTTTATTTAGAACTGAATTAACTAAAATTGATATAAAACTTTTTATATAAAAGTAATTAAACTAAAGACTTGTATTTAACTAATTTAAAAAAACTGCCAGCTAGAATATACCCTATATTAATTTATTGCTGAGAAGACAAACACAAGAAAGGTCCTAGCACAATTGGTTAGGCTGTATGGTCCCTGAACAGGAGGTCCAGGGTTTGAATCTAGGCAGAGACTATTTTGCTAATTAATATTTTTTTTTTGGATTTTATATTATAACTTTTTGGACAGAAGGAACCTCAGACAAATTGTGTCTGAGAGTTTAACAATTTATCAGCAATTCCAAATAAGCTAAACAAAAAACAATACGCAGACTAAAACAGAATAAGCCAAATAAGCACTTTATAAAATGAGCATTTAAACAGAAAAGCAACAATTAAAATAAGCAAAAGCAAACAGAACCAAAATAAGCCAAATTAGTAGTGACAGTAGATAGAAATAAGCAAACAAGACGAATAAGCCAAATAAGCAGTTAAATTGAATAGCTAATATGAAATAGACTAAATAAGCTAAACAAACTATCTAAAATAAAGTAATAAGCAACCAAACGATCCTATAAGCTAAATAAGCAATTCACCCAACAAATCAAATAAGCCAAATCCCAAATAAGCATATTACAAACACTTATCAGAAACCTAAAACTTAAAACTACTATTACTAAACTTATCCAAACCGAAACATAAAAAATCAGATCTAAACAAATTTAAACAAGATTCAAACAATCCAAATGAACTATTATCCGAACAGTAGCAAAATGAGCAGATAAAAATCAAAACTTATAACTAATAAGCAGATAAACAGTAAAACAAAGCAGATTCAAACACTTAATACCAAAACAGAATAAAACTAACAAATTAAGCAGATTAATTTTTAACTACACTTAACAATAAAAATAAAACGGGAATCGAACCTAATGACGATTTCCTTTGAGTAGAAGGTGGGCGCTGAACCCCCTTGTGAACTGAAACAAACGAACCAACACCTCCTTATTACCCAAACTCCATCATCATCATCAACAATATCATAAACAGTAACCGAACCACAATATATTTTTTATATTATTATATATTTTTTTTATCTTTACAGTGGGGAAAGAGTACTACCTTCTCATATTACTTTAATATTTATTTAATCAAAATAAAATCAAAGTAAATTGCAATAATATTAAAACGAGACCAAGATTTAAGGAAATTGAAATTTCATTAATATAAAAACTTCGATTACAAGACATAAAAAGGAAATTACATTAAAACCCTAATTCTATTTTTCATAAAATAAAAATTAAAATAAAGAAAAAGGCACCCTAAATTACAGATGTGAGGGGTTTCTATAGGCACACCCCTTGGAAACCCTATTCTTAGTTTCAATAGTAAGCATCAAATCCAGGCCGTCCAACCCTTCTTTTCTTCTTCTCTCTCTTCATTTTCTTCAATCTACGGATGAAAATGCATCTTGAGCCACGGATTGCCAGGCTGGCAGAAGTTGTGTTACTTGTGTTAGTTTGCTTCATAGGTGGCAAAAGTTGATTGGATAGGGGGTTATGATGAGATGTTTAATCCAATCACGAAAAATGGATTTGCCACGTATGGATTAGAGTAGAGGACCACAACTATGGTGGATCTTCCTATTTTCATGGGGATTTAATTCCTATTGGTGTGAATTAACCATTGAGGGTAAAACCCCCAATTTTCGTTGGTTAATTTTATGATGGTAAAAAATTAGGGTTTTGAGATTGGCTGTGTAACTTGTGGAGAAGATGAAAGTGGGTGAGTGAAAACTTTGTTTGTAACGAATGAAAGTGGGATAGTGGGTAAAATTGTTTTATTTATTTCGTGTGTTGGGGTGAGGATAAACACGTGGGTGGCTTGTTGACTGGGGTGAGTTGACCAGACAATCTCACAAAACAAAGTTTAATTTACGTTTTGTGTAAATAACTTGGGCTTGGCCCAAGTTTTGTTTCTAACCATCCCAAAATGTATTTATCAAATGGGCTTAGGACATTTAAATAACTTTTTGATCCGTTTAATTTAGGTTAACCATTCCTTAAATGGGATTGTGGGCCCATTAAGCATAAGTGGGACCCACAAGGCCCAAAATCTTCGTAAATGATTAAATCCCCTAAAACGAGATCGATTTTGGCTTTCTCGATCTTTTCTTCAATTCCATGTTGATTTTGACGGTTTTCGTGATCTTGGCACACTTTTGGTCTTTCGACTTTGTCTTTGTCTCTTTCTTGGACGTTTCTTCAACATTTGTCCGTGAAATCCCGCGTTTTCTCTTCTTTTGATCATTTGTACCTATTTAACACAAAACACAAAACCACGCGTAATTCCGACATTTACGATATAAAACACATGATTAGGTCTTGTTTTTCCTTGATTTTAGTGGCAAAAGGATAAGTGTTTACACACTTATTAATGCCTTCCACCCTCTTCCTTCCTATAAACTTGAGGATTAATTCCCAACTCGTGTGAATCACACGAGTGAGATAAAACCCCCAATTTATTTAAGATTTAGTGAATTAGGGTTTTAAGGGAATAGTAAATGTTGCGTCTGGTTAATTTGGGGGTGGGGGAGATGATGTAGCTTTGGGAGTATCGAAAGATGGTGAGTGGGTTAAAAAGTTGTGAATGTGAAAGGTTGTGAGGTAAGTTTGGTGAGAAACGAATTAATACCTTTGACCAACGAATGTGAATTTACGTTTTTGTTAAATGGACTTTAAAGACCATGACCAAATCGTTTATTGATTTGTAACTTGGGCTTGGGCCCAAGAAGTAGAAAATGCTTCTCACGTCATAAATAAATGGGTTTTGGTATCCGTTTCTTAATGTTTGGGCCATATTGGGCCTATCAACTCCAAAGATAATTAACTTGATCTCCATTTTGGGCTTTTGGGCCCAATTCCCAGATGTGGGACCCACTTGGCCCGTTAAATTCCATATAAGATTAAATCCGCTAAAGACGAGCTCGTTTTTGGCTTTCTCGATCGTTTTCTTCAAACTCGTGCCATTTTTGCCGGTTTTCGTGAACTTGGTACCTACACACACGAAACAAACAAAACATGCATATACAAGATCTTTTTCATACATTTCATGCATTATTTGAGTGTTTTTAGATACAATTGATATGAGTAAAATCAATCATATCAAACTCCCCCTTGCTAAGCAATTGCCGTGTTCTCACGCAATGATAAAATTAAACTCTAACTATACATTTATTCAACTTTTGGCATTTTATTTTACAAAGACATAGTGTATTGCTTTCATTATTTAAAAATAACTTTTAGGATCATTAAACTCAAATAGATTCATCGTCCCCGACTTTTCACTTTTCCATGCCAAGTGTAAAAACAAGATCATTGTCAATCATAAGCCCCAAAACTAAACCAACTCATACAAGTAATTTGTGTTAAACTCAATCTCCTATTATTCCTAATTGTATCTCTAGATTTTATTTGTCATTCACCCAAAGGATCATTTGACTTTATTTGATATTTATTAGTCCAAAAATGAAGGCAAGAACGTTGTAAACTCAACACTCAAAACCTAACGTCGACTTCAAAAACCGTTGTCACTAAAGAAAGCCCACATCAAGGATAACTTAACACGATTTGAGGGATAAATCCCCGGACCCGAAATTTGGCTAATAGGACTACTTAAAAGCAACAATAAAAACCTCCAAAGTCAATTATGACTTTATTAATGAAGTTAGCAACAATTGCATCATAACACCTTGTGGCTCTTTAAGATGCAATTGTGCTCCTTATTTAAAATCCACACCCTAAGGATCCTTGGACAAAATTAAGGGAATTGACATTCACCATCCCACCTTATGGCTCATGATGATGAAGCAATTTTCATTAAACACATCCCCTTGCCATACACCCTAAGGCTCTAATGACAAGGTTAGTGCTACATGACTCCCACCCGAAGGCTCCTAGAGTACATGTTTTAATTTATTCTTCTTTATTAATATGATATTTATAGTAAGCCAAATTTCCGCAATCCCATGATCAAAAGTCCATGACGCTGACACCCTTAATGTGTTCTCACTTTAATTACAAGGGAAGAAAAATAAGGAGTTACGAGTTAAGATATCAAGCCTAAACCGCTAAAAAATTCATTTATTAAGCAATTATTATTCAAGCGTGGAAAATAAATACGAGGAGATTAAATCAAACACAAATATACTTGCACAAAGAAGAATTAATTTTAGAAACTTATGATTGAACTCTATCATCTCTTGTTCTCCATATTGTAAAATTTTAAAATTGTGAAATCAATGGATACTTAGCCTATTAAATCAAAGTTTTGGGTTTCCAAGTCATCTATAGGATCTTGCATCTTCTTATACTTTTTCAAGTTTTAGAATTTGCGTTTTAAAGTTCCCTTGATAAATGACTTTCTAGGATCAATTATAGGAACTTGCGAAAAGTTCTTGTTCTTAGCCCGTATGAATTAAGACTTTCGCGTTTTAAAGCTCCCTATATAAAAGCCTAGCAAAACTTAATTCAAATACGTTAAGGAAAAGCTAAGGTAAAAACCGAGTCGAGTCAAAAACTATTTTTATTTTCTCCAACGGAAAGCCTACATTTAGGTCAAAAGCACTTATTTTCTTTATTAAAAACTTTAAAATAACACTAAAAATTTAAAATTTTTATGAAAAACAAGAAAAACAATTACGTTTAGACACGACAAAAGAAATTGCAAGCGATTATATCGATTGACTCCCCCATGCTAAAACCAAACATTGTCCTCAATGTTTCTTAGCTCAAGAGTAACACCCCCTTGCTAAAACATAAAGAGTCTAATGCAAGATCCTAGCATGGAAAGAGCACACAAATCTATAAGCCGTTTATTAATTATGACTCAAGATAAAACGTTAAACGATAAAAATCAAAGGATAGAGAGTGTGCCCCTTTTGGCAATCAAAGATTGGAAGATCAAGTAGACTGGCAAAAAAACCGAACACGAGAGTCTTCAAATATTAGGGTCATACCTAAGATTCACAACACAACAAAACACGAGCACGAGCTTGAAATATCAAGCCTTATTAGTGTAAGAAAATAGAAAGAAGATAGAATGTATGGGACTCCCCAACAAGGCACCTCGTTTTTGTTAACCGAGTCATGAGCTCGACTCGATCCCCGCATTCATTGTTCCTTAGGGAAAATGGTGAAAACCGACATATTGGAATAAAATCCCTAATAAAGCACGATGTCGGGGTCAAAGATCTCATCCTCGTTGTCGGATGACAAACGAAAGGATAAAACTCCAACACAAATCTCTAAAAAGAGATGGTAGTCACAAATCATGATATGGATAAAGCATGCTCCCTGAGATAAACTCGCACCAAGATGATCGAAAAATCTTTCAATTATTGCATCGGTGAAAGGCAATGATTCAGGGGTCGAATACCTCGTCCTTGGGAGAGAAAGGAATAGACAACACGGTGTCGTCCCCCCATGCTAATCCAAGATCATATAAAGCACATGGTAAAGGTGGTATAAAGGTCTCAACACTAGTGGTATCAACTTGCATGACTTTGTTGACCTTATCACTCTTATGAATGGTAAAGGTTTCATGGTACTCTAAATGAGTCGCATGAAAAAACCGCACATTAAGATCAAAGCGAGTGGGAAGGATAATTAGAGTAAAGGTAATTTCTCCCTCCGGGTCAACATTATCATCATCATAAATCGGGTGATCAAACCAAAGATCTTCATCACCATCATTAGACTCTTGCTCAAATTCCGAAGGTATGTCTATATAAAGAAACTCATCAACCTCCTTCAAGAGAAGCTCATCATCACAAAGGTTATGAGATGTAGGAAGTATGATTCTCTCAAAATCCTCTTGAAACAATAGATTATTGTTCATTGAAGCTTCAAAGAGAGGATTTGAGTAAGTCACTAAAGTGTCATCAATCTTGTCATCAAATATTTCGTTTTTTAGTTCGTTTTCTCTCGTTCTTATCGAATTGATTGCACGTTTTTAGCTTGACTTAATTGTTTTTGGTGATAAAAGATTGAATGGTATTGATTCCTACTTGGCAAGAAACATGTAAAAAGGTAAAGATAGCTATTATACTACGTAATACGTACTAGGCTAAAAACATATAGCGAGTACCACATTTAAATGCTCATAAAATATAAAATGGAAATTCAAATTTAAACTACAAATGAAAATTAGAAAATACAAAATATAAAATTAATTCTATTTTTATAAAAACTAAAAAGAAATACAAAATAACAAAATGTAACAAACTTATAAAATGTGACAAATTTCTAACTTACAACTACTAACAAACTTTTTGTAAAATCCTAACAACTTTTTATCAAACTAATTTTATAAAAGTGAAAATGCAAAAATTTGTAAAAAAAAATCTAACTCTCTTTTATAAAATCTAAAATTGTAAAAATTAAACTTCCATTAAGCTAAATTTCCAAAATACTATTAAATCTATTGTAACAAATTGGCCACTAGCCCATATGATTTAAAAGTTGGTCCCACATTTAAAAATTCACTAACAATACATATTCTTTTAGCAAAGTTTACGAATTCAAGATTTGAACTAAATGATTTATTATTGTCACTAAAATTGTTACTGTATTACTTGACATTTAAACTAAATGGACATCCTAATCTTCAACATAAAAATAAACAATGAAGCTACATTTACTAATTGATTCCTAACAGTTTAACAACAAACTCCACTTAAAATCTCAACTTGCTTCAACTAAATCTATCTAAATCAAAGTAGCCTCAAATGCTTGATAAGGAAGTTCTTACAAAATTCTAACTCAGTGAATTAACACCTACTGAACTGATCAAAAATCAATGGAAACATGCTATTCCAAACACTAAAATACAGTCAACTATTCAAAGTTCAAAGGGTAAAGTTATATGATCAACTAAAAAAATTAGATAAGCTATCTAATAACTAGTAACAAAGAAATATAGACATACTACAAGCATAATTACACTAGACTATTAAACAAACTACAAGCAGATTAAACAAAGTATTTGCAGAAAGTAAAAAGTATGTAACCTGCACATCCGACGTATAGTCCTTTGATGGCGAAGGTCAGCACTGTGCTGCCTTGGATCAAACTAACACTACGCTGACTGGACAAAAATCATCAACAGATCGTAAACTTCCAGGCCAGACCACTAAAGTCGACGTTATGCTATCTGCTGAACTGAAACTGCATTTAAGTGACTCCGCTGATCTGAAATGATCTACCACTACGTCACCAACTGATCTTCTATGTATTTCTATGATCTGATGCAGCATTGCTAATATAATAATCAAATAAGACTGTTAGCTCCAACTGATCTGCTGCTCGAATCAACAGAATCCGCACGTCTTTGTTTACTCTGCAAAAACCTGTATAAACTCGAACAAAGTGAAATATTGCATCAACTATTATCTATATTACCATTGGCTAACACACCTCTACTGGATAAATCGTGCCACTACTCGAACAAGGATGAAATTTAGATTTAACTCAACTTCAATATGTAAAGAAACTGATTTTTAAACTAGAAAACTGGGTAAAAGTTTAAAAACTCCGAAAAGCTTATGGAAAAATAGCTAAAAAAATGGATCAAAGAAGTTTAACTCGAATTTGATTAATGGCAAAAAAAAGTAAAGCTTGATGAACTTTAAAGTTGATGAATGTAAATCGGACTGTCAAGAAACTTCATTAAAAGCTGTAACAACATTCATAAGCTCTTTTGAGCTTATGACAGAACGAGTTTATGAGAACAGAGTTAAAAGTAAAACGAGAAGAAAATCTTAATCATTCAATCATGGAAATCAGTTACAATTAAAACCGACTTGCAACAAACTCTCAACTAACTACTTAACTGCTGACTGATTAAGAATTTTAGAGAAATGAGAAAAAGAAAAAGCCTGTATTTCATTAATGGTGAAAGATCGAGTTTGTTACAACTAGAAAACTCGAACAGTTAACAGTATCAACTAACTGATCATAACAGAATTAAGGAGTGTGTGAAATCTAAAGCTACACTACTCCTACTCTAAACTATGTGTAATCACCCCTAAGCTAACCGTCTCCAAATGAGGTCTGCATCTTGTATTTATAGACGTTTGAAGAAGAGGAGTGACGTGTCTTGACCAATCTCTTGATGCCACGTGTTTAATACGAGGATTAGACTAGAGTTCTTCATCATCTCTAAATTGGTCGTTTCTTCATTTCATCCTCTTGATCCAGTTAAATGACATCTCCTTAAAGAGGAGGAAGAGAGGAGCATTTTTGTAGTTATAGTCTTCGCCTGAATCTTCTTGGATTGTTCATGAAGATGATTTGCAGGTTTGTGGTGATAGAAGAAGAAATGTCGGTTTATTTCCTTTTCTCTTGCTTTGACTGTGATTTGGTCATTGACCAAATATAAAGGTTAAATAAACTTTTGTTTCCAAATTTTCCTTTTTGGTCTCTTATTTTTTTCTTTAATCAAAAAGTGTTAAACACTTTTAAGTAATTTGTTTTCCATCCTTTGTCTTATTTGAAAGTTACACTTTAGGTCCTCGATCTTTGGAGTAATGACAAGTAAGGTCCTTGATAGCTCTTTCGTCCTTTTCTTCGTCTTTTATCATAAAAATCCCTTGAAAACGTGTGTTTGCTCAAAAATGTATCTTGTTTACCTAAAAACACATGAAACACAAATACCAACGTAATTATGATATTTTCAGTTAAATATTATGTATTTGACTGTGTTTTGAGTGATTTATGGATCATTATTGATGAGTGTTTTCACACTTATCAACTCCCCTTTACTTGACCATTGCCATGACCTCATGCAATGCAGCATTTTAAAGCTCAAGAGTGCACTTTTCTCATAATTAACCCACTTTGGCCATTTTATGATTTAATATACTAAACTATACTACATGATGAATGATTTTAAATATTTACAATGCAATGCAAAGAAAGCAATCTTATTTATATATTTTTGGATTTTTCATAAATGGTCTTGATAGAAATAACTCATAAAGATATCAATGACTTAAATTAGGGCTTTAGTACCATGGATACTTGTCATCCTCAAGTTTCACTTTCCCCATACCAAGCTTCAAAATGGGATCATTGCATTCACAAGTAAAAAGTGCATCAACTTATTCATGACACTTAAATGTGCAACCCGTTATTATTTGAGCAAATTGCTTGAAGGCAAATTTGTCATTATTTGAAGCGTGAAATATAAGAAATGTAAAATCCAAAAAAAAGGAAGCACGGTTTTAATCCTAAGTAATCCTCTCATCCATTACTTGAAAAACTGCTCACAATTAATATAAGTCCGTTTCAAGAGTAATAAGTCATTCGCCTTATGTGTAAAATCCTCATGTCATGCATTAATAATTAGCTACACACTCGCTAAAGAAATAAAAATAAAACTCACGCATTAATTTACATCCACCGCCTTTTTGAGACATTGGATCTTCAACCCCGCAACCCGTCAAGGTAATATTGGATTGGAACAACTATTAAATCCCCGCAACCCGTCAAGGTAATATTGGAATCTAATAGTTACTATAATTAACACTTCACTGCCCCTGTTGGGAGTCTTGTATAATTATTTTTTTCTTTTTTTTCTCTTTTTTTTCCTAGCCACTCATTTTTTTTTGTAAGCCGCTCTTATTTGAAAAGAATAAAAGAAAAAACACCCGTTAAGTATTAAGCATGACATAAGTCTAGTACACATAAAACGTTCTAACTTAGAATCTTAAGACGTACTTATATCAACCATGAATGATTAGCCAAAAATGCATAAGAGATTACAAACCAATTAAAACCGTTCTTGATTATTTATTAACATATATACATGCGAAGAAAATAGAGGTTAAGAAGAGAAGGGTTTAGACACAAGTAATTATCATGAATTTTATCTAGCCCTTTTATACTTGCTTCAACTCTATCATTTCCCATTCTCCACAAGTTTAAAATCTCAAATAATGAGAGTGGTGGATACTTAGCCTAATAGACTAATGAAGGACTACATGGTTAAGGATACTAGCTAGAGAATGCTAAGATAAGCAAACTCGGGTTGAGTCAAATTATCCATGGCGGGCCTAATATGTCAAAGAAGTCTAAATTTGTTAAACCATGTTCATTTACATTTTTTCTTTTTATAATATTTTTGATGAAAAATAAAAGAAGAAATATATACAATGCAAATGTGATATGCAAATGAAAAATGATTGATGCAAAAATTATGAATGCATATTTTTGGTGGCCAAAGTAGATCAAAAATTTGAAAAATGTTTGAAAAATTAATTTTCCCAATTATCATGAAGTTAAGGCAATGGTCTAGGTAAGGTCACTTCGATAGAAGTCTCCCCTACACTTAAGCTAAACATTGTCCTCAATGTTAAGAGTATTGGAGTAAACTCCCCTACACTTATGACATTACGTACTTTGTTTAACCCAAGTTAAGGAAGAGACAAGTAAAGTGTATTCATTTTAAGCATAAGTGTTTTGAATATCACGATAGCAAAGACTAATCAAAGTGAACCAGATACACGGGCCTCTTCCATAAGCTCCAAGCATGAACGAAGAGAGAGCAACCCTTGAAACAAACACCAAAAGACGAAGAAAGGCCACCCCTCCACTTCAACTCTACTATAACATCCTTTTAATTAAACATAACCTATTTAGATCTACTCTACATTTTCTAACCTAGTTATTCAATGCTTGAGTTTTTTTAACCCTAAGTCGCTAGCTCGACTCGGCCCCGAATTAGGTTGTCCTTGGGGAAACCATCATGGAGAATAAAGGATATCCATTTTGAATCTCGTCTCACATGATACATTCAAACTTAGCACGTTTCCATTTACTATAAGATTTACAATATCTGCCTCGATAAATGGAACGGTCCAACGTGTCTCAAGTTTTTCCAACATACGAAATCTCTTAAATAGGAAGCACCCCAGGATCAAATACATAGTTTCCATCTCTACATTCGAACAACTCCAAAATAGGTAGTATCACCAAAGTAAGCTCATACAAGAAGCCCATATCAATCAAAGTCACACTCTTAAGTGGAGTAGATGAAAACCAAGGTGTCTCAAATTTATGTATCCCAGGATCAAAAACATTTCCCTTCATGGGAAAATAAGAAGATGAGCTCATATCAACCATATAAGATTCCTCCTTAGTAATCAAAGCATCGTGAGACAATGAAGGTGTAGGTATCAAAACATTCATAACTATTATGTCCATGTTAGGCTCGTCATCATCATCAAAAGGTGGGTAATATTCCATAGAAGGCATAGTGAAAGGAGGATCAAAATTTATAGTGTCTTGTGGAGGAGGTGTAGGCTCTATGTTCCCAAAAAGCAATGTAGTAATAAGACGAACCTCCTCTTCCAAATTAGAAACACTATCGTCGACCTCTATATCAAAATGTACAAGAGTATCCTCTATGGTGGCATCAATCTCCATAAAAGAGTCCATATCGAAGGTTTTGGGTTCTAAAGGTGCCTTAGATGAAAAAGTATCAATCTCTAAGAGGAAAGGATCTTCATCAATAACCAACTTCAAGGGTGGGAGAGTGGGAACATAAGGCTCAAAAGGAGGTGTATTAATATAAGAATCACTCAAAGGGATGATATGATCATGAAAATCAATAGGTGTATCCTCAAAAACCAGTGAAGGATGATCAATCAAGGGTTCTTCTTCTATAGACTCATTATTAGGTTCTTCACACTCCTCAAAAAGTGGGTTATCAAAACATGCCTCAAAAAGAGGATTTGAATGTATCACAAAATCACTTAGAGGAATAGATGAAGGATTCATAGAAGAAATGGAATCATCATCATCAGAAGTAAAGGACTCATCACTATCAGAAGGATCATCAAAGGTTTCATCATAAGAATCATAAGGTGGGAGAGGAGAAGGATCCACATTTCCTATAGGAGCAAACTCTTCATCCAAATTGGGAATGTTATCTTGACAAGACAAATCATTGGATGATATAGCATAAGATGCGTCACTAGTATCACAATCATCATCCTCCATTTGTGTCAAGTCTTTCACAAACTCTTCCTCAATCTTATTATCCCTTTCTTTGAACAATTCATCAAGATCAAAGTCACCAAAATCACTAGTAGTAGTATGAAGGTCAATATGTGATGAAATCTCAATGTGATCATGAGGAGAAGAGGTATCAATACAAAGCTCGTCACATGGTTCATTGGAAACACCCTCAAGCTCTCTTTGGATTGGGATAAGGTTCTCAACACTAGAAGCGGTTAATACATCCAAATCGGTATTTGTATTAGTGTTAAGAGGCTCGTCCCCCATGGTTAAAGAGTCGGTGGGTTCCACGTGAGGTAAAGGTGATGAAGGTGTGTATGGATCAAGTATAGTCGGTGGAGGGATGGAAGGGTCTATAATAGGAACATCACTAAGTATATCATCCTCAACATCTACTCTCAAAGAAGGCTCATCATCAGGTAAAGCATCGTCAGGTCTCATGAGTCGCAAGACGTCTATTCGCAAGCCTAAGATGTTCAGATCAGTTGCCTCTTACATTTGCTCAAGTGGTTGCATTATAAATTTAAAAGCGTCTTTACTCAAGAAATGAAAAATTCCTTGATTGTGAAAGGTTGTTTGATTATGACTTTGAAAATTCTCTTCATTTTGAAAATCGTCTTGATTTAAAAATTCTTGATTTTGAAAATCCTCATTAAACCCTTGATCATAATCGCTCGCGTATAGATGACAATTATTTGCACCATGCGGTCCTCCACAAGTCGCACAAGGCCCATACACAGCTCGATAATGCTCGTCTTGTAATATCTCCAAAATAGGACGATTATCCATGTGTGGCAAAATGGTCGAATGTATATACAAGTGAAATGACGTCTAAAATCTTCCTCAGGGAAGGAAGTAATACACCAAAGGTGGAATGTTTACACATGTGCGAGTACACGTGTAAGTAAACTCGAGGAATGAGAGATAAGCTCTCGGTCGACTTTTGAAGGAGAAGAGATTATCTCCCTCGAGGTGCAATAATTAATATCCACAAGAAAGTATAATATATGTAATTACTACTTGGTTACAAGACCCCCAATAAAGCCTTCCTTCTTAGAATACGCACTAGTGAATGGGGGTTAGGTGACGCGAAGCACTTAAGCACCTATTGACCCTTAGATGGCATTTTATAGCACATCGCCTTTCTATTCACTTTCTAGTTTGTATTCTTCGAATTATTGCCTATTGGAAGTATTTATCTATTCTTGCTTTATTGAATTCGATCGATACACGTGTCAAGGACCGGAACGCCCCCTAACACGGTGTATTTCCTCGGCAATACTTATGGAAGATATGTGTGTTGGTTGTTCTTATACGTATACGTATTTACATATAATAATATAGAGAAAATATTTTTGTATTTATCTGGGTTTTTTAAAGAAAATACTATATGTACATAAAAACCGAGGAAATCCAATAATATATATTTTTGGGTGTAATCTTTTAGGGAAAATATTACTTTTTGGAGTTTTTATTTTTTGGTTCAATTCTTTAGGAAAAGAATTGATTTTTTAATGTTTTTGATTTATAATACGTAAAAATAACGTTCACAAAGTGAACGGATCTCAAAATCCAATTGTCTCACTCGAAACCGTTAATCTTCACGAAAAGAACCGGCAGCGGCGCCATTTAATATTTAGTTTTTTAGTTCGTTTTCTCTCGGTCTTATCGAATTGATTGCACGTTTTTAGCTTGACTTAATTGTTTTTGGTGATAAAAGATTGAATGGTATTTATTCCTACTTGGAAAGAAACATGTAAAAAGGTAAAAATAGCTATTATACTACGTAATACGTACTACTCTAAAAACATTTAGCGAGTACCACATTTAAATGCCCACAAAATATAAAATGGAAATTCAGATTTAAACTACAAATGAAAATTAGAAAATACAAAATATAAAATTAATTCTATTTTTATAAAACTAAAAAGAAATACAAAATAACAAAATGTAACAAACTTATAAAATGTGACAAATTTCTAACTAACAACTACTAACAAACTTTTTGTAAAATCCTAACAACTTTTTATCAAACTAATTTTATAAAAGTGAAAATGCAAAATTTGTAAAAAAAATCTAACTCTCTTTTATAAAATCTAAACTTGTAAAAATTAAACTTCCATTAAGCTAAATTTCCTAAATACTATTAAATCTATTGTAACAAACTGGCAACTAGCCCATATGATTTATAAGTTGGTCCCACATTTAAAAATTCACTAACAATACAGATTCTTTTAGCAAGTTTACGAATTCAAGATTTGAACTAAATGATTTATTATTGTCACTAAAATTGTTACTGTATTACTTGACATTTAAACTAAATGGACATCCTAATCTTCAACATAAAAAGTAAACAATGAAGCTACATTTACTAATTGATTCCTAACAGTTTAACAACAAACTCCACTTAAAATCTCAACTTGCATCAACTAAATCTATCTAAATCAAAGTAGCCTCAAATGCTTGATAAGGAAGTTCTTACAAAATTCTAACTTAGTGAATTAACACTGTTGGAAATACGTTTTTACGTATTTAGGAAGATTCGGTCACTCTGACAATATATTAAGTTGTAGCTCGTAGTCTAGATATCTTTTAATTAACTAAAAAAGGAAAAGCCCGGTCCATGCTTGTATGGCCGGCCCAAATGTAAGCCCAAGCCCATATTATGGGCTTGGTATATAAACCCTCTCCATTGATGGAGAGGGTGGTGATTTCATTTGAATAACACATAGTTCTCTTAAACTTTCTCTCTCTAGAAGTGTGAAATCCACCATCTTTCTATCTCTTTCTCTCTCTAAAACATAAGTATATATTTACAAATCCTACAAATGGTATCAAGAGCCATGGGATGATTGTTTAGTTCTTGTGTTTGTGTTCTTGATTCTCTCGCCATTTTTGATCCATTTTGACACGAACCAAATTTTTTTTTGTGTTTTTATGAGTTAATCTTGATTTACTTCATCTTATTACTTGTTATAGTGATTTGGTATTGTTATTTGGGTTAAAAACACAAAATGTTTTGGTTGTTTGATTCATATTTTGGCTTAGAATCTCGAATTGATTGTGTTTTTGTACTGTCCAAGAAAAGGGGTAAGTTGTATCCTTAGTACGATCTGACTTTGTGTTTGCATAAACCCTGGGGGTTTCTACTTGTGATCCATAGTCATGATCCTTTGTTACGATCTAACTGCGATCATAACTAAGATCCTCGCTACGATCCATCAATCTGATTGCCTAGTACGATCCATACTACGATCAAGGTAAGAGTGCTCAGTGCGATAGCTCACTTAGCTCAGAGTACGATCCATCACCACGATTGTAGAGTACGATCACTCGTTGCGATCCATAGTACGATCACACGTTGCGATCCATAGTACGATCACTCGTTGAGATCCATAGTACGATCACTCACTGCGATAAGGGAGTACGATCACTCACTGCGATCACCACTGCGATCACTTGTTGCGATAAGGGAGTGCGATCAGGGTACGATCGTTGGGTACGATCAAGGAGTACGATCATTAGTGCGATCTGAATACGATCATAGTGAGTGCGATCACCAGTACGATCTGAGTACGATCATTGGGTACGATCACTAGTACGATCCAAGTGCGATCTGAGTACGATCCAACATTTTTTTAAAAACGTGTTTTTGAAAATTGTTAACAAACTGTGCAATTTCATCTTGGAATTTTTGGTTTATCGAGAACATAATTTAGGGGATTTTAACATTATTTCTCGGCTTTAACACACTACAACAAACACATTTACTTTCTTTCATTGACCGATCAAGTTTGTAAATCTTAACTTATCGAAATGGAGTACACATCTCTTACGGATAAGTCCATCCTCTCGGGTACGGATAATTGTCCACCAATGTTGGAGAAGTCTATGTACGAGGATTGGACTTCCCGAATGGAACTTTACATGTTGAACAAGGAGAACGGACATCTTATTTGGGCATCGGTGCTCAATGGACCATTAGATTATGGTACAGTGACGGAAGGTACAACTACTCGTCCTCGCACAACGGGTGAATTGACTGGAGATATGAAGATTCAAGATAAATGTGATAAGTATGCTACATACATCATTCTCCAAGCCTAATACTTGATTTTTAGGCCTAGTATGAAAATTCGTTGTTCCGATCTTTTCGAATTGAAAACCGGTCTTAAGTGCGACTCAATCGTCTTTTGGTGAATCAAGAGAATGGTTTGGTTTTGATTATCTATTTTTAAACTATTAACAAGTAATTAAAGTGTCGTTGAGTAAAATGGAAGAATAAAGATTAATACTAAAATGACAAGTAAAAATAAATGCTTGTAAACTTAAAGGTAACAATGGAAAAGAACTAGCACACTAAATAAAACTATCACTTGGAAAACTCTCTAAAAATAAGAACTTAGTTGAAAAGTACTAAAAGAAAGTAAGATCGGACTACTCCAAAACAACTCAATCGGAATAAGCCAAAATAGGCCCAGATCGGAATGTATTCCGATCTGGTGGTCGGAATATGGAGAAATAAGGCAGTAGGAATGTGGGATAAAGTACCAAATCGGAATATATAAATTTGCCCAATCGGAATGTGTATAATCAAGCACAATCGGAATAACAGGGAATGGAGCCTATCGGAATGTGCACAAACAAGTCAATCGGAATATTCAAGTGGGCTACCGTCGGAATAAGCAACAGGGGACCGATCGGAATCTAAAACCCTTATCCGATCAATGATCGGATTAAGGAAGGGGAAAATCGGAAAGACTCAAACCCTTTTCCGATTGATCAATTGGAAAGGGTGGTGTGTAGGCTGCTCGGAATATGTCAATCGGAAAGGGGTTTATATCCTTTCCGAAAATGGTGGGATTCGAGTAAAAGCTAATGAAAAAGCTATATAATAAGCTTATCACCAAACTAAGCCGAATCAATGACTAAACCGGATCGAATAAGCACTTGTATCAACTTATTCAACCTCGAAATAAGCAACTTTTTGGATCAAACAATAAAAACATAAACTTTTTAAGGAAAACTTTTATAAACAAATAAGCTAATCATAAAAATAAGCCAATAAGCACAAAAGTCTTAAAGCTTAATCAAATGAAAACTTATGAAATGATCAAAAGATTAACTTTTTAAGCACGAAATCAATTAGAACAACACGGATCATATGATAATCGCACCAAAATCAATCTAAAATCAAAGAAAAGTAGAATGAGATTAAGGATTAAAAGCTTAAAAATAGAACTTGATTAATGAAATAAGCAATACAAAAGTGTTTAATCTTAAAAGATTAGAAGAAAAAGATGAAACTTAGTGAGAGAAAGTTTAAGACTTTCTCTCTCTAAAACTAGAAAGAAAAAAAATGAAAAAGTGAAAACTAGCTAAAACTATCTAACCACCCTCCTAATGACTATTAGGAGGGTATTTATAGGGAAGGTGGAAGGAGTGCATGTGTTGCATCTTCTTTCTTGCTTTCTTCACGTTTTCTCGACTCGACTTTAATTCTTTGTCTTTGTCGTCTCGGGATTTGAACTTGTCTTTTTAATTTTCTTCTTCTATTAGACTTAAGTTCTTCGACTTCGTTAAACTTCCGTCTTTAGACTTTTTCTTCGATAAATCTTCAGAATAGGCCTTGGACTTCCGTTCTTTTTGCACTCTTGATCTTTTGACTTCGTCTTTTCCCGTTTTCTTCGATGAAAGCCCGTGAAAACCCGTGTTTTCTTCCTTTTTCATATTTTGGTCCTAAAACATAATAAAAACACAAACCACACATAATTCCGGCTTTTACGACATAAATCACACGTTTTGGTCTTGTTATTATTAACAATAAGTGGTAAAAGGATAAGTGTTTTCACACTTATTAAATCCCCTACACTTGACCATTGCAATGCCCTCATGCAATGCATTAATTTTAAAGCACGGTTTACATTTTTCATCATTAATAACCCACCTTGGCCTTTATTAAATACTAAACATAAAAGATAGAAATAAGTAAAGAAATTAAAAACTTACATTGGGTTTTGGCGGCCATGAACGTTTATCATTCTCAAGTTTCACGTTCCTCATACCAAGCTTAAAAACGAGATCATTGTTACTATAAGTTAGCAAACTATCACGAACTCATGTGGGCCAATTACTCACTTAGACTCCCTTATTCCTAGATGTATCTCTTATATTTTATTTTTGTCTTGAATGATCACGAGGATGCATTGTTTGACTTATTTTGATAGTTATTTAGTCCGAAATAAGGTGAACGATTTAATCAATAGTTAGCTAAAGGACCAAATCTTTTAAAACTGCTTCTCGGGACCTCATAAAGTTCATATCTTGGCATAACTCGCTTCACGATTTGAGACCTTTCTCGGACCGATATTTGGAAGCGACTTCATACTTCGAATCTTTGAGAGAAGTTCTTGAAATAATGGTCTTCTCTTCATAATAGGAATTTCTTCACTTGAAGTTTTAAGAGATTCTTCATCTTTGGACCACGACTTCTTCATTTTTCTCCAATCTTTATTTTGGACTTTGATATACAACGATCCACCTCCTTTTAGGACTTGGATCTATTTATCCTCATACCTTGTTAGGGTCTTTTCTGATAGGCTTCTCCATGACTTTTGGGGAGTTCTTTCTTTTCGTCGTGTGTCTCGATCCTTCATATTGATTTTCGATAAATGATTCTTCACATCACTTTTGGATCTTTAGCAACAAAATGTAGCCCTCATGCCTTGTTAGGGCCTTTTCGGACTCGCCAATCTTCGCATCCCGCTTCAATAAGTTAGGCCTTGGCTATGAACTCTAATCCGTACCGAGCAACTTTTAAACGATCTGGGGCTAGAAGCTAAGTAACCTTTTAAATCGTACAACCTTATTTATTGCAGATAAATTTATTAACAAGCGGAGGGAGAATAGGCTTATAATTAACTCACATAAATTCACAAAAGAATACCGAACTTATAATTGACTCTATCATCTCTCGTTCTCCACAGTTTAAAATCTCAAGGAATGAGACTCGTGGATGCTTAGCCTATTAAATCAAAGTTTTGGGTTTTCGAGTCGCTTATAAGTTCTTGCAAATTCTTAGACTTTTTCAAGTTTAGAAATCGCATTTTAAAGTTCCCTTGATAAACGACTCTCTAGGATCAATTATAGGAACTTGCGAAAAGTTCTTGTTCTTAACCCGTGAGAGTTAAGACCTTCGCGTTTTATAGCTCCCTATATAAAAGCCTAGCAAAACTTGACTTAAACACGTTAAGGATACTAGCTAGAGTAAACTTAGGTAAGTAAACTCGGGTTGAGTCAAAATGTTCACGACTAAGAAAAATCTAAAACCACTTTATTCTAGCAATGGAAAGAAAATAATCATAACAAAGGCAAATACAACTATACAACTAGGCCAAAATAGATTAAAAATTTTGAAAAATGTCGAAAAATCAAATTTTCCGGTTAAACTGAGGGCAAATTCATGGAAAAGACCACTTACTTCGATAGAAGTCTCCCCTACACTTGAGATAAACATTGTCCTCAATGTTTGAGCATGTGGGAGTAAACTCCCCTACACTTATGACATTGTGCACTTTGTTTAAATCTTGCTAAGGAAAGGACAACTAAAGTGAATTCAATGTGAACATATATAAAATATGAAATATTGAATCACAAGAGTTTAGGATGGAACCGGGAAGATGGGAACACGGTATCACGGTTCGTCAAAAGTCATCAAGATGGCTCTTTGAAGCTTTAATCCTTGCACAACACAAGAAACAAGACAACAAACATATGCGGGGCTCCCCCTACACTTATGATGAAAGCAATAAAGGATAGATCACGGGTTGCCTCCCAAAAAGCGCTTGTTTTTGTTCACCGAGTCACGAGCCTGACTCGACCCAAATTTAGTTCATGGGGAACGTGGTGAGGGATGGAATCATCTCTTGGGAGATGTCCTCACCAAAGTACAGCTTCAGACGCTGGCCATTCACCTTGAAATTGGGCCCATTTGGCTGAGAAAGCTCAATGGTCCCATAAGGAAAGACTTTGTCGACGGTGAATGGACCAGACCAGCGGCTCTTCAACTTGCCAGAGAAGATCTTCAACCGAGAGTTGAAGAGTAAGACTTGATCACCAACGTGGAACTCTCGGTTCTTGATTTTTGCGTCATGAATGATCTTCGTCTTCTCCTTGTAGATCAGCGAGTTCTCATAGGCTTCATTCCTCAGTTCATTTAGCTCGTTGAGTTGAACCTTGCGATGATCACCGACTTTGTTGATGTCGAAGTTAGCCCACTTCAAGGCCCAGCGCGCCTTATGTTCCAGCTTGATTGGGAGGTGGCAGGCTTTCCCGTACACAAGACGATAAGGTGTACAACCGATCGGGGTCTTGTAAGCAGTACGGAAAGCCCATAGAGCATCATCTAACTTATCGGCCCACGCGGCGCGATGCTCTCCCACAGTACGCTCCAAAATTCGTTTCAAGCCACGGTTGGATATCTCGGCTTGCCCATTGGTTTGGGGATGATAGGCGGTGGAAAGACGGTGATTGACACCATACTTAGCCATGACTCTTGCGAATTGATCGTTGCAAATATGAGTCCCGCGGTCACTGATAATAGCACGAGGAACGCCAAATCGAGCGAAAAGCTGCTTCAAAAAGTTCACAACCACCCTCGCATCATTCGTAGGAAGAGCCTAGCTTCAACCCATTTAGAAACGTAGTCGACAGCGACGAGGATGTACTTGTTCCCTTTGGAGGATGGAAATGGCCCCATAAAGTCGATGCCCCATACATCAAAGATTTCACATTCCTGTATGAAATTTTGAGGCATCTCATCCTTATGTGTGATCTTGCCTTAACGTTGGCAAGCATCACAATGCTTAACCATTTCGTGAGCGTCATGATAAATGGTGGGCCAGTAGAAACCAGAATCAAACACTTTTTTAGCGGTGTGGTTGGGACCAAAGTGACCACCGGTGGCTCCCTCGTGGCAAGCTTGGAGAATGTCAAAAGCTGTCGGTCCGTCAACACATCGACGAATGATAAGATCAGCACATTTTTTGAATAGATAAGGGTCATCCCAAAAGTAAGTCTTAACATCATTCAAGAACTTCTTCTTTTGTTGAGATGTTAACCCTTTGATGAGAATACCACCCGCTAAGTAGTTTGCAATGTCCGCAAACTACGGGGTGCCATCAAGATTGAGATTTATAAACATTAAGGTCTCAAGGGGGAAAGAGTCATTGATCTCTTTGTTCGGATGATCCCCTTGATATGGATCCTCAAGTCTGCTCAGATGATCCGCGGCCAGGTTTTCGGTCCCTTCTTGTCACGAATTTCAATGTTGAATTCTTGAAGGAGTAAAACCCAGCGAAGAAGTCTTGGCTTAGAATCATGTTTTGTCATCAAGTACTTCAACGTGGAATGGTCCGTGTATACGATGGTGGGGGATAAAACAAGATAGGGGCGAAATTTCTCAAAAGCATAGACAACAGCTAAAAGCTCTTTTTCGGTTGTTGTATAATGCAATTGAGCCCCCGTCACTGTTTTGCTAGCATAGTGGATTGGTTGGAAATGTTTATTCACTCTTTGGCCCAAAATCGCACCAATAGCAAAGTCGCTAGCATCGCACATCAATTCAAAAGGCAGCTCCCAATTAGGGGTAACCAAGACCGGTGCCTTAGTTGGCTTATCCTTAAGAAGATTGAAGGCTTCGAGACACTCTTTAGAAAAGATAAAAGGAGTATCTTTTCCAAGAGGTGGGTTATCGGGCGAGCGATTTTAGAGAAATCCTGAATGAATCGACGATAGAAGCCCGCATGACCCAGAAAACTTCTCACAACCTTCACGGTTGAAGGTGGAGGTAATTTGGCTATGACATCTACTTTAGCACGGTCGACTTCAAGACCGGCTTTAGAGATTTTGTGTCCTAGCACAATGCCTTGTTTTACCATAAAATGGCATTTTTCCCAATTCAAAACAAGGCGAGTGTCTTCGCACCGCTTAAGCATACGTTCCAAATTGGCAAGGCAAGAAGAGAAGGAATCCCCAAAGACCGAGAAATCATCCATGAAGACTTCCATGGTTTGCTCAACCATGTCATGGAAGATAGCCAACATGCACCTTTGGAAAGTCCCGGGGGCATTGCATAAGCCAAAAGGCATTCTTTTATAAGCAAATGTGCCATAGGGACAAGTGAATGTTGTCTTCTCTTGATCTTGGGGATCGATGGGTATTTGGAAATAACCCGAGAAACCATCAAGAAAGCAGTAATGTTCATTACCTGTTAAACGTTCAAGCATTTGGTCCATAAAAGGTAGAGGGAAATGATCCTTTCTCGTGGCATCATTGAGTTTGCGGTAGTCTATACAAACTCTCCACCCAGTAACGAGACGGGTAGGAATCAACTCGTTGTTGGCATTGGGCACAACGGTAATTCCGCCTTTCTTAGGCACACAATGGACTGGACTAACCCATGGTGAATCCGAAATAGGGTAAATCATACCCGCATCAAGAAGTTTGATAACCTCTTTTTTGATGACTTCATGGATTTTAGGATTCACCATTCGTTGGCTTTGAATTGTGGGCTTAAAGTCGTCCTCCATGAGAATTTTATGTGTGCATAAATGAGGATCAATTCCACGGATGTCGGAGATTTTCCAAGCGATAGCGCGTTTATGCTTCTTCAACACAGCGACAAGTCGGGCTTTTTCGTCTTCTTCCAGGTCCTTTGCGATGATGACCGGTAACTTCTCGTTGTCTTCCAGGAAAACGTACTCAAGATGAGGAGGTAGGTCCTTAAGCTCGAGAGTGGGAGGATCCTCAATAGATGGTGAAACTAACGATAGATCATCATTAGTCACCTCTTTAGGAGAAGGAGGAGACAACGAGTCCTCATTGAGAAGTCTCTCAATAGTTCTAATATCTTCATCCCAATTGGTGGACAAATTTTCATACTTAATATTGAGAGGACCCAAGCTAGCTTCGAAATCATCCAAGTCACTTTCTCCAAAAGGAGTCAATGCTGGAGCAATTGAGGCAACGGTCTCAACATTGGGTAGGGAAGAAAGAGTACTTTTGCAAGCATCATGAAAATGTTCTTCACAAGCCTCATCGAGAACATCAATAGCATTAACACTTTCATATGAATTAGGTTGCTGAGAAATCTTACCCATGTTGAAGACAATTTTATCGTCACCAACTCTCATGATTATTTCGCCCGCGGCTACATCAATGAGAGTGCGACCGGTCCTCAGGAATGGACGTCCAACGATTAATGGAACACGGGGGTCCATCTCGTAGTCAACGACAACAAAATCCGCCGGGAAGGTGAATTTGTCAACGCCAACAAAGACATCTTCGGCTATCCCCACTGGATAAGCAACCGTACGGTTGGCTAATTCCAAAGTCATTTTGGTGGGGACTAGCTCGGGGATAGATAATTTCTTCCAAACACTTAAAGGCATTAAGTTTATGTTGGCACCTAGATCAGCTAGGGCCATGCAATTCTCTACTCCCGGGAAGTTGCAAGGAATCAAGAAGCGACCCGGATCACCAAGTTCTGAGCAATGTCAAGAAGCTTTTCCTTATCACTTAGAAGATCTTTAAACATCTTAGCGTATTTGGGCATGTGAGCGAGAGCCTCGGCAAAGGAGATGTTAAAATTCAATTGTTTAAACATTTTTAGAAAGTTTGAAACCTGAATATCATCCTTGCTCTTTTGCTTCTCTTTCCTCAACCTTGAAGGATAAGGTATATTGGATGAAGAAGAAGGCTTAGGGGAATAGGATCACTCACAACCACGGGTGGTGGGGAAATGGGGATAGAAGGTGAAGGAGGTGAGGAAAGTTGCTCTTTTTCCTTGTTCACAATCACGGGTGGAGGTATAGGAAGCTCGGGTTCCATATAACCTTTTCCACTACGAGTGGTGATTGCTTTCATCTCCCCTCTTGGATTCGCAACGGTATTACTTGGAAGAGTACCCGAAGAAGAGGGTTGATTACCTTGGATAAGCGAACCAATCATATCACGAAGGTGAACCGCTTGATTATTGAAAGAGTTTTGCATGTTTGCATTAATTTCATTGCTGTGTTTGGCCATGTCATTCCTTAGCTCGGCTCGAATATCGTTCCCTTGTTTTGCCATTTCGCCCTTCAAGTTGCGGACTTGACTCTGAAGATTCGTCACCATCTCCCGATTAGTCTTCATGAATGTCTCGACATCTGAATTCACTGCCATCGGTTGATTGAGAGGTGGAGCTTGGTAGGCTTAAGAATTTCCTTGAGGTGGGTATGGGTTTCGTTGGGATTGATATTGATTGTTAGCACGAGGTTGGGATTGGGTGTAGCTTTGTTGTTTGTTTTGGTTTGCAGGAGGGAAACCGGGAGGAGCAAGATAATTATTGGAACGATAACTTAGCAAGCCACGGTCTCCTTGAGGGCGAGCTTGATAGCCTCCCGTGGGATAAGTGCCGTAAGCTGCGTAAACATTTTCAGAAAAATTGCTTTGGGTATAAGGACAATCATTGTAAGAATGAGGGCCACCACATGTGTCACAAGAAATAGAAACGGCTTTAGCTTGGTGAAAGTGGTTTGTGGCCATGGCCATGAAATTCTTGTTCATTTTAGCAAGTTGTCGAGAAATTTCAGTCATTTCAGGATTGGAGGTAGTAGAAGAAACATTGACTCTCTGATTAGATCTTGAGGATGCGGATGAATCCCAATTCTTGTGGTGAGTAGTCATGTTTTCGATCAACTCTCGACACTCCTCTGGTCTCCTTTTCATAAAAGTACCACCGGCGGCGGCATTGATCGTGTCACGATCACGAAAAGTGAGACCATTGTAGAAGGTGTCAATGAGAGTGACGGGGAGCATATTGTGATTTGGACAGCGGTCGATCAAATCATTGTACCGTTCCCAAGCATCGAAAAGTGATTCATCATTCTCTTGCATGAATCCACTGATTTGGTTAGGAAGGCTAGTGACCATAGATGGGGGAAAGTAGCGCGATAAAAAGCGTTGAGTCATGTCATTCCACGTATGAATGGAATTCTTAGGAAGACGGTCAAACCATTTTTCGGCATGGTGAGAAAGCGAGTGAGGAAAGAGTTGAAGGCGAAGGTCATCCATAGAAACACCGGAGCACTTCATGCTTTGGGTTATGGTAATGAATTTGTCGAGGTGTTTGTTGGCATCATCATCCGGAATTCCAAGAAATGGGTTCGTTTGCACTTGCTGGATCATGTGATGCTTCAACGAAAACTCCTGAGCCGTGACGTGCATTGGCGCAATCGGGCCTCCGCGTCCGTTCATGGTGGGTTGACACAATTCCTCCATTGTGCGTAAATCAGGCAGGAGGACATTGTTGTTGTTGTTGTTGTTATTATTATTCAAATTGGGTAGAGGTGGGTGATTATTGTTGTTATTAACACCAGCCATATCTAAATCTTCACGAGTCTCGGGCTCAGAATAGTTCGAAGATCTAGTACGCATACACCTGCAGAAGAAAAATATACACAAAGAATATCTATATAATCTTTTTGGTGCAAAACCTTTTGAAAAGAATTGCTTTTTAATGATTTTCAATGTTTTGTATTTTTGAAGAGTTTTGTATTTTTTTATGGATTTTTGAAAATTTTTGAAGCAAGGAAAATAACGTTCAAAGAACGGATCCCAAAATTCAATGCGTCTCTCACTAGAAACCGTTAATCGTAACGAAAAGAGCCGGCAGCGGCGCCATTTAATACTTGATTTTTAGGCCTAGTATGAAAATTCGTTGTTCCGATCTTTACGAATTGAAAACCGGTCTTAAGTGAGACTCAATCGTCTTTTGGTGAATCAAGAGAATGGTTTGGTTTTGATTATCTATTTTTAAAGTATTAGCAAGTAATTAAAGTGTCGTTGAGTAAAATGGAAGAATAAAGATTAATACTAAAATGAAAAGTAAAAATAAATGCTTGTAAACTTAAAGGTAACAATGGAAAAGAACTAGCACACTAAATAAAACTATCACTTGGAAAACTCTCTAAAAATAAGAACTTAGTTGAAAAGTACTAAAAGAAAGTAAGATCGGACTACTCCAAAACAACTCAATCGGAATAAGCCAAAATAGGCCCAGCTGGTGGTCGGAATATGGAGAAATAAGGCAGTAGGAATGTGGGATAAAGTACCAAATCGGAATATATAAATTTGCCCAATCGGAATGTGTATAATCAAGCACAATCGGAATAACAGGGAATGGAGCCTATCGGAATGTGCACAAACAAGTCAATCGGAATATTCAAGTGGGCTATCGTCGGAATAAGCAACAGGGGACAGATCGGAATCTAAAACCCTTATCCGATCAATTGATCGGAATAAGGAAGGGGCAAATCGGAAAGACTCAAACCCTTTTCCGATTGATCAATCGGAAAGGGTGGTGTGTAGGCTGCTCGGAATATGTCAATCGGAAAGGGGTTTATACCCATTCCGAAAATGGTGGGATTCGAGTAAAAGCTAATGAATAAGCTATATAATAAGCTTATCACCAAACTAAGCCGAATCAATGACTAAACCGGATCGAATAAGCACTTATATCAACTTATTCAACCTCGAAATAAGCAACTTTTTGGATCAAACAATAAAAACATAAACTTTTTAAGGAAAACTTTTATAAACAAATAAGCTAATCATAAAAATAAGCCAATAAGCACAAAAGTCTTAAAGCTTAATCAAATGAAAACTTATGAAATGATCAAAAGATTAACTTTTTAAGCACGAAATCAATTAGAACAACACGGATCATATGATAATCGCACCAAAATCAATCTAAAATCAAAGAAAAGTAGAATGAGATTAAGGATTAAAAGCTTAAAAATAGAACTTGATTAATGAAATAAGCAATACAAAAGTGTTTAATCTTAAAAGATTAGAAGAAAAAGATGAAACTTAGTGAGAGAAAGTTTAAGACTTTCTCTCTCTAAAACTAGAAAGAAAAAAAAATGAAAAAGTGAAAACTAGCTAAAACTATCTAACCACCCTCCTAATGACTATTAGGAGGGTATTTATAGGGAAGGTGGAAGGAGTGAATGTGTTGCATCTTCTTTCTTGCTTTCTTCACGTTTTCTCGACTCGACTTTAATTCTTTGTCTTTGTCGTCTCGGGATTTGAACTTGTCTTTTTACTTTTCTTCTTCTATTAGACTTAAGTTCTTCGACTTCGTTAAACTTCCGTCTTTAGACTTTTTCTTCGATAAATCTTCAGAATAGGCCTTGGACTTCCGTTCTTTTTGCACTCTTGATCTTTTGACTTCGTCTTTTCCCGTTTTCTTTGTTGAAAGCCCGTGAAAACCCGTGTTTTCTTCCTTTTTCATATTTTGGTCCTAAAACACAATAAAAACACAATAAAAACACAATAAAAACATAAACCACGCATAATTCCGACTTTTACGACATAAATCACACGTTTTGGTCTTGTTATTATTGGAAATAAGTGGTAAAAGGATAAGTGTTTTCACACTTATTAAAGCCCTTCCTCCAGATGTCTACAAACTCGTCAGCAAACATAAAGTTGCCAAAGAGTTATGGGATAGAATTCGTGTTCTCATGCAAGGCACCTCGTTAACTAAACAAGAACGAGAGTGTAAGCTTTATGATACTTTTGATAAGTTTGCCTATGTGCCAGGGGAGACTCTCAATGATTACTATCTGAGATTTACCCTATTCTTAAATGAGCTTAATATCTATGGCATCGCAATTCCTACCTTTCAATTGAACACCAAGTATTTGAACACTCTTCCTCCAGAATGGAAAAAATACGTGACGGATGTTAAATTGGCTAAGGACTTGCATAACACCAATGTGGATCAACTTCAAGCCTTTCTCAACAATACGAATGCCATGTGATTGAGGCTTGGTTGTCTACACCTCAAGTTCATGATCCACTTGCAATGTATGCTTCTCAACAAAACATGGCTTATACTTATCAACAACCATCATACTTGCAGCAGCCACCACCACACACCTATCAGCAACCACAACAACCATCTTATCAACCACCAATGATTCCACAACAAGCATATCAACAAAATGTTCATCAACAATCTTTTCCATAGCAACCACCATATCAGACAATCACAATCATAAGCCAACACTTCTCCAATGGGCTATACTCCTCAGCAAGGATATTTTCCAATATAAGCACAACTAGGACAAGATTTTACTCTAATGAACTTCCGCCAATCCAAGCACCGGTCTTTACTCCAAATGATACGCCAGCTGATGTTCTAAACCATCCCACTTCCTACTTGTCAAAACTTGTTGCAACTAGAGGATTTCCACCAACAAACAATCAGCTCCGCACCTCTTCAAATCATCGACAACAAGCCACTGTTCAAGATGGTCAAGTGACGGTGCAACCTATTCAGGGAAGGCAAAATTCATATGGACCTCCTACAAGGACTGGGAACAATCGAGCTGTGAATTCTCAAGCTAGTGGAAATGGAAGTCCTATTGGTCCTAAAAAGGTTGTGACTTGCTACAATTGCCGAGGACAAGGTCATATGGCTAGGGAATGCACTCAACCGAAGAGGTGAAGGGATGATGCATGGTTTCGTGAGAAGATGTATTTGGTTGATGCTCAGTCTAAGGGGAAGATTTTGGATTCAGAGGAGTTAGCATTTCTTGCAGACCCAGGGGCAGCAGATACTGAAGGCATTGCAGTCGTTTCCACTTCTAATGCAGCTTATCAAGCGGACGATCTTGATGCATACGATTCGGATTGTGATGACATTCACTCTGCCCAAGCTGCTCTCGTTGCTAATCTCTCTCACTACGGTTCTGATGTCGTCAGTGAGGTACCAACCACATCTAATAATCTTGATGATAACCAACATCAAGTTGGGCATGAAAATGACGACCTCAAACAGCATTCGGGGACTAGTAACTCAAATGATGTGGTATCCAATCCTACACATTTGAGTGAACCTCAACCAAATGCTACGACGGGTATGGAATCTTATGCTCAACATGATTTGGTCATGGTGTCTAAACATATTATTGATCAAATGCATATGGCTCTCAAACAATCCGTAGATACGAATTCCACCCTGACTACTGAGCTTGCGTTACATAAAGAAAAAGTCAAAACTTTTGAAATGGTCCCTCAAGCAGAGAAAATAACATGTTCTGAATTTAACCAATTTCGTTTTGAAAAGATTGAACACTTGAAAGAAATATAATCATTAAAAGCTAATCTTTCCAATGAATTAAAAGCAAAAGAGTCGGTTTTCAATGATTTTTAGAAACTTAAAATGGATTTCGAAACTCTCGAGTCTAAAAAGGTTGAATCAGAAATTAATGTTATCAAACTTCTTAAATTCAAGGAACAAAAGCTTTTAAAAAATACGCTTCCACAGAAAAGGTTCATCTTTTAACTAAATCATTTAAAGAACTCGAACTTAAACGTCTTCAAGATTTACCACCTAATCCCGGTTATGCAAAACAAGCTCAGGAATATATTCCCGGTCTTTATGATATGACCATAATTGGGAAATCGAAAGAAGCACCTTTTGTTCGTAGTACTAAGGAGACACAGTCACTTGCGGATGAAACTCATTCTAAAATGTTTTCAAAATTCCATACAACTGATTATGATCAACATAACAAAGATCAATTTTCGAAAAAGACACGCATTCGTTTACAAAAGGAATTAGCAGAATTGACAGTTCTTGTGCCCCAAAATTTGTCAAATGAAAACCTTCCTAGTACGTCTCCTACACTTGTCAAAACGGATTTAACACAGTTAATTCCACCGGTAAGCAAGGCGTCCGTTAATTTAAATGCGGTTCACCAACACTTAGCCGATTTTGACAAGGTCATTTTGGAACGTACGACGGCTTTGGCCATAACGGAAGGTGAATGGAATTTTGAGCACACGAGAGCTGCGTTTCGAGACGAAATTGTTCCGTTTGTAAAGAATGTTAAAGCTTGTCTTAGTAATCTTGATCAAGATTTGCTTTTGGAAATAGAAGAACTTAGACGTGCTTTCAATGAAATGGATGATGCTTATGAAAACAATTTACTTGAAATAGAACGGGTTTCACGCCAAAATGATCAGCTTCTGAAGCAAGTGATGTCTCATGATATAGTTTCTGTCTGTGTGAATAAAAGTGTTGATAATGATTCTATTGTGCATAATGTTGAATCTGTGGATAATGTGGTAGATAGTAACTCTCACGAATCTTACGCTAAATTTTTAAAGCTTCATGATTCATATTCTTCGTTTCAAAACGTTTTGATGAGATTCAAACACATTGTATTTCGCTTGAATGCAAGCAACAATTTATTCAAGAAATATTTGAAACGTCATTCGAAGGTCTTAATATCGATGATGCAAACTTTGAAAAGAATTTTCAATTGAATTTACAATCAAAACAACGTCAGCCAAGTGACAAAGTTGCTAAATCTTTGTCGATAGAAATAGAGAAATCTAAGGAGCTTAACTGTGTGAACGTACTTGAGGCTGCTGAGAATTTTATACTTGATCTAGATAATCGATTTTCCAAGATTTTGTCCAAAGTTGATAACTTAAAACAGAAAAATACACGACTCTACGATTCAGTAAAGCCCGCATGTGTTGATATCACTGCACAGAATCAATCATTGATTGAACAATTGAATCGAAAGTCGGTGGAAATATTTGATTTGAGGGAACAAATTTGTGATAAGAATCTGGTCTTGGCCGAGTTAAAGGAAACACTTCGTACTCTAAAAGGTAAGAATGTTGTGGATAAAGCATCCACTGTCTCAGCATCGTCCTCTAGTGCAATCAAAAGGAACCTAATAGCCGTCATACCACTTAACAAGGGCCCTAGGACTAAACCATCTCAAACTTTGGTCACTAAAGATAAGTCGGAATCAAAACCAGCTTCTAATATTCCCGTGTTGCCTTCTACAGGAGTAAGCACCACTACTAAGGCTCAAAGATCTAAGCTTAAGAGAAACAAGATGAATGATAGGATCTTGCCCCCATCTAGTAGTCAAGTGAAGAAGAAAGTAGAAGTCCATCCTAGGAATGTTATTTTTGTTTTGAATAAAAAGAATCATGTAGCTAAACCTAAAGGCTCTGCGGTTGTGCAGCGTTCTAAGCCTACTGTGAATTCTAATTTGAAATGTTGGAATTGCAATGAATGTATGTTTTCTAGTCGTCATGATTCTTGCCTTATTGACCATGTGAATGAGATGTATGCCCGGAAAAATGGATTAGAATGGAAACCGACTGGGAAAGTGTTAACCCAAGTTGGTTGGATGTGGCGCCCCACTGGTAGAACATTCACTATAGTAGGAAATACGTGCCCTTTAACTAGGATCACTCCCACTAATGCGAAGAAAGCGTGCCCTTTAACTAGGAGTACCAAGGCTACCAAAACACAAGCGTGTCCTTTAACTAGGAACACCGACACTACTATAGGAACCAAGTGCCCTTTAAATAGGTCTACTCCCACTATAGTCCCCGCGAATAATCCAAAACCTAAGAAAGTTGGAACAGTAAAACCTGTTAGTGCTAAAACTCACATTAGAAAACGCAGAAAATCTAAGGGTCTAAAAAATGTTAGCAATTCTGATAATTTTGTATCTGTATCTGCTAACACTCCGGAACCAATAGTTTCCAATGCATTGTCTACTGTTGTTATTGAAAACAGGTGGTCCAAATTGTTCTCTGGTATTTGGACTCTGGTTGCTCCAAGCATATGACCGGAGATCGCTCTCAGCTCAGAAATTTCGTCAGCAAGTTTCTTGGTACGGTTAGATTTGGTAATGATCATATTGCAAAGATAATGGGTTATGGTGAATATCATATTGGGAATGTTATAATTTCAAGATTGTATTATGTGGAAGGTCTCGGTCACAACTTATTTTCTGTGGGACAATTTTGTGATGCAAACCTAGAAGTTGCTTTTCGAGAGCATACCTGCTTCATTCGTAATTTGGAAGGGGTTGATTAATTGAAAGGTACTCGAGGGAATAATTTGTATACTTTGTCTCTACAAGATATGATGGCCGCTTCTCCCGTATGTCTTCTCTCCAAAGCATCGAAGACTAAGTCATGGTTATGGCATCGACGGTTATCTCATCTTAACTTTGACGCTATTAATCATTTGGCAAAAAACGAACTTGTTTGTGGTCTTCCTAAACTTTCATTTCACAAGGATCATTTGTGTTCCGCATGTACAATGGGGAAAAGCACTAAGAAATCATACAAACCCAAGACTGAAGACACCAACCAAGAGAAACTTTATCTGTTGCATATGGATCTTTGTGGGCCAATGCGGGTTGAAAGTCTTAGTGGTAAAAAGTATATCCTCGTCATTGTCGATGATTACTCTCGGTTTACATGGGTGAAATTTCTTAAGACCAAAAATGAGGCACCTAAATTCATCATCGGATTTCTCAAGTTGATTCAAGTGCGTCTCAACACTACTATCCGACGCATTCATACAGATAATCGAACCGAATTTGTGAATCAAATCTTGCGTGACTATTATGAAGAAGTTGGCATATCTCATGAAACATCAGTTGCACGCACTCCACAACAAAACGGTGTCGTTGAAAGGCGAAATCGCACACTTATGGAAGCTGCTCGAACGATGTTAATTTACGCAAAGGCTCCATTGTTTTTATGGGCAGAAGCAGTTTCTACTGTAGTGTACACCCAAAACCGGTCACTAATTCGTAAACGCCATGGTAAAACACCTTATGAGCTTCTCCATGGAAAAGTACCAGATTTATCATATCTTCATGTATTTGGTTCTCTTTGCTATCCAAATAATGATGGTGACAATTTGGGAAAACTTCAACCAAAGGCTGATATTGGTATTTTCATTGGTTACGCACCCGCAAAGAAGGCATACCGAATCTACAACCGTAACTCTCGCAAGATCCTCGAAACTATGAATGTTGATTTTGATGAGCTGACAGCAATGGCTTTTGAGCAAAGCAACTCTGAACCCGCACTTCATGAAATGGGACCCAGTAACATTAGTTCTGGTCTTGTCCCAAACAACCCTACTTCATCATCATTTACACCACCTTCTAGGACTGAATGGGATACGTTGTTTCAACCGTTCTTTGATGAATTCTTTACTCCTCCCAGTATTGTTGCTCCAGAACCTGAGGTAATAGCTCCGGTCACCGAAGTTGTCGCTCCAGCAACCGAAGCACAATCAGACACATCTGCACCTACAATTGGTCAAGATATACCATCAACAAGTAATTCTCAACCAACACCTGTTACAACTACCCATGTCATGCCTATTGATGATGAAGAGGATGATGATGATCACGATTTGGAATTTGCTCAAATGCGTGAACTTCCATTCTTTGGTGTACCAATTCCCGACCCTAATCAAGCCGGGTCGTCCACCTCAGAGGAAGTTCCTTCTACAGTTTACTCCAATCCACGGATTCGTGAACATGACAGCAAGTGGACAAAGGATCATCCTATAGATTCTATTATTGGTGACCTTAATCGTCCAGTATCCACACGAAGTCCGCTACAAGAAAATGCAATGTTTTGTCACTTTGATGCTTTTCTCACTAAAGTTAAACCTAAGACATGGCAACAAGCTTTTACTCAATCATGTTGGATAGAAGCTATGCAAGAAGAACTTAATGAATTTATACGTCTTGAAGTATGGGAACTTGTCCCATGCCCGGATCAAGTGCAGTTACTCACTTTGAAATGGGTTTACAAAGTGAAACTCGATGAGTTAGGCGGAATACTGAAGAACAAAGCTCGTCTAGTAGCTCGTGGATACAAGCAATTATTGGGCATCGACTTTATGGAATCCTTTGCACCTGTTGCCCTTTTGGAAGCTATTAGACTATTCCTCGCTTATGCAGCCCACATGAATATGAGCGTCTATCAGATGGATGTGAAGACGGCATTTCTTAATGGTGAACTCAAGGAAGAGGTCTATGTTCAACAGTGGGATGGTTTTGTGAATCCTAAATATCCTAATCATGTGTACAAGCTTAAGAAGGCTCTCTATGGGTTGAAGAAAGCTCCTCGCGCATGGTATGATCTATTGTCACAATTCCTCATTACGCAAGGCTTCGCTAAAGGCAAGGTGGATCCCATGCTGTTCATTCAAAAAAAGAGGTAAAGATATGATTATGGTACAAATATATGTTGATGATATTATATTTGCAGCCTCAACCCAAACCTTATCGGAGGAGTTTGGGACACTCATGTCTTCCAAGTTTAAGATGTCAATGATGGGCAAGGTATCATTCTTCTTAGGTCTTCAGATATCTCAGAGCCCCAGAGGCATCTTTATCAATCAATCCAAGTATGCCCTTGAATCGCAAGAAGTACAAGATGGAATATTGCGACCCAGTGGATACTCCAATGGTGGAAAAAACTAAGCTTGATGCAGATCCACATGGAGTTGCCGTTGATCCGACACTTTATCGTGGAATGATCGGTACTCTTCTGTATATCACAGCTAGTCGACCTGATCTTCAGTTTGCTATATGTATGTGTGCTCGGTATCAAACTCGACCTACTGAGTTACACTTGGCCACTGTGAAACGGATCTTTCGATATCTTAAAGGAACCATTAATCGGGGACTTTGGTATTCGAAGGACTCTTCGATTGCACTCATGGCATATGCAGATGCGGATCACGCGGGTTGTCAAGACACAAGGCGTAGTACGAGTGGCACTTTGCAACTACTAGGAGATCGACTAATCAGTTGGGCATCGAAAAGGCAGAAAAGCGCTGCAATTTCAAGTACGGAAGCAGAATACATAGCTATGTCCGGTTGTTGTGCTCAAATTCTTTGGATGAGATCGCAATTAACCGACTATGGTCTAGGTTTCAACAAAATTCCGATGTACTGCGACAACAAGAGTGCAATTGCCTTATGCTGCAACAATGTTCAATTCTCCCGGTCGAAGCATATTGACATTCGCTACCATTTTATCAAGGAGCAAGTGGAAAATGGAGTAATAGAGCTTTTCTTTGTCCGATCTGAGTATCAATTGGCGGATATTTTCACGAAGGCTTTAGATCGCGCTCGAATTGAATTCTTGGCCGACAAGCTAGGAATGAGAACTTTCTCGCCTGAGACTCTTAAGGAATTGGCAGATGAAGCGAAAGAATAGTGATGGTAAACTATTCTCCGTATCCTTGGTGATCATTTGTATATATTGTTTATATTTTTATCCACAAAAGCAAAATACAAAAATATACAACCATATAAAAACCATAAAAATTGAAAAATCTAGAAAAATCCAAAAATATTTTTACTTTATTTTTCAAAGGCATGTCTTTTGGTACGATAATATTTACGGCCTTAGAATTGTCGATTAATATTGACACGGCGCCATAAATAGAGTTCGTACAAAAGTTGTACATATTTCATAAAACATGCCCTTATGGCTTGTAGTTATTTCTGACTGCAACCCGGTTTTCAAATTAAAGTCAAGTATTTCTTATGAAAGATTTGGCTAACAACGGGAATTAATTTTCTCGGGCAAGGTTTACTTTAAAACCTTGTAAGGGATCAAGTTTACTTTATAACTTGGTCTAACACAAATATATGTACGTTTCGGTGCATTTATTTGTTAAAACAAGAGAAGTCTTGTTTTTATGAAGCTATCATCTCTACAACCATAGAAATCTACAATTGGTATCTACATACTCGACGATGCGACTACTCAACCGACGACTACAACTCTTTCAATAGAACACGGGTCAACAATTGAGGGGGAGCAATTGTCAAGCATTCAGAATCTTCGATGCCGAACGTGCCTAGTTCACAAGTTGGTGTCAAGACAACCATACCAATCGTACACGTGGTGTCAAGAGATGACTTCAGATGTGACAAGGCGACCAACATATGCTAACAAGAACCATTTGATCATATCATATGATGTTCTCATCAATTAGGTCCAACCTTGTCAATTTTTTTCTAATATGGTGAATATGTGATCATGTTACAAGTCGGTATCATATCTCATACGTTTGATATCATGAAGATAAAATGGACTTGCATTTTTCTTCCCAAAAACTTTGTTAAAACTTCATTAAATCAATTGATATTAAAAACATCGATTGGTTTAATATTTTTAATATGGGGGAGAAAATGTCATTTAATATGGGATATTATCACAAATGATTTGACTTAATGTGCTGGCTCATCCCGACATATGCGAAATGTTTTCAAATATCGTGGCATATGTTAAGGGCGAGAAATGGATTTGCATATCAAAAATGGATTTTCATGGTGATTTATACTTACCTAAAACCCATTTATTTCACGACGATGAAGATTGTGGTGACATAAGGATGGTAGGATAGGTTAAGTCCTATGATTCTTCCAGAACCGGAGGAATCTTCCCAAGGACATTCCATAGCTAGAAATAGTAGTCCTTAGGAAAGATGGAGAAAGATTGTGAACGTAGCTGAATGCCGACCAAGTACTTAAGTTAGCACTGGAACAATCACAACAAGGTGCTAGTTATGACGTATTGGTAAGCATTGAAAGGGTTGAAGAATGAAAAAGAATTGTAAAGATAAAGGGTGTAAAGAAAGAAGCCCTCCATACAACTTTAGGCAGAAACCGGGTCAACACATATGCTATTGAGATCATTTTAATGATTCTCGATATTGAAGACAGACATCATGGACCCAATGATGCAATGCACAACCCATCCCAGCTAACTCAGATATCTCTCAAAAGGTATTTGTTTTAATCACACAGAGACAACGCATTATCTATTGATTTATTCACTCCGAATAAATTGGTATTGAAAAGGTGGCACTCCTCTCCAGCCTCCGATCACTAAAATCCAAAATGCACGATCGAGTCTAGAGCCATTTGTGATCATCAAATATCTCATTAGGACACACTTTCATATTTCCTTGCTTCTTCACACACTGTGAAAAGTAAGAAGATTTTAAGAGTCCTACGCAAAATCTTCATGATCTTGCCTGAACATCCGAGTAATACGAAAGTATTTACAATGAAGATGGAAATCCTTCTTGAGCGAATATCAAAAAGCTCATGGTAGGTGACTTGTGCGATTCTTTATGAATCAAACTTGTGATAACTGGAAAGCAACAGCTGTTTAATTCCTAACTGAATTTAAACACGTTCCAGGCCTCTACGCAATATCTTAGTGATCTTGCCAGAACACTCAGAGTGATACCTTAGTGTTCACAGTGATGAGTGGAAATCCTTCTAGTGTTAACCTCAAACAGTACTTGGTAGGTAACTTGCAAGATTCTATACGAATCAAGCTCGTGACAACTGGAAAGCAACGATGGTGCGGTTCTTAATTGAATTTCACTTGTTCTAGGAACATGAATTGACGGCTTCAAATCATGCGGATATTATTATCCAAATGATTCACTCTTTATGTTCGCAGTTAGCTTCGGACGGTCGAATAAAGAGAACGCGTTTACCCGCGAAATCCTGTCAGGAAGTTACTTAATTGAAACTATCCGTTACAGGTACGATATCTAACATCGTCCAACGGTCTTCACCGACCGGAGGTAAAATGCTACCGATTTAGAATGAAATGTTCAAAGCCATTTCGTTCGTGTATACTTATGTTGCGGCATTTGAAGACGGTGGCGTTGTGGAATCCAAGAAGAAGTCGTCCACACATGCTTATACCTTATGCACTTAATACCTCATCTAATTCAAGAAAGCCTAAAAGTTAAGTCTTCCCGCTGTATCGAACTCTGAAGCTTTCAAGAATTACGAATGTATAAGTATGTGGGACATAGTGTTACGAGGAGGCGAAGATCACAAGTGATGGATGCACAAGATCAAGGCAAGAGATTAATGCTAAAGATTGATATCAAAGATCACATCAGCATGTTCACCAGAAAAGAAAAAGAAAAGAAAGACGAAGACTACGAGCTCAAGACAAGCATAGTATGCTAGGTTTATTTTATTATTGTAACTCGGGTGATGCCCTTGTTTGGAGTGACCTCCCTTAGGGGGAGATTGTTGGAAATACGTTTTTACGTATTTAGGAAGATTCGGTCACTCCGACAATATATTAAGTTGTAGCTCGTAGTCTAGATATCTTTTAATTAACTAAACAAGGAAAAGCCCGGTCCATGCTTGTATGGCCGGCCCAAATGTAAGCCTAAGCCCATCTTATGGGCTTGGTATATAAACCCTCTCCATTGATGGAGAGGGTGGTGATTTCATTTGAATAACACATAGTTCTCTTAAACTTTCTCTCTCTAGAAGTGTGAAATCCATCATCTTTCTATCTCTTTCTCTCTCTAAAACATAAGTATAGATTTACAAATCCTACAAACACCTACTGAACTAATCAAAAATCAATGGAAACATGTTATTCCAAACACTAAAATACAGTCAACTATTCAAAGTTCAAAGGGTAAAGTTATATGATCAACTAACAAAATTAGATCAGCTATCTAAAAACTAGTAACAAAGAAATATAGAAATACTACAAGCATCATTACACTAGACTATTAAACAAACTACAAGCAGATTAAACAAAGTATTTGCAGAAAGTAAAAAGTATGTAACCTGCACATCCGACGTATAGTCCTTTGATGGCGAAGGTCAGCGCTGTGCTGCCGTGATCAAACTAACAGTACGCTGACTGGACAAAAATCATCAACAGATCGTAAACTTCCAGGCCAGACCACTGAAGTCGACGTTATGCTATATGCTAAACTGAAACTGTATTTAAGTGACTCCACTGATCTGAAATGTTCTACCACTACGTCACCAACTGATCTTCTATGTATTTATACGATCTGCTACAGCACTGCTAATATAAGAATAAAATAAGACTGTTAGCTCCAACTGATCTGCTGCTCGAATCAACAGAATCCGCACGTCTTTGTTTACTCTGCAAAAACCTGTATAAACTCGAACAAAGTGAAATATTGCATCAACTGTTATCTATATTACCATTGGCTAACACACCTCTACTGGATAAATCATGCCACTACTCGAACAAGGATGAAATTTAGATTTAACTCAACTTCAATATGTAAAGAAACTGATTTTTAAACTAGAAAACTGTGTAAAAGTTTAAAAACTCTGAAAAGCTTATGGAAAAATAGCTAAAAAAATGGATCAAAGAAGTTTAACTCGAATTTGATTAATGGCAAAAGAAAGTAAAGTTTGATGAACTTTAAAGTTGATGAATGTAAATCGGACTGTTAAGAAACTTCATTAAAAGCTGTAACAACATTCATAAGCTTTTTTGAGCTTATGACAGAACGAGTTTATGAGAACAGAGTTAAAAGTAAAACGAGAAGAAAAGCTTAATCATTCAATCATGAAAATCAGTTACAATTAATACCGACTTGCAACAAACTCTCAACTAACTACTTAACTGTTGACTGATTATGAATTTTAGAGAAATGAGAAATAGAAAAAGCTTGTATTTCATTAATGGTGAAAGATCGAGTTTGTTACAACTAAAAAACTCGAACAGTTAACAGTATCAACTAACTGGACATAACAGAATTAAGGAGTGTGTGAAATCTAAAGCTACACTACTCCTACTCTAAACTATGTGTAATCACCCCTAAGCTAACCGTCTCCAAATGAGGTCTTCATCTTGTATTTATAGACGTGTGAAGAAGAGGAGTGACGTGTCTTGACCAATCTCTTGATGCCACGTGTTTAATACGAGGATTAGACTAGAGTTCTTCATCATCTCTAAATTGGGCGTTTCTTCATTTCTTCCTCTTGATCCAATTAAATGACATCTCCTTGAAAAGGAGGAAGAGAGGAGCATTTTTGTAGTTATAGTCTTCGCCTAAATCTTCTTGGATTGTTCATGAAGATGATTTGTAGGTTTGTGATGATAGAAGAAGAAATGTCGGTTTATTTCCTTTTCTCTCTCTTCTGTGATAAGGAAGAAGACGTGTATGTGTACACGTTTGTGTTTGCTTTGACTGTGATTTGGTCATTGACAAAATATAAAAGTTAAATAAACTTTTGTTTCCAAATTTTCCTTTTTGGTCTCTTATTTTTTTCATTAATCAAAAAGTGTTAAACACTTTTAAGTAATTTGTTTTCCATCCTTTGTCTTATTTGAAAGTTACACTTTAGGTCCTCGATCTTTGGAGTAATGACAAGTAAGGTCCTTGAAAGCTCTTTCGTCCTTTTCTTCGTCTTTTATCATAAAATCCCTTGAAAACGCGTGTTTGCTTAAAAATGTATCTTGTTTACCTAAAAACACATGAAACACAAATACCAAGGTAATTCTGATATTTTCAGTTAAATATTATGTATTTGACTGTGTTTTGAGTGATTTATGGATCATTATTGATGAGTGTTTTCACACTTATCATCATCACACTCGGATACAAGATCATCATTCTCATTAGAAGGAAATTCATCGGAGAAATCCTCACGAATGGTAGGTAAAACATGAGAATCACGCTCGATCTCGAGATCGGAAACGTCTTCACTTCCCCGTGGAAGTGAATCAATGATAGCAAAAAGTTCATCGACGAACTTATCGCATGAATACTCACTAACCTCACTCAGTGTGAAGTTAGGAATCAAAGGCTCTTCAAACGAAGATTGTGCCTTAGGAACATCAATTTGGTACTTTGAAGAGAATGAAAATGAGTCCATTTTCAAAGATTGTTCAATTAAAGCAATATCACTCTCGGGGTCAAAATTCTCACTAACAAACTCACTAGCATCAAATGGTGCACTAAGGTATTCATCAATTTCTTTTTCAATCTTAGAACTATCATCCTCGTGTGGATTGAGTGGAGATGAGGAAATATTACAACATGATTCAACAAAGCAAGCATCTTCCTTTAACTTTAAATTTTCTTCATCACAAAATGAGGTTTCCAAAATTAGAAAAACACCTTTATCAAAGAGAGATTTCTTATTACTTTCAATAGTCTCAACAAGTTTTACACTTTCCACTTTCTTAGAAACCAACCTTGGAATTTTTTCCGGTTTGAAAATCATATGTTTATCCCCATACCACAATTTAATCTCCTTTTTCCTCATATCAACTTGAACATGAGCCGTGCACAAAAATGGTCGTCCTAAAATGATAGGCACACGAGGATTGGTCTCATAATCAACTATAGCAAAATCGGCTAAGTACAAAAACTTTCCCACTTTAACAATGACATTTTCCGCTATATCAACCGAACGGGTGGTGGTACCATTAGAAAGCTCAATGATCATTCGAGTGGTACTAAGTGGTGCATAGTCAATAGTTTTCCAAATGGCTAGGGGCATTAAGTTAATGCTAGCTCCTAGATCGGCTAGAGCTTTGCATACCCCAAGCTCATTGAAAACACAAGGTATCAAGAATTGACCCGGATCTTTATATTTCTCGGGAAAGAAATCAAATAAAACCGAGGTACTAATCACATTTAAAGTAGCCTTGGTGACATCTAGAAAGGTTTCCTTAGGTGGAGGATTAAACTCAATCACTTCAACTTCTTCTAAATTATCACAATCATCATAAACGGTTATGGCCTTAAGCTCTCCCTTCGGGTTTGGAAGGTGTTACTAGGTAAGCAACCCGAAGAAGATGATGGTTTAGACATAAATCCCTCAAACATCGAAAGCAATTTATTTTTACTTTGTTCCAAACTTCGTTGCATACGATTTTGACTTTGCTCTAGCCTTTGTTGATTAAGCTCAGTCTTGTTATTTTGCCTTTAACCGTATTTTGAAATTCATTTTTCAAAGTTGCCATTTGTCCTGAATGTTATTTTGAAAAGCTTTCAAATTTGCCTCATTCGTTTTAATGTAGCTTGACAAATCATTTTGGTTATTGATTTGAAAACCTTGATTGTTTTGATTAGCATTAAATCCATTTCCTTGATTGTAATTCCCTTGGTTACCACGGTTAAAATTATTCCTATTATTCCCATTGTTGTACCTATTTTGAACCGGTGGAGCAACATGATTTTGACGAGGAACTTGACCGTTGGAGCCATAAGTTCCCGTCGCGGCCAAAGCACTAGCTTGATCAAACCCCGTGGTTGAACAAGCATAATTAGGATGTGCTCCACCACATGATACATAAACATTCTCAACCATATTAATTGATCCATGAGGATTCTTCGTAAGCTCATTCAAAATTGTGTCAATCTTAGAGTCCAATCTAGCAATCTCGGGATTAAATGAATTCACATTGGAAACACCCGGTGTGTTTCGTGTATATTGTGCTCTAGACTTATTCTCAATTATACACCATGCGTCTCTCGGAGTTTTTCTTAAAAGTTTACCACCCGCGGCGGCATTGAAAGAATCTTGTTCAATCATATTAAGCCCATTATAAAAAGTATTGATTTGATGCAATTCCGAGAAACCGTGGTGTGGGCATTGTCTTAACAAATCTTTAAATCTTTCCCAAACAACCCCAAACGATTCATGCACTTTTTGTTCAAATCTAGTGATCTCGTTCTTAAAGTGTGTTGTTTTAGATGGTGGAAAGAAATAATTCATAAACTTAGACACTAAATCATCCCATGTCAAAATCGAACCCGGTGGTTCTTTCTCATACCAAATCTTAGCATTACCCTAGAGCGAGTACGGAAAAAGCATGAGCTTAATCGCGTCATTTGGCACATCTCTAAACTTGAGAGTCGAGGTAATTCGAAGAAAATTCCGAATGTGAGAGTGCGGGTTATCGGTCTCATTGCCACGAAATTGGTCGGCACGAATGAGTGATAAAAGACCCCTCTTAATCTCATAATGATCCGCCAAAATAGTCGGCACAACGATTGCTTCCCCATACCCTGCGATGGGTGCACGGAGCAATTCCTCCATTGTTCGGTTATCGGCCATCTCTACAACAATAGGTGGAAGCTCGGGTTCCACTATTCGTTGTTGACGATTTCTATTTCTACGAGGAATATTTTCAAGCCTATTAAAATCAATCACAAGTCGAGAAGAACGTAATTGCATAAACTAAAGTGACGAGAATTTAGAGGATTGAAGAAAAGAAATTAGACAAGAAGAAGATTATTTTTGGTATTTTTATTTGGTATTGATCAATCAAAAAAATTGATAAAAAACAAGGAATCAGGATAACTACTATGGAAGTAAATTATCCTCGGTCGACTTTGAAATGATAGGTGAAAACCTAAACGTCTCGAGGTTCAATAAGTAAACTACAAAAATAAGATATAATACTACTTGAGTTGGCAAACCAATAATCGGTCATCCCACTCAATATACGCACAAGCAAGCGGGGAAACGAGGTGGCACAAAGCACTTAAAAACCTTTTTCCTTAGAAGGCTCTTTTATAGCACGTCGCCTTATACCCACCTTATAGTTTGTATAAATCGAGTTCAAACTTTTTATTAGTATGTATCTATTTTGCCTTTTTTTTGGATTCGAATAGAATAGCTAGGTGATGAAATCCCAACTAAGGTCTTATTTGGAAAGTATGTAAATTTAATGTTCTACGTAATACAATATAATAATCACAAAAAACGAGAAAAACGATTCATAATATATAATAGAAAAATAACAAAACTTTCTGAGGACGGAAAGGGTCTTCAAATCAACGATCAACAAATCTCCATGAAAACGAATCGTACACAAGATCCCGGCAGCGGCGCCAAAATTTTTGATGTGTCGTGATTAATACATACGTTATAGGGTAAGTTAGAAAATTAACTTTAGGAAAAAGTGATAGTCTAATCTTTACCAAAGACGGATATAATTAAACACTCGATGTTGAACCAAGTTCGTTGTACACGAAGATCGAGTGAATTTGAGACGTTTTGTTTTGATTTGGACAATTGACTCAATTTGGTTTTCTGTTTTTTTATCTAATTTAATTCTACCAATTCTAAATCCTAAGTGCATGAATTGGTTCCTAAAAAAATAAACTCAAAAAAAAATAAAATAATAATTTAAACTATTTAAAATTTAAACTATATTGAAATTACACTATTTAATTAAAAACCCTTTATCACTTACTTAAAATTAATTAAACAAATTTTAAGAACTAACATAAATTCCGAAATTCTAATGAATTACTACTTTTAAATAAACTAAATCTATTTTAAAATAACTTTTATTTAAAAAAAACTAAATTAATTAAAATTTTATTATTAAAAAGAAAACAAATTCGTAAAAATTATAAAATATATTTGTAACACTCTCATTTTTCATATCGGTACAGCGGAAGGATCTTTCAGAGTGTTACGGGATAGCACAATAACTCCAATCATAGACAACACATAAAAATGGTTGTACAAGGTTTAACAAACATTCATACGATAAAAAGTTTCAAAAGCGTACAACAGGTCCCAAATTATACAGGTCATTAAGTTTACAAAACACCGATCGAATGAACATTTTTAATATTAAGTGGGCCATCAGAGTCGATCTCCATCCGGATTACCTTGAAGCACCTGAGATAAAAACATGCAAAAATCATATCAGCGAATGCCGAGTGAATTCATAGAGTTTGATAAAAACCGTTATATAAAACAATCATTTAAAATCAGAACACAAGCATAATATCGGAAGTAAGTCCTCATATTGCTAGTCAGGCAATATATATCAAGCATACATCTTAAACCTTCCATGAGACCGTAGTCTCTATATTACCATGATAGGTAATATATTCATCGTAATGGCGTCGTTATCGTTTATTATTTATGTTTTATAGCATACGTTGTATAGGATTATTATTAGCCGCATGACATTGTTACCTTACTGTGAAAACAGCGGGCCGCGAACCCGACAAACAATTTGTCCATCCAAGTCAGCGTGTCGTCACAAAAATCACGCTATGGAATCTTCTCATACATAAATTCACTTACCAATCAATGTGGTACGATGGGGATCAACCGTCAAGGCGCGAACTGGGGTGATCGTCCCCAAATAGTACTATCAAATGCATAAGCGTCTACCAAATCCCGGTAGTTCACAATTCATGCTAATGGGACTTTAAGTGACATAACCTAACTACTAATAATCCTTTTAGTCTCGAATATAGGGTCATAGCATCATTCGGGTCCATATCATTTAGCATACAATCGGGACTACTTGTGTTCTATTTTTATAAAAATCTAGCATGTTATCTCCCTCGCGGGTTTACAAATCATTTTATAAAACATTTAAAAGAGTGCGAGGCTATGAACTCACGTTGTTAATGAAAGGCGGATTATCGGCTACGGGCGTGCTTCGGTCACGGAAAATCTATATAAATAATAATCGGTCTTAGACTCGGTCCAATGACTTTTATCAAAATAACAATATACATATGATGATTTTGTACATATGATGATGATCAAGTTGGTTTATACATCCTTGTTTACTCATTTTAGCGTTTACGTTTTGGTAACGTCTTACTAGTTTGCTAGTCTTAACTATTTATCCATTTTAAGTCCATTAAGACTTTTGTAAGTTCTTTAACTTGTTTTTATCCCTTTTATACCTATATTATCAGTATGTATACTTTCCATGTTGGGCCCAAATGGGTTAAGCCCAATAAGCTCTTTTTACAAGTTTTTATCTTATTAAGTCCAATTATTAGTCCAATATGTTTAGTTAGCTCGTAAATGTCCGTAATTCTTATAGTTCGGGTTTTATCGGTTTTTACTTGTATTAGTTACCTATACATCAGTATATGACTTTTATAAACTTTACATTAGACGGGTTTGGTCGTCTAAGTTTTATTTGGCGAAAAACGTTAATTTTACGGCGGTAGCCGAAAAAGTCGTAAAAATCAAGTTTATAGTTTTTATTACTTATAAATATTATTTTTACCACCATTTATATAATTTACCCATTTAATTAACCTTTTATACATTTATATAAATAAGTTTTATAAGTTAGTGGGTTTATATTTTTACATTTTATACATTATAATGTGAGTGCTTATATAATAATAATAAACATTATTTCCAAAAATCTGATTTTTAACTTCATGTTCACCATTTTTAACATATCTAGAGTTCTATAATGAATTAGAAGCTCATTTTTGTATGACATGTTCTTCATATTATGTTCTACATTTAACTTAGTTATAGCTACTGCCCATTTTGAGTTTAAGTTGCCTTAACAGTCCCTACAAAACTGCTTATTCAGATTACACCACCTAACTTGTTTTGATCATATTTCACTCATTATTTTGATTCCATTGCATGGCCAACTCTCACATGTGTATAAAATCATCTACTTACTGTAAATGGATCAAACCATGCAATTTTATCAGTTCATCTTTTAGTTTTCTACTGTTTTTATACAGCCAACTAAATAATCAAGATTTTAGCTTCATTTCTTATGGTTATCATCATTTTTAAGCATATTTATCAACACTTGATCCCCACGCAACATTTTTATCATCATATATACATCATATACATATACAAAATGAAAGAAAATACATTTGTTCTTTACAAAATAACAAGAGAAAAATGGAGAGGATGATCTTCTTTACCAACCAAGTGGATTTCTTGTTTTAGGAAGACAAGAACTAGATGAACACAACAAGTATCTCCAAGACCATCAAATATCAAGAACATTGGTTGGAAAATCAGCCCTAGGACATAAGCAAATCACCTCCAAAGATGTTAATATGGCCACCAAATGATCAAGGCTTCAAGAATACTCCTTAATAGAGCTAGTAAACATGTGGTTTATGGCTAGAAAAGATCAAATGGGGTGTTTGTTGGTTTATTTGGGACGGCACAAGGGTGAGGGTTGAGAGACTTTTGAGAGAAATTTGCATGTACGTAAATGGTATAATGAAACAAGTAGCTAGTTTTGATGTTAAGTGGTAAAGAGTTAGCTTAACATGTAAGCTGAGGCTTACACTTGGAAGGTGTTAGCTAAACTTGATGCCACCTTGTGTTGTGGTGTCAAGTTGGCCGTCCCATATAGCTAGTGGGGTGGGACAATGTGTTTTGTCCCATCTCACTAGTTTACGAGTATTTCTCGATTCTAGTTTTTTTGATTTGCGTGCCCTCGGGTCGTTTTACGAAAAACGTTTTTATAAATTATGAATCAACGTCACAAAACGAATCCAATAAAAATTGTCTCATCAAAAACGGAGTTCAAAAACGTAAATACGTAATCCTAAGGTTTCCGGTTTAGTCGTAAAAGACGCCAAATTATGCACGTAAGCCCAAATTTAAATCCGTAAATTGTGAGTTCGTCAACCAACACAAAAATAAGTTTCAAAATATTATACGAGAAAATATTTAACTACCTGAAAATGTTAGATTGTCACAGCTTTTCCTCCTAAAAGGGATCAACGTCCTCGTGATCCATTTCATTTGGATGTCCGTTTCTTATTGAAATCGAAGAGGTGCGGATATTTCTTCCACATTTCATCCTCTCGTTCCCAAATATACTCCGGTCCATGCTTTGAATTCCATCGGACTTTGACAATAGGTATCCGACTTTGTTTCAGTTGCTTTACCTCACGGTCCATAACGTCTACGGGCTCTTCGATAAAATGCAACTTCCCATCTATTTGAACCTAACCTAACGAAATTTTCTCATCACTCACTGCTAGACATTTCTTCAGATTAGATACATGGAATGTGTTGTGAACACCATGAAGTTCTGGGGGTAACTCTAGTTTGTAAGCCACCGGACCTACTCTAGATAAAATCTTAAAGGGTCCAATATAACGGGGATTCAATTTTCCTCGTTTTCCAAATCTTATAACGCCTTTCCATGGCGATACTTTCAACATTACTCGGTCACCCACTTCAAACTCCATTGGCTTCCGCCGCACATCCGCGTAACTCTTCTGTCTACTACGGGCAGTCAACACCCTCTTCTTAATCTGAACTATCATCTCCGTAGTCTCCCGGATCAATTCCGGTCCCGTGAGCTGGGTATCCACAACTTCACTCCAACATACAGGAGATCTACACTTCCTACCATACAAAGCTTCAAACGGTGCATCCATAATACTAGAATGGTAACTGTTGTTATACGAAAACTCTGCTAACGGCAAATGTTTATCCCAATTCTTACCAAAATCTAACACACAAGCTCTCAACATATCTTCCAGTGTTTGTATCGTCCTTTCAGTCTACCCATCAGTCTGGGGGTGATAAGCAGTGCTCATATCGAGATTCATTCCCAAAGATCTTTGGAGAGATTTCCAAAAATTCGATGCGAATCTAGGATCTCGATCTGAAATGATCGATACAGGCACTCCATGCTTGCATACAACATTATCAAGGTATATTCGAGTCAGCTTCTCCAGTGAGAACTGCTCCTTAACCGGAATGAAGTGTGCTGATTTGGTCAGTCTATCGACAATAACCCAAATCGAATTGTTTCCAGATGATGTTCTAGGAAGCTTGGTGATAAAGTCCATCGTAATTCGCTCCCACTTCCATTCAGGAATCTTTGGTTGTTGAAGTAGTCCTGATGGCTTTTGATGTTCCGCTTTGACTCTAGCACAAGTCAAGCATTGAAGAACATACATAGCTATGTCAGCTTTCATATTCGGCCACCAGTACAACTTCTTCAAATCATGGTACATCTTATCAGATCCCGGATGAATGGAATACTTAGATTTATGGGATTCTAACATAATCAAATCTCTTAAGCCTCCAAACTTAGGTATCCACATACGACCTCTTAAGAATTTCACTCCATCAGCTCTAACCTCTAAAGGATCTCCTTCTCCTCGGAACCATTCATTAACAAAATTCTCCTTCTTACAAGCTTCTATTTGCGCATTTCTAATTTGCTCAGGCAAATTATTGTGCACAGTCAAGACTAGAGAATGCACCCTGATAGGCTCTCTATCTTTCCTACTTAACGCATCGGCAACAACATTGGCTTTTCTTGGGTGATATTTTATATCACAATCATAATCACTTAACAACTCTATCCATCTTCGTTGCCTCATGTTCAATTCCTTCTGGTCGAGAATATACTTTAGGCTTTTGTGATCGGTGAATACCGTACACTTGGTGCCATACAGATAATGTCTCCACAACCTAAGAGCAAAGACTACAGCTCCTAACTCAAGATCATGAGTAGTATAATTCTCCTTGTTCTTCCTTAATTGCCTAGAAGCATGAGCTATCACTTTCTCTCGCTGCATCAAAACAGCTCCATAACCTCTAAGAGATGCATCACAATACACTACAAAATCTTCACTCCCGTCGGGTAATGATAAGATCGGCGCACTACATAATTTTTGCTTCAATGTCTGAAATGCTCCATCTTCATCACTTCCCCAAACGAAAGGTTTATTCTTCTGAGTAAGCTTAGTCAAGGGTTTAGCTATCAAAGAAAATTCTTTAATGAATCGCCTATATTAGCCAGCCAATCCTAAGAACTGTCGCACTTCCGTTGGCGTTGTCGGTGCAGACCAATTCTTAATAGCTTCAACCTTTGCAGGATCAACATGAATTCCATCTCTGTTAATCACATGACCAAGAAATTGCACAGAATCTAACCAGAAATCACACTTCGAAAACTTAGCATACAACCTTTCATCCTTCAACAAATTCAAAACAATCCTCAAATGTTCTCTATGTTCATCTTCATTCTTAGAATAGATTAGAATATCGTCAATAAACACAATCACAAATTTATCCAAGTAGGGCTTGCACACTCGATTCATTAAATCCATGAAAACCGCAGGTGCGTTAGTTAACCCAAATGGCATTACTTGAAATTCATAGTGTCCATAACGAGTTCTAAATGCAGTTATAGGAATATCTTCTTCACGGACGCGAAGTTGGTGATATCCTGACCGCAAATCTATCTTAGAATACACACTAGATCCTTGCAGTTGATCAAACAAATCATCAATCCTAGGTAAAGGATATCGATTTTTAATTGTCAACTTATTCAGTTCCCTATAATCAATGCACATACGAAAAGATCCATCCTTCTTCTTAACGAACAAGACTGGAGCTCCCCAAGGCGACGAGCTCGGTCGAATAAAACCTTTATCAGACAACTCCTTAAGTTGCTCAGATAACTCCTTTAATTCAGAAGGGGCTAATCGGTAAGGCGCACGTGCCACCGGTGCAGCACCAGGAATTAAATCGATTCGAAACTCTACTTGCCTTATCGGTGGAAGTCCGGGTAAATCTTTAGGAAATACCTCAGGAAATTCACAAATAATAGGTACATCTTCCAATCGTTTCTCCCTAGACTCATTCCCGGTCACTTGAGCTAAGAATAACTCACAACCGTTCCTGATGTACTTTTGGACTTTAATACATGAAACGATCTTCAAACGGGATTCACCTCGACTACCATCAATTACTAACGTCCTATTCCTAAGAGGAATCTTAACCTTCTTCTCTCCACATAAAATAGTAGCATTATTCAACGACAACCAATCCATACCAATAATAATATCAAAACTACCTAATTCTATCAACATCAAATCAATCGGAAAGGAATGGTTTAAGAGATTTAGAGAGCATCATTCTAATAGCTTATTAGTTTTCACTAATTTATCATCAGCCAATTCCACCTCGTAACTGGTACTTATCTCAACAGGTTCAATATCAATAAGGGCACTAAATTTAGTGGATACAAAGCTCCTATCGGCACCCTAATCGAATAAAGCAACAGCATAATGATTGTTGAGTAAAAACGTACCGGTAACGACATTCGGATCCTCTTTCTTCACCTCAATTGTTCCAAGTTGGTAGATACCACCCTGGGGGTTTCTTCCAGGTACAATCGCTTTCAACTTGGGGCATTCCGATTTCCTATGACCTTCTTTATTACAGTTAAAGCAAATGGTTCCCTTCTTACACCTTTCAACCTTGTGTCCAAGCTTTCCGCAATTTCGGCACTTCCAGGAGTCGCCAGCATGCCTCTTGTTGCCACACTTAGGACATCTATCATCGTTGCGCGGTGCATTGTTGGTAAGATCATTTGCATTCCCCTTTATCTTGTTCTGACGGCGATTGAAATTCTTCCTATTATCACCTCTATCTACACGATCACCGTCTCCCTTTCTTTTCTCACCTACACGGGCTTGATCTTCCTTATCCTGAATTATCTGTCCAATAAGTTGGTAGGCCATTCGAAAAGCATCATCAATGGTCAGTGGTTTCGATGATGTCACGTCCCACCGGATATTCCTGGTCAACCCTTTCACATATTGCTCAATTCGGATCTCTTCGGGTTCAACCAATCGAGGACATAGCAAGGCCAACTCATGGAATCGGTTCGTGTAACTATCAATGTCCACACCTTTCATTCTCAAATGAATCAACTCCTGTTTTAAACTAATGATCACACTACGAGGACAAAATTCCAAAGTCATCCACTTCTTAATTTCAGCCCAAGGAGTAGCATTAGCAGCATCAAGACCCATGAAAGCAATTCTCCCGTTCCACCAAGTCAACGCACGACCTTTAAGAGTAGCCATAGCAAAAGTCACCTTATCTTCCTCTTTACACTTACTAATCCTAAACACCAATTCAATCTTCTCAATCCACTGGCTTAGTCCTACAGCACCTTCAGTTCCATTAAAAGGTAGAGATTCACACTTCATGAACGTCACATAAGTACAGCCACCAACTTCAGGTGCATTAGTTCCAAGTCCTCCTACATTTCCTCCAGCATTAGCATTCACATTATTAGCATTCACATTCACATTAGTACCGCCAATTCCACTACCGCCAGCTCCACTACCGCCAGCTCCACTACTGCCAGCTTCATTTCTAGCATTTGCCATAAATTCAGTCATAGATGCGGTAACTTGCTCCGTAATAATCCTACGTACATCATCCTCAGTCACAGCCTTCTTGGGCGGCATAGTTCTATAATTTCACAATTTCAAAGTATTAAGCATTCATCCAACAAAGGATGCATATAATATGGATTGAATTCATAATCAAGATGCAAATAAGGCACAATATGGAATTCAAGACAAGATACATATTTCATTCGATCTGAAACAAAAGTATTGTCTTAGTTACATCCCATATCAAAGTTCTAAAACCATATACACTCAAAATTCGTGCCAAGTCTATTACTAACAAGTCGGTTCAGTCAAAGCTACAAAAGCACAAAAGATATAAAGGTCACTACTAAACACAGACTGGTCTACTGAGAACCGCCAGATGGTCCATCATCCATCGTCTTCTGAATCTTCGTCGGACGATCACTAGACACATCTTCAGCTGGGCGCTTACGGATTACTCCTCTTTCAACCATGTCAGCATAAAATCTACTGTTCCAACCCACGGATATATTCAACTCCTTTTCAGCTTTCTCACGCATCGCACGAGCTACACTCAACTAAATCTTCATAGAATTCACCTTTCTCTTCATTTCAGCATACTCACCACTTTCCAACACCGATAACCTCCTGAAAGCCTCATTCAAACCACGTTCTACATCACTCAAATCCAAACTAAGCAATTCTCGCTCTTTCTCGCCAACCTTAGTCTTCGACTCCAAATAAGCAACCTGAGTCTGAACAACACCTAATCAAACCTCTGTCACACAACTCTTAACACGTGAAGCATCTAGATCACGTCTCAAGGCCCATGGTGCAAGACCATCAATATGAGTAGCCTCTCGAGTACTAGACGACTCTCCTATCTCACGTCTACGAGTAGCAATACCATCAGTACCGTCAGGTGCATCGTCATCCTCATCCTCCTCTAATTCAGAATCAGATTCAGATGATCCAGACATTTCATCCCTAGGTAACTCAACCTCAGAATCAGACAAATCAACTGGTGGGGGCAAAGGCTCGCCCTCTAGAACATCATACGGATAAATAAGCTCAGCTTCCTCATCTTCATCAACCTCAACATCTATACCTACATCCTCCTCGACATCCTCGTCGTCAATCTCGTCATCTAAATTATCTAATCCAATCTCATCATCATTCTCAATATCAACATTCTCAATGTCCACATTCTCAATCTCCACATTCTCAATATCCACATTCTCAATCTCCACATTCTCAATATCCACATTCTCAATATCCACATTCTCAATATCCACATTCTCAATCTCCACATTCTCAATATCCACATTCTCAATCTCATTCTCTACCAAGTCAACCTGAGGGGCAATCTGATCTCCTAGTCCTAACTTGGGCTCGGGATCCTCAAATGGTTCCTCCTCATCATCGATATCATAATCTACTAAGTCTAAATAAGGATCATCTTCTATATTAGGTTCGGGAATAGCATGGTTTTCTACAAGAATATTAGGGTCAGCCATGACAATCTGCATTTATATATATATCTCGTATTAGGATAACATACTAGTTAAACAATTACATAATGAAATCACGATATATACATATATATAAATTAAATTATATATATCAAAATATATATCTTCTCAATAGGGCTTGTTGGTAACGTCGGAGATCTCTGGCACCGTTATAGTCAAAAGATTTTTCAAATATTTTCTCAAATGTTAAAAGATTTTGAAAAGTTTTGTTCAAAACCTTGGTTTTTAAAATCTTTTGTTCTCTACAACGAGAGCTCTGGTACCAAACTGTAACACTCTCATTTTTCGTATCGGTACAACGGAAGGGTCTTTCAGAGTGTTACGGGATAGCACAATAACTCCAATCATAGACAACACATAAAAATGGTTGTACAAGGTTTAACAAACATTCATTCGATAAAAAGTTTCAAAAGCGTACAACAGGTCCCAAATTATACAGGTCATTAAGTTTACAAAACACAGATCGAATGAACATTTTTAATATTAAGTGGGCCATCAGAGTCGATCTCCATCCGGATTACCTTCAAGCACCTGAGATAAAAACATGCAAAAATCATATCAGCGAATGCCGAGTGAATTCATAGAGTTTGATAAAAACCGTTATATAAAACAATCATTTAAAATCAGAACACAAGCATAATATCAGAAGTAAGTCCTCATATTGCTAGTCAGGCAATATATATCAAGCATACATCTTAAACCGTCCATGAGACCGTAGTCTCTATATTACCATGATAGGTAATATATTCATCGTAATGGCGTCGTTATCGTTTATTATTTATGTTTTATAGCATACGTTGTATAGGATTATTATTAGCCGCATGACATTGTTACCTTACTGTGAAAACAGCGGGCCGCGAACCCGACAAACAATTTGCCCATCTAAGTTAGCGTGTCGTCACAAAAATCACGCTATGGAATCTTCTCATACATAAATTCGCTTACCAATCAATGTGGTACGACGGGGATCAACCGTCATGGCGCGAACTGGGGTGATCTTCCCCAAATAGTACTATCAAATGCATAAGCGTCTACCAAATCCCGGTAGTTCACAATTCATGCTAATGGGACTTTAAGTGACATAACCTAACTACTAATAATCCTTTTAGTCTCGAATATAGGGTCATAGCATCATTCGGGTCCATATCATTTAGCATACAATCGGGACTACTTGTGTTCTATTTTTATAAAAATCTAGCATGTTATCTCCCTCGCGGGTTTACAAATCATTTTATAAAACATTTAAAAGAGTGCGAGGCTATGAACTCACGTTGTTAATGAAAGGAGGATTATCGGCTACGGGCGTGCTTCGGTCACGGAAACCTATATAAATAATAATCGGTCTTAGACTCGGTCCAATGACTTTTATCAAAATAACAATATACATATGATGATTTTGTACATATGATGATGATCAAGTGGGTTTATACATCCTTGTTTACTCATTTTAGCGTTTACGTTTTGGTAACGTCTTACTAGTTTGCTAGTCTTAACTATTTATCCATTTTAAGTCCATTAAGCCTTTTATAAGTTCTTTAACTTGTTTTTATCCCTTTTATACCTATATGATCAGTATGTATACTTTCCATGTTGGGCCCAAATGGGTTAAGCCCAATAAGCTCTTTTTACAAGTTTTTATCTTATTAAGTCCAATTATTAGTCCAATATGTTTAGTTAGCTCGTAAATGCCCGTAATTCTTATAGTTCGGGTTTTATCGGTTTTTACTTGTATTAGTTACCTATACATCAGTATATGACTTTTATAAACTTTACATTAGACGGGTTTGGTCGTCTAAGTTTTATTTGGCGAAAAACGTTAATTTTACGGCGATAGCCGAAAAAGTCGTAAAAATCAAGTTTATAGTTTTTATTACTTATAAATATTATTTTTACCACCATTTATATAATTTACCCATTTAATTAACCTTTTATACATTTATATAAATAAGTTTTATAAGTTAGTGGGTTTATATTTTTACATTTTATACATTATAATGTGAGTGCTTATATAATAATAATAAACATTATTTCCAAAAATCTGATTTTTAACTTCATGTTCACCATTTTTAACATATCTAGAGTTCTATAAGGAATTAGAAACTCATTTTTGGATGACATGTTCTTAATATTATGTGCTACATTTAACTTAGTTATAGCTACTGCCCATTTTGAGTTTAAGTTGCATTAACAGTCCCTACAAAACTGCTTATTCAGATTACACCACCTAACTTGTTTTGATCATATTTCACTCATTATTTTGATTCCATTGCATGGCCAACTCTCACATGTGTATAACATCATCTACTTACTGTAAATGGATCAAACCATGCAATTTTATCAGTTCATCTTTTAGTTTTCTACTGTTTTTATACAGCCAACTAAATAATCAAGATTTTAGCTTCATTTCTTATGGTTATCATCATTTTTAAGCATATTTATCAACACTTGATCCCCACACAACATTTTTATCATCATATATACATCATATACATATACAAAATGAAAGAAAATACATTTGTTCTTTACAAAATAACAAGAGAAAAATGGAGAGGATGATCTTCTTTACCAACCAAGTGGATTTCTTGTTTTAGGAAGACAAGAACTTGATGAACACAACAAGTATCTCCAAGACCATCAAATATCAAGAACATAGGTTGGAAAATCAGCCCTAGGACATAAGCAAATCACCTCCAAAGATGTTAATATGACCACCAAATGATCAAGGCTTCAAGAATACTCCTTAATAGAGCTAGTAAACATGTGGTTTATGGCTAGAAAAAATCAAATGGGGTGTTTGTTGGTTTATTTGGGAGGGCACAAGGGTGAGGGTTGAGAGAGTTTTGAGAGAAATTCGCATGTAAGTAAATGGTATAATGAAACAAGTAGCTAGTTTTGATGTTAAGTGGTAAAGAGTTAGCTTAACATGTAAGCTTAGGCTTACACTTGTCAAGTTGGCCGTCCCATATAGCTAGTGGGGTGGGACAATGTGTTTTATCCCATCTCACTAGTTTACGGGTATTTCTTGATTCTAGTTTTTTTGATTTGCGTGCCCTCGGGTCGTTTTACGAAAAACGTTTTTATAAATTATGAATCAACGTCACAAAAAGAATCCAATAAAAAGTGTCTCATCAAAAACGGAGTTCAAAAACGTAAATACGTAATCCTAAGGTTTCCGGTTTAGTCGTAAAAGACGCCAAATTATGCACGTAAGCCCAAATTTAAATCCGTAAATTGTGAGTTCGTCAACCAACACAAAAATAAGTTTCAAAATATTATACGAGAAAATATTTAACTACCTGAAAATGTTAGATTGTCACAATATTTCTATTTAAAACTTTGTAAAAGTAAATTTTATAAAAATAATTAATAAAAATTAACTAAATAAAAACTTGTTATTTAATCTAATAAAAACTATCAGTTCCACTTAACACTATATTAATTACTAAAATGGATTTGAATCTAAAAAGCTGTATAGCTCAATTGGTAAACGTGTTGAGGGTTTACACTTGAGGTCAAGGGTTCGAGTCTCATCAGAGACACATTTTTGGATGATTTAATTATTTGGACATTAAAAAAATAGAAAGCTGGTCACAGGAATGACCTGATGTGATGATAATTTTTTTACTGATAGGAATCAGTTTAGCACTAGCAGACCAATTCAGTCGTCTAGTCTATTTAAGATTCAGCTAGAACAATATAACAGCAAAATAAACCAAATCAACAATTATCAGCAAATCATCATAACTTGGCTAAATAAATCTAAACGAAAATCAGCTACAGCAAGTATACGAAAATACTCGAATCCTAGCACTCCTAATAGATTAACACCAACTAGCAGACTAAACAGCTGGATCAAATCAACAATCCCTCAAATAGTCTCAAAACTGGATCATCCTATTAAAAGAACCTAATGAGCAGGTCTGTAAATAACGATTCTAGCAACAACAAATCTCTTCAAATCAGCAATCAATTTCCATTAAGTTAAGATATATTACTCAGTAAATCAAATTCATAAATCACACATAAAACTTAACCTGCAAATCTCTAAATTTAAACATCTCAACTCATGATCCAGCAAACTTATTAAATCATCCCAAATGTTTTTAAACTTCAATGTTCACAGATTAAATATTCTGAAATCAGGTAACCACTTCAACTATCAGACTTAACGTAACAAATCTCTATCAATTAAATCCAAAAATGTATCCAATCAACATTAAAACTACACTTATCAGATAACAAACATAGCATAGTTCTAAATATATAACTTAAATGCAATCAAATCACAAGCAGGTGATTATAACCACTGAATAAGAGATCCAGCAATATATCAAATTACTTGAAATTATTTAACTAAACATACAATCCAAACAGCTTCAATAAAGGTAAAACTAAGAAATCAGTCTAAAACATTTAAACATCTAACATCAACACTCTACTATTTTAACAAGCAATGCAATAACACATGTTCAAACATACAAGCAGATTTATCTTAGATGAAAATAACGTGAAACTAAAAATGGAATAAACCTTTTGTCGAAACCTTTGTGCCGAAGATTTGCGTTGAGCAATCTTTTAAACCGAATCAGGACCACCAAACTCCATTACTACCCAATCCAGACCATCAACATCGCGTCCCTTTTCAGTGACAGAGCTTCGATCTAATATCATCAATCACACTATTTGACTTTAATTTTATCAAACCATTGGGGTTTGAATTTGTTCACAATTTAACTTTAATATTAATAATATCAAATAAGAAAGTAGATTAAAACTGAAATCAATTTAACAAGATTAAAAAAAACACGAAAAACAGTGAATCACAAATAGCTTTTCATTAATTTCAAGAAAACATACAAAGCTTATAAAAACTAAATTACAATTTTACCTAAATCTAATCTAACATTATAATATTAAAGAAAAACTGGAATGAAGTTTTACAAAAAATGGGAGGTTTTTATAGGCAAACCCCCATGCCTTGCTGATGGAGTTTGTTGAAGAAGCCTTTGATCTTGACCGTCTAATATATCATTCTCTTTCTTCCCTTTTGATCTACGGCTGATATTCGCACACTAGCACACGGATTGCCATCGTGGCATCCAAGTGTGCTAGTTGTGCTAGTTTGGTGATGAGGTGTCTCCTCTTTATTGGTGGAATGGGAGAGATGTGCTGTCATAGCCAGTTAAATGATGCCACGTTGAAGATGCCTTCCACCCTCTTCCTTCCTATAAACTTGGGGATTCCCACCTCGTGTGAATCACATGAGTGAGATAAAACCCCCAATTTATTTAAGATTTAGTAAATTAGGGTTTTAAGGGAATAGTAAATGTTGCGTCTGGTTAATTTGGGGGTGGGGGAGATGATGTAGATTTGGGAGTATCGAAAGATGGTGAGTGGGTTAAAAAGTTGTGAATGTGAAAGGTTGTGAGGTAATTTTGGTGAGAAACGAATTAATACCTTTGACCAACGAATCTGAATTTACATTTTTGTTAAATGGACTTTAAAGCCCATGACCAAATCGTTTATTGACTTGTAACTTGGGCTTGGACCCAAAAAGTAGAAAATGCTTCTCACGTCACAAATAAATGGGTTTTGGTATCTGTTTCTTAATGTTTGGGCCATATTGGGCCTATCAACTCCAAAGATAATTAACTTGATCTCCATTGTGGGATTTTGGGCCCAATTCCCATAGGACCCACTTGGCCTGTTAAACTCCATATAAGATTAAATCCGCTAAAGACGAGCTCGTTTTTGGCTTCCTCGATCGTTTTCTTCAAACTCGTGCCATTTTTGCCGGTTTTCGTGAACTTGGTACCTACACACACGAAACAAACAAAACATGCATATACAAGGTCTTTTTCATACATTTCATGCATTATTTGAGTGTTTTTAGATACAACTGATATGAGTAAAATCACTCATATCATGTAGCATATTCTTCCAATTTTAGTTAAGTGTTGTTTCATCAAATGTTGGTTGTGCATTTTTACTACTTGTTTTATGTACATAGCTTACATAGTCAACTTATTATAACAAGCATGTATGTAAAATATATGTACATGTTAGACAAGTTCACACATGACCTATAGAAATATAACACATGAGTTTGTGTTCTAGGATTAATAGGTGGAAGTTTATTATATTTAATCATGGTAAAATCACGGATTTTACAGTACCACCCCGTTATTTTAGCTTTGTCCTCAAAGATACTAAAAATATAGTTATCTCTTAAGTGAAGATGTTCTAAGTATGATCCGTTTCAGATTCTCTCTCTCAAGTACGGATGGCGGCATGAATGAGAAGTGGTCTACACCTAAGTTATTCTTATACGCCTGATCTGGCATTAATGGAAGCTTCCGTCATTATAAGTGAACAGAAGAGAATGCGAAGAGATTTTTATCTAGGTTGTACTATTCATCCGATTGAGTAGTAGAAGAGATTATTTCTCTGGTCGGATAGGAGCAATGCAAGGAGATCTTTATTCGAATCGCATTATACATCCGATAGAGCAGTAAAGGAGACTGCTACTGTGGATGGAGAGGAAAGGAATGCAAAGAGATCTCTATCCGGATTGCACTATACATCTGATTGAGCAGTAAAGGAGACTGCTGCTGTGGATAAATAGGCGCGAAATGCAAAGAGATCTTTATCCGGATTGCACTATACATCCAATTGAGCAGTAAAGGAGACTGCTGCTGTGGATGAATAGGCGCGAAATGCAAGGAGATCTTTATCCGGATCGCACTATACATCCGATTGAGCAGTAAAGGAGAATGCTGTTGTGGACGGATAGTCGCGGAATGCATAGAGATCTTTATCTGGATCGCACTATACATCCGATTGAGAAGTAAAGGAGACTGCTGATGTGGATGGATAGGCGCGTAATGCAAAGAGATCTTTATCTGGATCGCATTATACATCTGATTGAGCAGTAAAGGAGACTGCTTATGTGGATGGATAAGCGCGGGCTGCTTAACGGGGTCGCAGCCATACCCTTCCAGAATCTGAGGGAAGACCAATGGCGTTGTGGATTTGGTTAGGAGGACAAATCCATTGCAAATGGTTTCTGATATGAGGAGGACACGCCAACATGTTTCATACGCTGGGGAATCTGGGGATGCACTATTTCTACATCCTTTACATGGGTGAGATACAAGTTATATCTCCATAACCGAGGATGGAAATTGGGGGTTGAAGGTAAATCAAAACATTTTAACTATAACCCCTCCTACATCAACAGTTTTTAAGAATAAACTTACAATTATACCTCAAGTTTGTGGGATACAAACATCAGTTATTGGTACTAAAGTTTCTACCCAACAAGGAGGTTAAGATTGTTGTTGATGGTGATCGCGTAAGAAGTTGCAAAGAATCTGCTTCCTTCGTTGAGAGGCTGAGCGAGAGGGGCATAGAAAAGAAGTACCTCAAATGGTGGAAATAAAAGAAGATACCAAGAATAAAGATGTCCGTGCCTTGCAGGGTGTCGTAACAAGGGTCATGCATTCACTATTACTGGTTCAAAATTTATACAAATTCTGACTTCTAAAGAGAGGAATTTTCATCTCCCAGCGTCTAGTGGGTGATGGTATTGTCAAACTAATTTGACCCGAAGAGGAAAGAGGAATGTCCAAAAACATAGGACATTCAACATCTCCATACGAGAGATGTCGGACATAGCCCTTCAAAGTACACCCATTGCAAGTTGGATATGCCCTTCAGGTTTAGGGTTGCCTAGGTGGCGGAAGTAACCCTACAAAATATACCCATTGTGAGTTGGGTGTGTCCTTCAGGTTTAGGCAAGGAAGAAACAGGTTAGGAAAATGGGATATTCTCGGACCAAATATTCTTTAGCCCGTTGGTGCTAGAGATTACACTAAATCAAGTGTTAACTATATCAGGGTTATGGCTCCCCAGTATAATCAAGGTTTCATCTCACCAAGGTACACAAACCTATTTTTGGTTATATAGGGTAATTGCATGATACTTGCTAGTCAATTTGTGCTAATAACGACATCAAAGCTATCAAGGCTTTCTAGGATCTGATTGGTGTAAAACAGCGATTTGGAAAGTTTTAAGGATCAACCTCGAATGATGGTGTTTAACTATCATAACTTTTCCGTTGACTATTCCACAGTATAATAGGAGCCTAGAACTATTGGAGTGATTTCCATTACCTTACTAAATTTATCAATTGTAATGCTTTGGTCTACACATGTATCAAACAAGATAGATGTATATCATTGTTTTAGTAAGAACGTACCAGGTACGATGTTGGAGCCTGGATTTGCTGGGGCATTGTCGGCCATGTACACTTGCGAAGGAGTTCCCTTGTTGTCCTTCTTCTGGTTGGCCCTCTTGGGACAATCAGGTCTCACGTGACCAGGGGTTCCACACTCGTAACAAACCATAGCCTTCTTTGGTCCACTACCGCTCCCATGTGCGCTGGACTTACCCTTGTTACTGTTCCCGGTATTGGTATTAGGTCGACCTGGGGTAGCAACCTTTGCTTGACACTTACGAGAAAACTGACCTTTTTGACCACACTCGTGGCATCCTTGGCATTGTCCTCCAGCAAGATGATGATAGTTGCACTTTGAACATTTAGGCTTGGTCCCTGAGTAGTTCTTGGTGTGGGGTGTGGGAGTAGTGTTATCAGCTTGCCCAACGTTTTGCTTTTTGGAAAGTTGCTGGTGCTGACTATGAGAGCTTTCATCAGATTTTCTTTTGTTGTCCGTTTGCCTATCGGACGGATTGCAGGCTTGCTTACTGATCAGCTCAGTTGCAAATTCCATAGCACCTTCAACAGTGGTGGGTCGTGAAGCTAGCACAATGTCATGAATGTTGTCAGGGAGTCCGCTGACATACTTTTCAATCTTGTCACTCCTTAGAGGAAACATTCTGGTGCACATCAAGCTTAACTCTTGAAATCTTTGGTTGTACCAAAGGATATCATTGTTCTTACAGTTTAGATCCCACAGCTCGACTTCCAACTTCTTCATTTCTCCTCTAGGGAAGTATTTCTCAGTCATTCTCTCCTTGAGGTTAGCCCAAGTGAGGGTATAAGCAGTGGCATGTCCAAGGGTGGCGATCACAGAGTTCAACCAAGTAAGGGCGCTATCGAGTAGAGTGTATGTAGCATACTTAACTCTGTTCTCATTAGCACAATCGCTGATGCGGAAAATTGTCTCTAGTCTTTCAAATCATTGCATTAGTTCAACAACTCCTTCTTTTCCTTGGTAGTATGAGGGTTTGCATTTCAAGAAGTCGGGGTACGAAAAAACCTTGTTGAAGTTGTTTCTGTGCATGTTGTGGTTTGGGTCATTGCCCACATTAGCTTCTCTGGCTGTCAAGGCTGCCGAAATGCCTTCACCAATCATCTCCCGGAGTTGAGCAGTGGTAACATTATGAGTAGCTTCAGGTACTTTGGTATTAGCGGTATTGGAGGCAATTGCATTATTGAGGTTCGATCGTAAAATCACCATTTGTCTATAATCATACACAAAATGAGATTATTAATTCAATCGTTAGTGCAGTTTTTATATTATTTGCAAGAGAATGATTTCATGCATAAAAATCATAACAAATTTGGATAACCTGTCAGGATTTCATAATATAATACATTACACAACAGATATAACATAAGAGAGTGATTTCATGCAAAGTTCCATAGGGAATTTTAAACATTCATCGAGCATATCAAAGCCAGAACAAGGTTTAGCTAGCCTTGCCCTGGGTAGTGGTACACATTGTCTTAAGTACATCATATCCAAAATACATGCCCAAGAAAAAAAAGGATATATTACGGGATTACATCACCAAAACTAAAAAAAGAATAAAAGTACAAAGGCCCTATGTCATGCTAGCCGGGATGCAACCCGTAAGCTTATCATGACGTACAAGAAGTCGTGTACGTCTTATGTTAATCCTGCCTGGATGGTCCACTAGATGATGCCGGGGCTGACGGTGCGGATGGAGCTGGTGGGGCTGCAGAATTCCTCCCGGTGTTCCACAAAGTCTGAACTGTCATTCGAATCTCCTTGAGCGTACGGAGTGTAGACAATAGCTGGTTCCGAGTCTATCGACGACCCCTCGGAGATAAGCCATCTCCCTAGTAACTCCATCATGCCGGACAGTGGCGAGATCAAAGAAGATGGATAATGATTGCTCCTGAGTGGCAAGGGCAGCATGGGTCTGATGCTGCATACCCTCCATGACCTGAATGCGTTGGTGCAGGCGGTAGTTCTCATCCAATAACCACGTTAGTGCATCGTCCGTCCTAGCCTGGATGCCCTTAGCAGTCTGGGATTCCCCCCTCATAGTGCGGAAAAGAGTGTCGATACGTTAATAGATGACGGCATGACTTTGTTGACTGACTGTCAACTGGCTGCGGAAGTCGGATATCTCTTGCTCATGGCGTGCAGCCAATGCAGAGATCTGGGCCTGGACGGAATCGACAGGTCCTGCCCCTGAGTCTTCCCCGATCTCGTAAGTGGAGACGGGTGTGGGCCTGAAGAAATAGCCCGATGATAAAGATGGAGGCATGGAAGATGGTATGCTAGGAGGGACGCAGTCCTCCTCCATGGAGGTTGGGGCCAGTGTGGCTGATGTTGAGGTGGAAAAAGGGTCCTCTGGGAGTACAGCTTCGGTGGCTGGGTCATCCTCTGAATCCGAGGCTGACAAATGAAGTAGGAGCTACTCTGGGTAGAAGAGTCGTGGATGCAGTAGGCGGAGTCATGATGCTCTGAAATAGTATCATTTTAAGTTTAAAGTGAGTATAAGCTTACAAATAAAGAACAATATTATTTAGATTACATGCTTTATAAAATATTTCCCTTTTAAACAATTATTAGAATGCTTTAAGGTTACAAATATTTATACTTATATATATATATATATATATATATATATATATATATATATATATATATATATATATATATATATATATATATATATATATATATATATATATATATATATATATTATATATATATATATATATATATATATATATATATATGTATATATATATATATATATATATATATATATATATATATATATATATATATATATCTATATATATATATATATCTATATATATATATATATATATATATATATATATATATATATATATATATATATATATATATATATATGTATGTATTATCATGTAAGTAGTTCATTTATCAATTTGTAAGTGTGAATTTTAGTTTAATATTACTCGTATTCTCATTTCAGTATTTTACTATGTAGTGTAAAAATTTCAAGTTTAGCACATCTAACATATAGCAATATCTCACTAAACAGCATTAATAATCAAGTTTAGTATACACATATATATATATATATATATATATATATATATATATATATATATATATATATATATATATATATATATATATATATATATATATATATATATATATATATATATTTATATATATATATATATATATATATATATATATATATATATATATATATATATATATATATATATATATATATATATATATATATATATATATATATATATATATATATATATATATATATATATATATATATATATATATATATATATATATATATATATATATATATATATATATATAATATATATATACAATTAGTTCACATAGCATAAAATGCCCTAAGATCTATATGCTTAACTAATACGGTCCCAAAATAAAATCCCAAAAAGATTTTTATAAGTTATAGTCCAGTTTTAAATAAAATAAAAATCATTTTATTTTTATTTTATTTAAAAATTTATCTGGTTTTCTATAACTAATGCTCTGATACCATTCTCTATGACACCCCGGGTAGGGTCAAAATATGCGGAATATATCCACGGAGATGTCACAAGGGTGGATCGATAGCATATAGTCCATAGAGCATAAGATAAAGAGTTAGTCAAATCATATTACATGTTTATTTAAACAAATAAATAAAAATTATCATAAACATGGTGAAAAGTGATTGTTTGAGTTTCCCAAATAGAACCCCTGACGAGTCCTATGATGAAGATTTCTAAGATGCTGGAGACCATACACACACCACGTACTAACTTCATATTCCTGTGTAAAACATACTAAAGGGGGTCAACATAAAGTTGGTGAATTTACAGATTTTAACAATTAATTAGTTTGGACATACAATAATCATAGAAGTAATATTGCACAAAGCATTCTTACTAAAATGTAAATAACATTTGTTTATTATTAGAAACTAAAGCTTAACCCCATAGTCCTCAACAGATGAGGACGTAGTGTCTTACAAAAAGACACCCATTCCAGTTCCAACATGGTATACATTTGTTGTCCCGGCCAAGGCACAGTGAGCATGACTCACCCAGACGGGAATGGTCAATCCCTAATAGATCTGTTTATAACATTCGGGCGATTTACAACAATTTAACAGTTTCAATAATAATCAATCATTATCAAGCTTATACAATCCAATTATGTCCAATATATGTTTGCATATTTTCTTTCCTAAAAGGGAAAGTTTTATCAAAGTTTAAATGGGACTGTAAACTCACCTAGGAGTAGGCAATTGCTTGTTTAACACGGATATCCAAATTAAAGCTCACACGAAAGTTATGCCTAATCAGATAGTACAGTCTTAATAGTTAGTACAAAGAACATATATGTATGCTTATACGGATTTTATTCAGTTCATTCATACTATGGTATTTATCTAAATAACCGTAGTTCAAGTAGCATCAATATTCATTAAACTTATTTATATAAATTCCATCTCTAAGTAAACATAAAATTTTAAACTATTAATATTAGTTAGCATACATGTATTTATAGTAACCATTCAACTTACAATTAAGTTTCCTTATCTAAGTGGACATATAAGGTCTTACTTAAAATATTAATTTACGTTTTTCTGTTCAAATATCATAATCACTCATTTATTATTATTAAGTAAACATAAAAATTTTACTTATTATTAGTTCACGTTCGTAGTTCATGTATTTTACTCATTCATTTAAACTTTAATATTAAGTTTCATATTTTAAGTAGGGTGTAAGATGTTCTACTCAAATATAAACATTCAATTTATCCTACGTTCATATAAATTTTATTTTCTAAAAGTGTATAAGTTTATGTATGAGTAATACATATTCATAATTGTTTATACAATTATTTCCTAAAGTAAATAATAATATTTTGAAAAATAAATATAATATTTTAGTTAACTTTAAAGTTTCCATAAGTTATTTTAATATTTATAAAATAATTTAAACTTAAGAATTTATACCTTAATTCTTATGGTCTAAGTATTTTAATTATGTTTTATTATATTTAAAATAGATTTTAGGGTTAGGGCATGTTAATGTTTCGGAATATGGCAAAACTAGTCCCTTTATATTTTTAAACAAGTATAACTCTCGGATTTTACATATTTAGTACCCAGGGCTTGTTATAGTTTTGGCTTATGGCAAATTTGGTCCCCCTAGTTATATCTAGGTTTTGTAACTTTACTAAATTTACAAAAACAAACCCTAGGGCTTCTCTAAGTTTTGGCAAATGACAAAAATAGTCCTTATGGTTTTAAAATGTCAAAATAACTTTTAGAAACTCCCCAAAATGGTCCCTAGGGTTTAATTTGCCACGGATAGTATTTATTAAACCCTAGACTTTTGGATATTTACATTTTCAGTCCTTTTGTTTACTAATTCATCAAAATAAGTTTCATAAGTTACGGTTTTAGTCCTTAAGTTTTATAAATTGTCATTTTCATCTAAAAAGTTTTTATAAGTTATATTTTATTATAAAAACTTTTATTTTAACATTTAAACTTTATATGGGCTCATTAAATGGGCTAAACATCTAATGCGTTATTTTAGTGGGTTTAAATATATTTCAAGTCCACTAACTTAATTAAATGGGCCTTTAAATCATTTATTGGGCTTAATACATTTTTAAGCCCCTTTAATTAGTTAAATGGGCCTAAGTGTAATCTTAAGTCCATTTAAGTTACAAAAATTTATCAAATGAGCTTATTGGGTCCATCTAAGTTTTAGATTAACTTTTCATGGACTTAATTAGTCCATTAACATTACTTTATATTTTATGTATATTTTTACTTGGGATATTATTATAAGCTTATTATGAGCTTATTAATATTTAGTTTTCAATCTAAAAGGATGAATAAAACTTAAAATTTATTTTATGTGTTTTACCCAATTAGATCTAGGTGTGTCATAACGTTACAAGTAAGTCATAAACCATAGTAGGAGCTTATATCCCACGGCTAATATTAGTTATAGCTTATTAAGATAAGTCAAGTCTTATTTAAAGGTTGCATGTAATTTATATGTGTTACAAAATTAGATCTAACTATGTACACATCAAGAAAACAAGTTACAAGTTCAAAATAAGGTCTAAACTATGTCTAGACCTAAAAATCAAACATAGATCCATGTACCCTCATATATAGCTCGCGGCTATATTTTTTAGATCTTGGTATTTCCAAGATGAACACTTTAGCTAGTTTTTAAGTCTTGTAAATATTCACAAAAACACATCATGATTATCTAGGTTACGTGCATGTTTCCAAGGCTACTATTATTCCAAGAAACAATGTATAGCCCACGGCTATATTGTTTTCTCCCAATATTCCCATAAGATCTACTAGCTTATTTCATGTATACCATGTTAAGTTAACACTTATCATTAGATCTAGGTTTATATAAGCATGCATGTACATCTAACCCATTTTAGGTCTAGTGTAACCCACGGCTACATTTATACACATAAGTTGTACTTGTGATTTTTAACATTCCATTTATTATGTTACATTTCATATTCCATCTTTAAAACTATGTTGATAGATAATATGGTCACCATTAAATTTAGCCTTGACCTTTAAGGTCATGGTTTTCATGATTTTTAAGTTTCACAAGTTCATTTTATAAGATCTATGGTCATTAGTTAACCAAAGTCCTATAAAACAAGATTTATAACTCATGAAACATTTAGATTTATAAAAGGTTTCATATGGTTTTTTAATCTAGTTTAAAACATAGAATACAAATAATATGTTTCTTACTAAAGGATTTTAAATCATGAACATGATTTTTATAAATATGTCGTGACCTATAATGGTCATAGCTTTACCAAACCTTGATTTTTAACATGTTATTTACTCGTGTTTATAGATGTATGATGATGCGTGCATGAAGAATGAAAGCACATGATGTGTATACCTTTCTTGCCTAAAAGTACCAAGGATGATCTAGATGAACAAGGAGATTTGAGATCTACTCAAGATGATGAAGAACCCCTATGTATAAATCAAGCCGTGGCCTATAATGGTTCGACTAGGGCTTGTTTATAGTTGTTCCAAGAGAAATGATGCTACCAAATGATTTGTAATCAAGATGGGACAAGAATTTAGTTGATTTAATGAATCAACTTTGGAGTTTTGTGGCTTATAGCCAAAATATTGAGAGAGAGATGAAGAGAGAAGTGAGGTTGCATGTATGAGAGATGGGAATGTGTGTGTTTTGGCATAAAGATGAGAGAGGGAAAGAGAATGCAAAAGGCATGATTGCCTTAGTAAGAACACTTGTGCCAAGTGTAGGCTCTTCCCTTTCCAAGACAACCCTTCTTCTTCCACATATTCATGTGTGTGCCGTGTAAGGCTATCCAAAGAAGAGGGTGGGCTTGTGTGGGCTTGTGTTGGGCTAGATCATAGGGAATACATAACCCTGGGCTAGTCCAAGAAAGTTTAGGGATACCTATATCATGCATACACACATATACGGCCACATACACATGGTGTATCATATTCTTCCAATTTTTGTTAAGTGTTGTTTCATTAAATGTTGGTTGTGCATTTTTACTACTTGTTTTATGTACATAGCTTACATAGTCAACTTATTATAACAAGCATGTATGTAAAATATATATACATGTTAGACAAGTTCACACATGACCTATAGAAATATAACACATGAGTTTGTGTTCTATGATTAATAGGTGGAAGTTTATTATATTTAATCATGGTAAAATCATGGATTTTACACATATCGTGAACGTGATATGAGCAACGTGGAATGAACATGACATGTGAGACATATCGTGAACATGGAACAACTGAAGTGGTAATTCAACCGGTAAGAGGTAAGACGCGGAATGTGACGTGAAGCGTCAGCCTGAGGATGAAAAGTTTATTAAACTCGAGTCTGGTATCCCAAGCTTGCTGTAAACTTCCAGAACAAAAGTGAAACTTATATCGTAAGCTAGAATATAATCATGAACGGTAATAGTGTCGTGAACGTAAATGCGAAAGCAAAACGTAAAATTTAACAAGGACGTGTACGTAATGATGAATGCGTACGCGAGTCTTCATTTGAACCGATAGTTGAGAAGGTTCCCAGTGATCGTACGATCTCTAGCTGGGCAATGTCTGATAATCTGCTAGCTGTGAAATCCATACTGATGAAAGGACTTTGCAGACTTGGTCAAACGTTTGAAAACAATCCAGATAGCATCATGCTTCTTTTGATCTTGCGATAGTTTGGTAACAATTCCATGGAGGTCTTGTCCCTTCTCCGTTTCACAATTTCCAAGGGTGGAAATAATTCCTGACCTGTTGGTGTTCTATATTAACCTACCGGTATGGTAGATACTTAGATATGAACTTAACTGTACCTTGCTTCATAGAAATTGGATACATAGAAATTTGAAAGACTAAGAGTTTCTTCAAATTGGACTCCTTCTTTCGTAGGATCCTCTGGAACACATAACTTAGTGTAGTTTTTTCTAATTTACGCGTCAGCTAAGTCATGGTAAAATTTAATCGTGAGAAACGATGTGATTCAGCATATCACTATAATCAACCAGAACTCTTACTGGAAAATTTCAGATGAAACTTCTGTTGTCGTAGAATTTGCAACATAGCGCGAATATGTTCTTCATACTAACGAACTTGTTTATGAGTTCATGGAAACTCAATTTATCAAGTCCATATTGTCGCTGGCGTATTTGAGAGACCGAAACAAAATTGTTGATTAAGCATGATCAAATCGTGTGCGAAAAGCACTCATGGAAATGACCTGCTGTTCCACTCGCCACTGTTGTCAGCATGATTGTAAGTTGTTCTTGGAGAAGTGCTTAGCACCATGTAGTCTATCGTATACATTGTCAATACGTGGAGGGAGATATCGGTCATGAACGGTGATTTGTTTACATCGATGGTAGTCGACACCTAATCTCATGTTACCCTCCTTCTCCATAAAATAACAGGACCGGTGCACACCATGGCGATGCACCAGATGAATGAACTTTGTTTAGGCATCTCTACAGCTGAAACTTCAATTCTTTAGCTCAAGAAAGCTATGCTATGAAGAGCTTTGGAAACTGGTCCTACTCCCTAACCTACTTGATGTTATGTTCTATCTTGCAGCCAGGAAGTATATATCGGAGGTTAGAAATACATCTGGGAAATTTTGAAATAATTGACTGGCTTTGAGTAAAAGGAGTTTCAGCAGTCGCGTCATAAATGATAGCTAGAAAATCTTCGCAGCCATGGAATGACTATCATATGCTTGTAAAACATAAGTGACTTGTACAGATTTTCCTAACAGAAAACCAAGCTGAATGTATTCAGGAGCCTGAACATCGTTGTACATAATCTGATATGAATGGCGGCCTATCGCAGTATAGGTTGCTGTTAGTAGTCCCTAACAGAATTATATTTACTCGCATCTCTCCGAGGGAAGTGCGTTAGTAGCTTAGATCTTATTATTAGACTGAATGAATACCTTCGTACACATGGATGGTACGAACAGCGTCTTTATGGTTATAGTTATGTGAAATATGATATCGAGAAACAAAAGTGCCATGCTAATGCATGGAGTAAAACGTGGTAGATTCTACTGAATGCGCTTCGCCTTCCTCTCGCATAACGAACATTGTGTTCAAACGTGAACAACACTCCGGTGATGATGCTGAAATTCTTTTGGTCTGACTATTTATGGCACATCAGAATGGTTACACCCCTTGGAGGGTGTTCTGAATTATGTATGGTTGTTTCAGATAATATACGTGAGTCAGGTGTCCTGACTCGTGCTTTGAGAAAATATGCGTCCGACATGTGTCTTGAGAGATGTCTTGACGTGTGTCTCGAGATATGAAACAATGATATTAAAAATCATAGGTCATCATGCCAGAATTATGCGGATTGGTTGGATTGCTAACCCTTTGTATTTCTGATCATGTCCGTAGCCGAAATTATTTCGTTATAGTCATAGTGTTTGTTGTCACGGTAGTTGTTACTACCTCCTTTCAGGTAAGTTTCATGACAGTCATTATCATGACTGTGATTCATGAAACTTTTCAGCTGAGTGGCTGGCTGGTATCGTTTTCCACTCGTATACTGGAAAAGACAACTGGATGACACATGACGTACAATCTGAAAAGGTAAGAATATGGAATGAAACGGTACATCTGGTGGGTTTGCAAAATTCTAGTCGGGTTGCTCCGATCTGTTGCCTTCTTCTTTGTTTTGTAGGATCCCCAAGCTGAAAACGATATTATCCTTTAAACCAATTGGTGAAAAAATGTCTGAGAAAATTGAAAATGTATTAGTATCACACATGGAGTGCGGTAATTGGAATACGTCTAGAGTATGGTACATGAAGTAAACATGGAACATGGTACATGGAATTCACATGAGATGATCGATACGATATCAACCATCTAACATGATCAAGGAACACGTAATAGCCTAGCTAATTCAGCGTAGACGTAATTCTAGTTGTATAATAGGCACAAAACACGATTTAATGGAATTGAATGATTGCCGGTCATGAAAACATGATCAATGAAAACCAACCATGACTATCATGAGGACACGATTAAATATAGTCCCTCTGTGTCTAGCATGAAAGCGTAAACAACACGAGGAACCATGAGGCAAAATTAACATAGAGGAGCATGAAAACATAATTAGCATGAAACAGAGTTAACCATGATATTATGACAACATAATCAACATAACGAAACGTAACATCAATGAGAGTACATGAAAAGTTATGACTTCAATGATATAAATTTTAAAAATCGATAGTGTGAACGACTATGAGTCGTTTTGTAATGCAAAACAATGCAACATAAATGGTAAGTCTGACACAATATAACCTTACCTAAACGTAAAAGATTCATGAAATCATTTTTAAATCATGAAACAGTTTATAATGCATGAAACAGTTTTACATGCATGGTTAATAAATATGATGATTGTACATGGGTGAACGCCAATGGGTCGGTTCACAAAACAAAAAGGCAAGTGTGGACGCCTATGGGTCGGTTCACTAAACAACAAAAGTTTGGATAAAAGCACATGCGAATAATAGGGCCAGTCCTGTACCAACCATTACTTAGTCATAATTCTTACGACAATGAGATGAATTCCTGAAATGAATACCTGAAATAATATGAAATAAATGCATGAAACCAACTGTCTAAACCTAACAGAAACATGCGACTAAGTATGAACTACTGTGATTTAGTTCATAGTAGTCAACATTCACAAGAACATCATGCGTAAAACAATGACATGAAACTAAGTATGGATGACGGTTGTTCAATCCATATTAGTAAAACACTTCCGACGAAAACATCATGGTTAAAACAACGAGGTTCTGAAAATATAAATACATGGAAATCAGACGTCGACTTGGAAAGATCCTGGTGACTACCCACTAGTCACAGGTCAAGTTGAGAGCCTACAGGTCAAAACCTTGGCTTTGATACAATAATTGTAACACCCCATTTTGATAAATGGAATATTACAAGATAATTATGGCGTGTCATCAAAGCATGCAAGGTAATATGTTATAACATACATGACCAAAGGGATAACTGGAATCAAACATCGGTTCCCAAACATATGCCCAACACATAAATAAAATAAATGAACTAAAGGAAGACTAAACAAGCATAAATTTATGAAGGCAAAAGGAGAATAATTCTAAGGTAGCTCCCATGCTATGCATGTCCTCCAAATGCTCCAGTCTAACTTTGGGTACCAGCCGTTTTGAGACATGGAAAGAAAAGTAACGGCTGAGCAATACGCTCAGTGAATGGATATATGAAATAGCATGAATGACATAATATAGGGAAGAAATGTAAATCATGAATAGCAGCGGAAATGAATAAGTCCTAGAAAACCTGGAACATGTTTATAATTTGGTTTTATATTCTTAAAATATAGCTTATGTTTACTTATGAAAATCTGTGTTAATTTAATATACCAAAAGCCGATATAGATCATGAGGTCAACAACGTGCATGAATACTTAGAGGGGTGACCTCGTCATGCAATTAGAGGGGATGCCTCTAATTAATATGGTAATGGGTAGGAGGGATCGACTCCTTGTGAAGGATGTAAGGCACACACCACATTCACCATAAAATCTTGACTAACATTGTAAGTAGGATGCACGCATACGCCCCACATGATAATAACTAATAATAAAGGCCAAATAAACTGAAAGGGACTCCACAAGCTATCACTCCGCCGTGGTGAAGTCATAATACTAGTGCCTCTAGTGTTATGGTTATGTTACCTCCATAACTAGGTGAAACTGGTCATGCATGTATATGGCTAAGGTAACTAATAAAACATAAGCATTTAAATCAGTAACTACTAGGAAAAACAGTTGGCTGCATACGGGAAATCCAAATAAAGGAAGAGATTATCCTTACTGAAGGACGGGAAATCCGTACCTTATGTCCAGCAAAAGCTAACGGAAACGCTGAAGAACCTACTCTGCCTTGAAGAATAGTACTACATAAGAATAAGGGACGTGTATGAGTTGTTTAAGATATGTGTATTTTACTGGTTCTATATGTTCTTAGCTTGTTATACTTATTCTATCATGTTTTACATGTTTACTGTGTTATCTGTAGTTATTCTTGTATTCTGATGGTATTAATAATGTATTAAGGTATTATAAATACTTGTATTGTAATACTAGGTAACTTTCTAAAAATAGTAGGTTTCCTAAAATAGAAAGTTTCCATAAATAGGATAAGTTGGATTATTAGGCTAAAAATATAAGTTAAGCTAATTAGTGAAATTACAAGTCATGGATTAAAATGATATAGCTTATTAAATGAATAACATGGATGATTTAATAAACTATAGGCTATATGATTTTAATTAAATAAAGCATGATTTAATTAAATTAGGCTAACTAAATACTTAGGTTAAACATACATTAATAATTAAATAATTATAACATAAGTCTTGATTTAATTAAATTAAATGGATATATTTTAATTTAATTAAATAAATCATGAAAATAAATAAATACTAATTTTAATGTGACCCGAACCCCAACCCGTGAAAATAATAAAAACCGGGTCGAAAACACCTAGCCGACACCACTCAGCCGGTGGCTGGTGGTGTCAGCCGACGGCTGTAAACCAAACGTAGCCCATCAGTGGCTAGACAGGCTAGCCGGTTGCCACTGATGGCTAGCTTTTCCCCCTGCCGGCCTCGGTTGGCTACCCACTGCCAGACCAAAACACACCCCGGCTCAAGACGGGGTTCCCACCGTTGCATCATAAGTCCCACCGAGATCTTATTAGTCTCGGTTGACACTATACCAAAATCAAAACACACCCCGACGCCATGTCGGCGTTCCCTTGCTTGCGCCCTAACAAAACCCAACCCACACCGAGACCTTGAGGTCTCGGTTGGGGGTAAACAAATCAAGCCGAGACCCGTAGTGGTCTCGGTTGAGTGTCGGCCGGCCAAAACCAAACCAAAACAAACCCTAAAACTTGGTTCTTGGTAATTCTAACATATTTTCATACTTGTTTTTAAGATTTAATATCATGAAATCATGAATTCAACAAAAAATTAAAAGAAAAGGATCAAGGTGTTACCGATTACGTAGATGAATAAGAACTAATAACACGAACACGTACAACCCGAATTCAATAATCAAAATCAACCAACACCCTTATGGTGTTCTTGTTTGGCCGCGGAAAGAGAGAACAAGGAGGCTAAGGTTTGTGATATTTTTAATAAAGCAAGATTATGATTAATCCCCTGGTGTTTTGTTTAAGAGTATAATTGGGTTATGGACCAAAAGGCCCTTTCCCTTCTTTCTCTTTGTATAGTCGTGGATCACTCGGGCCAAAAGGCAAAACCATTTGATTTTCTAAGTTGAAATTATATTCGTGTAGTATCGTGTTTAGTTATCGTAAGTTAAATGTGATCATGTCACATTTATAATATACGCAAATTCATGTTATTTAATGTCGTGACTCGTGTAATATATTATAAATGGAAAGTTTTAATTTAAACGTATTTTTGTGTATTTACTGTTCATGGTATTTTAATGCGGGTTTTACAACTTATGTTTCATGTGACAATTGTTGTCAAAATTTAATTTGTTGATGAAGATTTCATAGGTCTAAAGGGTTATTTTCTATCGACAAGTCATAGCCGATTTGTCTATGATTGACTATCTTTTGTATTGATCATTTCTTAAGAAGTTTTGATTATCAAGAAACATAATTATTAGTGTTAGCAAATTCGTGAAACGACCGTGAATCGAATGAGTTGAAATTGGATTGAGTCTTGAATTGAGAGATTGTGTCTAATGCTTGTTTTCTTTAACAAAAATCTTGACGAAGATTGAACCTTTTGAAAACAATAGATTGAATTATCCATCTAATTATCATAATCATATATATGTTAAATGTGTCACCACAATCATACCACAATGGATGCCCAAACTAGTCTTTACCAAGTGTTGCCTTTAATCTTATTGTTAATCTCATTATATTACATGTTATTTATTTATCTACAATTACTACAATCAAAAGATTATAGTAGATTTTTAAATGATCATAGGTTTTCCAAATCCCCGTGAACGATCTCGATATTAACACATAAAAGCTATACACAAAATAAAGGGTCATACTTGCCCGTGCGTTTTTAGTCAATCCGGTAATTTGTGTTTATAAACTTAAAACGTGTTTCAATCCAACCACGACGGACGCATCAAGCTTCTTGGATAGAACAAACATAGCAAAGCCATTAACTGAAACCCCCGAATTAGCTTTAACAATACTGTGAAACTATTCCTTATGAGCCAAATAATTCATGATCTAAACGCTCTTTTCCTACCTTTCTTAACATCACTAATTACCAAAACAGCCAGGCAGTGATCTGATATACCATATGGAAGGAATTTAGCATAACTGATTTCAAACAAATCAAGAAACTCAGTATTGCTCATGATCCTATCTAATTTCTTAACAATTCCATTCTTCGGGTCTTTTCTTTTCTGAACCCAATTATAAAAGAACCCATTCACTGGCAAATCTTCCAAATCTAAGCCATCAATAGAGTCTCAAAAATCACGCATACTATGATTTTTTATCCAAAATCACCCTTGGAATTTTCAGCAGTACTTAAGATGATATTAAAGTCACCAAATAACACCCAAGGATTCTGATTAACAAATATAGAATGATTATACAGGTTCTTCTAAAGTTTATTCCTATCATTCGGCATCACCTCTCCATAAAAGAAACAAAAAACTTCCTACTGTCATGGATAAAAGTCACCTCAAAATCCATAACCTGGTCTATAAATGATAATGAAACAGCATGAACATCAGCCGTATCCCATCCCACACAAATTCTACAACCCTTAGGACTCTCAATAGAGTTAGATAACCCAATTCCATTGGCCAAAAATATTATCGCAGACAGAGCTCACCTTCTTCTTACAAAGTTGAGTTTCAATAACCGCACACATTTTCAAATTATTCTCACTAATTAATAACTTAACTTCGTCTTGTTAAGAGGTGTTTGACATACCTTTAATGTTCCAAGAAGCAAACTTTATATCCATTAAAAAAAGAAGAAGACGCGGCATTACCATCACTAGATACATTCGCCATACTAGTCTCACCAGCACTTGAAACAAAGTTTTGGACCATGAATTCAGCATGAGCAGAAGGATCTTTACTCACTTCCTCAACCATATCATCCACAAACTTAGATATATCTTCAAAATTCTTCTCAACAACTATAGCTTTATAATATTTAACCATACCAGCACACCGCTTATTCTTAACCACATCAGTGAACAGAAGACTAGACAAACAGAAGAGATCCACCTCAACCATTTTCCGTCTCATCACCAGATTAAGGACTCTTTGTTTTTCACTATCAATCGCATTTTCATACACCACAGTAAAAGCTTGATGATACAAGGTTTTTTAATGGGTTCAAAATATGATTCTCGGAATCCTCTCGAATTGATCTCTGGTTAATTATGCGACTCAGTTGTTCTTGGTGAATCAAATAAAAGAGGTGTCGTTGTCTAAAACTAATGAAAAGTAAAAACTTGAAACAAACTAAAAATAAAGTAAAGACGATAAGAAGAAACAATGAAAGATTAAAACTTAACGGGAAATAAATGACGAGAAATTAAAGGTAATAAAAGTAAATGACGCAAATTAAAACTTAAAATAAAAGGAAAGCAAGTAAAAGTGCAAATAAAGAAAAAGGCGGGAAAAATAAAACTTACAACTAAAAACTGAAAAACACTATTCCGAATAGGGACTCCTATTCGGAATAAATGCCATGCTGAATGAATCTGTTATGCGGAATAAAAACACTATTTGGAATGATCAAATATTTCGAATAATGAATCCTATTCGGAATAATCTGACATTCCGAATAGGGACTCCTATTCAGAATAATCAGATATTCCGAATAGGGAATCCTATTCGGAATAATCTAACATTCCGAATAGGGACTCCTATTCGGAATAATCAGATATTCCGAATAAGGATTCTTATGCGGAATAATCAAACTTTCCGAATAGGTAATCCTATTCGGAATAATCAACTTTCAGAATAGGGACTTATATTCGGAATATTCCGCATAGAAGTCCTATCCGGAATAAATCTGGGCGAAGAACAGTAACTTGTACGAGATACAGGGGAACAAGAAAAGAGCACGAATTTGACCAAATCTAACCAAGATAAACCAAAAGATTAAACCAAAACAACCAATAAACATCAACTAACAATGATCAATCAAAACAAATCATCAAAACTAACAAATAAAGCCAAATCAATCAAAACCCACTTGATTGAAAACATAAAAACTCAAGAACATGAATACCAAAATTAAGAACAAATCAAACAAGAAAGGATGAAGATGATGAATTAAAAGCTTAATTAAAAAGTAAAGATTCAATAACAAAAGCTTAAAAACAAATTAATCTAGAGAGAGAAAGCATAAGTTTAGAGAGAGAAACTACCTACTCCTAATCTAATCCTAAAACTAAACTAATACCAGCCTCCCCTCTCACATGTTGTGAGGGTGGTATTTATAGGAGAGGGGAGTGGTTGGTGGCTTCCTCTTTCTTTCTTTCTTGGTCCTCAGTCTTTCAGTCTTCTTAAATTCTTCGACTTTTAAGACTTCGTCTCGGGATTTCTTTGAACTCGTCTTGTAATTTCTTCATAATTTAGACTTGAGTTCTTCGGCTTTTTTAGTAAACTTCCGTCTTTTGACTTTTTCTTCGATAAATCTTCAGAATTGATCTTGGACTTCCGTTCTTTTTCCACTCTTGATCTTTCGACTTCATCTTTCGTCTTTTTCTTCGATAAACGCCCGTGAAAGATCGTGTTTTCCTTCCATTTCACATTCTGACCCTAAAACACAGTAGAAACACAAACCACACATAATTCCGCCATTTATGACATAAAATATACGTTTAGGTCCTGTTTTAATGTAATTAAGTGGTAGAAAAGATGGGTGTTTTCACACCTATCAAATCCCCTACACTTAACCATTGCAATGTCCTCATGCAATGCTTAGCAGTAAAGCAAGGTTTACACTTTCCATCATAATCAACCTACCTTGGCCTTTATTAAACAACTAAGGAAAATTTAAAAGATAGGAAATAACAAAATGCAACAAGGAAGAAACTTGTAAAGAAATCTAAGACTTACATTAGGGCTTGTGTGTCATGAATATTCGTCACCCTCAAGTTTTACGTTTCCTATGCCAAGCTTAAAAACAAGATCATTGTTAGTACAAGTTAGCATAACAAACATTTACTCATGTGGTTCAATTAATCACTTAAACTCCCTTATTCCTACGAGTATCTCTTATATTTTATTGATGTCTTGAATGATCACGAGGATGCATTGTTGACTTATTTCGATAATTTATTTAGGCTGAAAGCAAAGTAGGACGATTTGATCAATAGTTAGCTAAAGGACAAAATCTCTTAAAACTGCTTCTCGGGATATCAAAAAGTTCATATCTTGGCATAACTTGGTTCACGATTTGAGACCTTTCTCGGGCCGATATTTGGCATGTACTTCATACTTCATATCTTCGAGAGACGTTTTTGAGATAATGGTCTTCTCTTCGTTATAGAGTTTCTTCACTTGGAGACTTTTGAGGAGTACTCCAGCTTTGTTGACCACGACTTCATGATTATTCTTCAATCTCTAATTGGGATTTTGAGATACAACGATCCGCCTCCTTTTCGGACTTGGATCTATTCATCCTCATACCTTGTTAGGGTCTTTTCGGATAGACTTCTCCATGATCTTTATGGGAGTTGATTGCTTTTCGTCGTGAGTCTTGATCCTTCATATTGATTTTGGGAATAATGCTTTTCACATCACTTTGGATCTTCAGCAATAAAATGGAATCCTCATGCCTTGTTAGGGCCTTTTCGGACTCGCCAATCTTCGCGCCCCGCTTCATAAGTTATGCCTTGGCTATGAACTCTTATCATTACCGAGCAACTTTTAAACGATCTTGGGCTAGAAGCTAAGTAACTTTTCAAATCGTACGACCTTACTTATTGCAGATAATTTATTAGCAAGTGATGGGAGAAAAAGATCATAATTGACTCACATAAGTTAATGAGAGAATACCAAACTTGTAACCAACTCTATCATTTCTTGTCCTCCACAATTTAAAATCTCAAGTAATGAGACTCGTGGATGCTTAGCCTAATAAACCAATTAAGGTCTACATGGTTAAGGATACTAGCTAGAGTGAACTTGGGTAAGTAAACTCGGGTTGAGTCAAAATATTCACAACGGGCCTAATATATCTAAGATATCTGAACTTGCTAAAACCATTTTGTTAAAATAAGAGAAAAATAGCAAAAATAATGGGAACTACAACTAGGCCAAAATAGATTAAAAATTTTGAAAAATGTCGAAAAATTGATTTTCCGGTTAAAATGAGGACAAATACAAGGAAAAGACCACTTAACTTCGATAGAAGTCCCCCTACACTTAATATAAACATTGTCCTCAATGTTTAAGCATGTGGGAGTAAACTCCCCTACACTTAGGACATTGTGCACGTTGTTTAAATCTCGCTAAGGAAGAGACAACTAAAGAGATTCCTATTTGAATATTGAGAAATATAAAAATAGAGAATCGAAAAGAGTTTAGGATAGAACCGGGAAGAAGGGAACACGGAATCACGGTTCGTCAAGAGTTATCAGGAGTGTGTCTTTGAAGCACTAATCCCTGCATATGATAAGAAAGAGAACAAGAAACACCAACGGGGCTCCCCCCTACACTTATGATGAAAATAAATAGATAATTGGGTTGCCTCCCAAAAAGCGCTTGTTTTTGTTGACCGAGTCACGAGCCTGACTCGTCCCCAAATTAAATGGTCCATGGGGAAGCCTCGAATGTGATACCGGGATCAAAGACCTTGTCCTCGTTCCCGGAGGACATTAATAAAGGAGAGGCGGGGGGATAAGTCTTGAATGGGAGAAAGGTTCGTTCAACATACGAGAAGTATGTGAAATCAAGATCTACGGGAGGTGGGTTGGGTAAAGTAAGCACATTGTCCTCCCCCAAAGACAATAGATGCTGAGCAAGCGGCAAAGCCGTGAGGGTATCAATTATAGAATTGTCATTGTCACCTCACGGGTCAAAGCACTCATCCTCATTTCCCGGTATGAAACGAGGAGAGTAAAAGTGATACATCACCCGCTTGGGTGTGCACGTGGTAGGATGAGGTGGCAATATAATATGAGAAGTATGAGAACAATTACCTTCCACCTGCGTCTCTTTTTCAGTAGATTCACGTCTTTCCACCTCTGGGATAGAAGGGGGTATGGCTAACAAAGTATGATCATTAATAGCAAGAGAAGCAGCGCTATCAATGTCCTCAATCCCTTTGTCAAAGAGCGGATTCACCTCACTAGATATGTAGGCGTCATCAAAATCAAATAAAGGGTTCGAATAAATCTTGAAAGTTTCATGCAGAACGTCTTCATCGGATAGTGACTCGTCATCACTAGAAGTAAAATCATCATCTTGATCGAAAAGAGGATTAGAGAAAGCCAAAGAATCATCTCCCAAAGTGTTGGTGGAAGGAACATCATAATTAAGAGCGACCTCATCCGTAAGCTCCTCAAAAGTTAGCACATCACAAACCTCATCAAAGAATTTATCAAGACCAAAATCACTAATCTCACTCGAAGTATCACAATCCTTAAAGGCGTTGGGGAAATTGAGAGGAGGGATGACAATAGCACTAGGACATTGAGCAGTAAGATCATTCCAAGAAATAGTAGGCTCATCGTCATCATCATCGTAATAGTATTGATGCACAAGAGGAGGGGTATAATCACTAAGATTAGATACTTGCTCTTGTTGCAGTCGCTTTTCCTCGTCCCTAAGTTCTTTAAGCAAAACAACGGCTTCTTGAAGTTGCAAAACAATGGAGTGTGTTTCTTCATTCAAGGTAGTGAGTTGTGGGTCAAGATTAATTTGTTGAGAGGATTGATGATTGAGGGTGTGATGTGGGGGCTCAAAGTGTTGAAAACCTGAATTATAGTAAGGTTGTGGCTCATAGTTGTTCATCGGTTGAGAAGAATTAGAAACCGGGTTTGGTTCATAATAATCCATAGGTGAAGAAAACTGAGGACACAGATTTTGCTCATAATAATTCATTGATTGACAAAAATAGGTATCGTGAGGACCCCCACAGTTGTTGCAAACCGGATATGGAGAAAAATCAAGTGAATCTTGTGGATAGCTATTATCATTGTCATAATTGTACCCCGGTTCTTGCCCGTGTCTAGACGGGTATTGAACCGGGCACGAAACATGCCAATGAGAATCGCTTCCACAATAGATGCACGGGGGAACATGAGGTGGGTTCAAAAAGAGTGAATTAGTCGAGTTGCACAAGGGACAACATCCGAATTGTGTGTAGTCAATATCGTTTCCGCACCGCTCACATGTACACCATTGACAGGAGTTGTTCCCAGATAATTGTTTCCCACACCGGACGCAATGGACATAAAAATCCATAAAGAAAGATAGATAAGCAAGAAGAATATTTTTGGTGCAAAACTTTGAAAAAGAAATGCTTTTTATGATTTTTCAAATGTTTTTGGATTTTTGAAAATTTTTGACAAGAAAAATAACGTTTACAAGTGAACGGATCCCAAAATCCAACACGTCACTCACAAAAAACCTTTGATCTTCAGGAAAAGAGCCGGCAGCGGCGCCATTTGATACAAGGTTTTTCAATGGGTTCAAAATATGATTCTCGGAATCCTCTCGAATTGATCTCTGGTTAATTATGCGACTCAGTTGTTCTTGGTGAATCAAATAAAAGAGGTGTCGTTGTCTAAAACTAATGAAAAGTAAAAACTTGAAACAAACTAAAAATAAAGTAAAGACGATAAGAAGAAACAATGAAAGATTAAAACTTAACGGGAAATAAATGACGAGAAATTAAAGGTAATAAAAGTAAATGACGCAAATTAAAACTTAAAATAAAAGGAAAGCAAGTAAAAGTGCAAATAAAGAAAAAGGCGGGAAAAATAAAACTTACAACTAAAAACTGAAAAACACTATTCCGAATAGGGACTCCTATTCGGAATAAATGCCATGCTGAATGAATCTGTTATACGGAATAAAAACACTATTCGGAATGATCAAATATTTCGAATAAGGAATCCTATTCGGAATAATCTGACATTCCGAATAGGGACTCCTATTCGGAATAATCAGATATTTCGAATAGGGAATCCTATTCGGAATAATCTAACATTCCGAATAGGGACTCCGATTCGGAATAATCAGATATTCCGAATAAGGATTCTTATGCGGAATAATCAAACTTTCCGAATAGGTAATCCTATTCGGAATAATCAACTTTCAGAATAGGGACTTATATTCGGAATATTCCGCATAGAAGTCCTATCCGGAATAAATCTGGGCGAAGAACAGTAACTTGAACGAGATACAGGGGAACAAGAAAAGAGCACGAATTTGACCAAATCTAACCAAGATAAACCAAAAGATTAAACCAAAACAACCAATAAACATCAACTAACAATGATCAATCAAAACAAATCATCAAAACTAACAAATAAAGCCAAATCAATCAAAACCCACTTGATTGAAAACATAAAAACTCAAGAACATGAATACCAAAATTAAGAACAAATCAAACAAGAAAGGATGAAGATGATGAATTAAAAGCTTAATTAAAAAGTAAAGATTCAATAACAAAAGCTTAAAAACAAATTAATCTAGAGAGAGAAAGCATAAGTTTAAAGAGAGAAACTACCTACTCCTAATCTAATCCTAAAACTAAACTAATACCAGCCTCCCCTCTCACATGTTGTGAGGGTGGTATTTATAGGAGAGGGGAGTGGTTGGTGGCTTCCTCTTTCTTTCTTTCTTGGTCCTCAGTCTTTCAGTCTTTCAGTCTTCTTAAATTCTTCGACTTTTAAAACTTCGTCTCGGGATTTCTTTGAACTCGTCTTGCAATTTCTTCATAATTTAGACTTGAGTTCTTCGGCTTTTTTAGTAAACTTCCGTCTTTTGACTTTTTCTTCGATAAATCTTCAGAATTGATCTTGGACTTCCGTTATTTTTCCACTCTTGATCTTTCGACTTCATCTTTCGTCTTTTTCTTCGATAAACGCCCGTGAAAGATCGTGTTTTCCTTCCTTTTCACATTCTGACCCTAAAACACAGTAGAAACACAAACCACACATAATTCCGCCATTTATGACATAAAATATACGTTTAGGTCCTGTTTTAATGTAATTAAGTGGTAGAAAAGATGGGTGTTTTCACACCTATCACTTGACTATACGAAGCACCAGTAATCTTCATTTGTAAATCAACGTTATTCTTGGCAACTTCATTAGCATTAAATTATGCACTTCTACTACTTAATTCGATATTATCATACAATTCTTTAATCCTCTTCGTTACTTCCTCAACTTTTTGCTTCTTGCTGATATAATCACGTTTTTCCTTATAGTAAGTTTGAATTTCTTTAGGCCATTCCAGAATTTCCTTATCATCAATTGGATGCCCCATATCACAAGCAACATCAATATTAATTTTAAGATTATGCAAATCCTTCTCTTGAGTATCTGCAATTCTACCCTAAGCTAGAACATTATACCTATTCACCACCTTAAAATCCTTATTAGCAATTATTTTAATACTATCACCACCAGATTTCTTCTATTTTTTACTACCTTCCAGCTCAGATGACTTACCTTTCTCATTACTATTAACAGGGACAAAAAATTTCTCCACGCTAGACTGATTCCCATACAAACCACCTCGACCATAAGAACCACCCTTCCTCTGTTACTCATCCCACTCTCGTCCCAGACATACCACCTCTAAATTGATTAAATCCACCCCTTGCATAATTAGAGCTATACACAGGGGCTTGATTTGATTAAGCATTACCAGAATCAACAGCGTTACTCGCCATTTTCTACCAGAAACAGATTGCCAACCATCATTAACATTACTATCCACTTTAACTCTATTATTAACCACAATTTTAGGCTCCAATAGCTCAGCCTTTTCAGCATCACTTAGAACTCTATTTTTACAAGTCTTATAACTATAACCAAAAACCTTGCATTAGCTGCACACGGGAGGCTACCAAGCATACTCCACCCTCAATTCTATTCTCCTACCAAGTTCACTATACCAAATATCCACTTTCTCAACAATACCATCAGCAGCATCAACTTCAACCAAGACTCTAGCAAAACTCGTTCTACCATTACCCCTTTCACACATAGCAGTTGTCACCTTATCCATAATAATGGGCGTACCTATTCTGCTAGCTATTCTACTTATACCTTCATTGTTCCATGCTTTAAGCCACACATTAAAGATCTTGACCCATAAAGGTATTCTAGATGGTTCCGGCTTATCAAAACAGATACCAACAGTCCAACGTTGCACAAATAACGACTTTTGGTCAACTAGCCATGGGCCATTTTCAATAACTATTTGTAACCCATCTTCGGACTTGAACTTAAAAACGCACAACTCCCCTTCAATAACAATGATGTCCTCAATTTGATACGCCCTCCACATTCTTCTTAAGTTACCAACTAACTCCCTGTAACTCATCTTAAATCCTACAAAGTACCTAACCACAGTAAGGCCTCACCTCTTACTACCTTCAGCAATAACCGGATCCATATCAATCATAGTCCCTACCCTCTTTGTTCACAATACGTGGGATTTCCCTAAGTTTGTAATCTTAAGCAAAATTAGTTCCCTGAACCGCATTGCTAAATGACACAACACTCTTAAAATTGTTTTTACTAGGTAAAGCATCCCCTTGCATAACAACTCCCTGCATACCCTGAACACCATTTGTATTGCCACTATCATTCTTATCATCACCAGTAACATTATCCTTAATACCAGTCCTATTACTATCCTCACTATCACCCTTAACACTAGGCATGACAGAAGTAGTATCAACAACATTATCATTACTTATACCTTTATTACTAGGATTAGCCCTATTTAATTCAGGAAACATATCACTATAATTACCATTACTGTTCATATCTAAGGTAGAGTCCTCAAGCACTTCCCCAGCCTCATTCATCAAAACTTCATTCTTCCTACCTACATCTTCCATAGTATTAATATAATTAAACCATGATTAAAATGTAAGTAAATAATTAAGCTATGTTTTTAATTAAATTAATTAAGTTTGCCATGTTTTAAATCGTGAATAATTAGATGTAAATAATTATAAGTCTAAGTTAATTTTAATAAAACGGGACCATGTTAGCTTTATGATAATTATATCAAATAATTATATCCTAATTCCAATTTAACTAAATTAAATATAACATGATTTAATTAATATAATAATTAAATTAACGTTTAACTAATAAAGCAAAACTAAAATCCAAACACACCCTTATGTGTTTTGTGTGTACCCGAGCTCTAAACTAGCTTACACCAAGACCCCATGGTCTCGGCTTGCATCAAACCACAAACAAACACCACAGCCGCAAGGGTGTGGCCTTGCCGTCGCCTGCCCAGTGTAGCCATCGGCCTTGCCGGTGTCCCTCTGTTGTGCCGCAGCTTCCCACCGAGAGTTGTCATGCTCTCGGTTGCCACTGTTGGACCAAACGCACCCTTGTGAGGGTGCGGCTAAACGAATAAAATACCCACCAAGACTCTTGTGGTCTCGGTTTCCATGACAACCAACCAATACCCGATTAATTCCATGTTTTACTCATTCCCATTCATGTGGCAAAAAATTAATATCCATTCATTATTAAGAAAATAAAGAATAAAAATGATTTGATTTTTGGTGTTACCGAATGATATGATTTAGAAATGGAAGACCAGAACACCCACTTTTAATTATTTGAAGATCAAAAACTTTGATTCCTCCTTGTTCTCCATTTTTGAGCCGGCAGCTTGCGTCATTCCTATTAGGGTTTTTGTTGTTTTTTTATTTTTCTTGTAAAATGAGATGATAAGTATGGTTTTGTTAATTGTTAGACTATTTAAATGGGTCAGGCTTGTGCTCTTTTTTGTCTCTTTCATAACCGGCCAAACATGCCCTTATAATATATGTTTCATGTTTTAATTTATTCCCGTGTATTAATATTCGTGACATGTGTTCATGTTTAAAACACGTGTTATTTCTTTTCGTGTAATGTTTATTATACGTAATACTTGTATTTAAATAATAAATCATATACGTAATACTTGTATTTATACTTTAAATATTCATACTAATTGTCATTTTTTTAATAAATTATAAAGTTTAGTTAATTCGTGTTTTCGTGTATTTAACGCTTCATGTATTTTATGCGGATTTTACAATAGGGATAGTTGATAGAGATGCCTAAGCATTGGCGTGGGGTTTGGAGATAGTTGGAAAACGCATTTTATTAGGAAGAGTTCTTCTACAAAGAGAGAGTCATCAATGAGGGGGGTGTGTTCCTCATTGATGAGAGTGTAGGGAATAATTGTAGGCTGAAGATGAGATGGAAGATAATATGGAAATTGAGATTTTGGAGAGACAAGCGGAAAGTAGTATGGAGGAAAAATGGCTTGGGAAAGCATAAGATTATCAAGATTGTGGAGTGATATTGAAGGGAAAACCGTTAGAGATAGGGTTAGAAATCACGAACAATGGGAAGTCCACCTAGATAAAGGGTGTAGCACCTGTTTGTATGAATGAGGGTTAGTTACTTGGTGTTGAGCATGGACAAGCGAAGATGAGGTGGTGGTTATGACATGTTTCATGTGACTGTTATGAGAAGCTTCTGGCTATGTAATCCTGCATATGCCATTAGGTGATTTTAAGGTTGGGATAACAATAATGGAAAAATCCATAGAGGATAGGAGCTGTTAGGTCTGGTGATAGGAAATGCATTAGAAACTACTGGAGTTAATCCATAGGAGATGAGGTGGATCACCGTTACAGTGGGATGAAGTTAGAAGCAACTAACGTATTGGACCGGAGGTGGAACAAGAAACTATGGAGGTGGTGGTAGTGCTTAAGTTGAAGTTTAAAATGTCAAATGTCCAACAAGAGAGCTGTATGGATAAGAGGCGTAGGCCGTTTGAATTTGAGATTGGAGATAAGGTTATGCTATAGGTTTCACCATGGAAAGGGGTGAAGCGGTTTGGGAAAAAAAACAGAAGATAATACCTAGAATCGTGGTTTCATTCGAAATCCTCAAAAGGACTGGACCAGTGGCTTATAGGTTGAGAAATTACGGGAAGAGTTGAGTAGTGTGCATGATGTATTTCATGTGTTAACTTGAGGAAATGCTTAGCAAGAACCGACTTGCAAGTACCGATAGAAGACATTAGTATAGATATGAGTCTTCATTTCATCGAAGAGCTGGTATAGATTATGGATCTTGAAGCTACGACGTTAAGGAGAAGTAAGATACCGTAGTTAAGGTTATCTGGAATTCAAAAACGTGGACTAGAGTACATGTGCGATTGGGAAAGGTTTATGAGGAGCAAGTATCCTTAGATTTTGCTAATTATGATCCTAAGGAGTAAATCTCTGGACGAGATTTCTACTAGGAGGGAGTGATGTGACAACCTCGGTTTTTGAGGTTCGTCACTTAGTCTTACTTTTAGGATATTTTTGTGTGACTATGTGTTTTACATGTTCATGTGATTATTTGGGATGATTGTGAGTTGTTTGGATATCGTTTATGGGTACGGGGTACTCATAAGTAAATCGATGAACGGTTATTTCATGATCATGAGCTCACAATATAGTGACTATGAAATGAGGTGGAGTTATTTTGGCGTTTTACGTATACGTATATGTATTCTAGTAAATCGTATTTTTTACGATTTAGGGTTTAGCATTTAGTGGTCTCATATGAGGTATTGAGTCATGGGAATAATTTATGGGATGGTTTTAAGTCATTCAGGACTTAGTTATTTAGTTTAGTTCATATTTCAAGAGTTTTTATAAAACTGTATATTTTTACGTCTTTTATGGTATACGCGTAAAATTGACTAGTTTACGGTTTTGGGGTTTGGGAGGATTTACGAGCTGAAATAAATTAAGGTAATTTAAAGTAATATTAATAAGGTATTAATAAATTATAAAAAGAGAAAAAAGGGGTGTGGGTCGGGTTTGGTCGACGGAACAAAAAGAAAAGGAAAACGAAAAGGAAAGTGGGCATATGTTGGACTAGGACTCTAGCACACACTATATATGGTTTTCTGCTAAATAAAAAACAAATATTTTTTCTCTTGGAGTTCTTTATGTCACGACCAAGAAAGAAAAAGTTAGGGTTCTTCATAAAAATCTTGACTTCCATTATTTATAAGGTAAAACCTTCAAATCTCTTTTCAATTAATTTGTTTTTAATACTTTTATAATCAATGTATGATGGATCTAGAGTTACGTTCAAATTAAAATCTGAGTTTTTATTATATAATCATGATTATACTAATTAGGGTTTATAATTATAAAAGTTGTGGGTAATTGATTAGGTTAATTATGTTAAATTCGTCATTAAAAACAGGGCAGAATTTTAGGTCAATTGTTTTGATCATATCTAGAGTTTTACAAACTACCCCTGGAAAGGTATTTGAGTTAGATTTTGAATGAAAGAAACGAGAACTAAATTGGAGGTGTTGAACTGGGTCAAAAACAGGTTACAATAGTCGGAGGTCAAAATAGTTTTTGGATCAGTCGGTTTTAAATTAATGTTTTGAGATGGTTAGGGTACCTAGGAGTACAATTAGACCTTCAAATGAACATGATACTTATTTAATATATAAAATAAGATATCTGGTGGAAGGATAAGCAAATGGAATAGTGGAAGACCCCCTGATCATAACAAGTTTTTCATATGTTCAAAATCAGTAATATCTAAATAGATAAAAGTATATATATGTATATCGGGGCCTTAACCGTAGCTTTAAGGTTGGGGCCAAAGGTGAGAGTTATCTAACACATGTAATGGAATAGTATTTCCTTTACAGAAAGTATGGGTTCGATTAAGTGGCCGTTTGACTCTTAGTTTGGGGTATAAAAATCGGGACTGTTTTGGGTAAAATGTAAACGGGATAGGTTATGAACTTAACTAAGTTAAGGACTTTATAGAGGGGTGTAATGGGATTTTTATAGCATATTAATGAGGTTAATATGAGGGAGAGGGATTAGACATACATCATTTATTGATGAGCCATTTTAGTATTTGGTTCAAGTCTTGAATGTATGTGTTTGTGTGTTTAGCTTTTTGCTAGTGCGCGGATATTTGGTGAAACTCAATCAAGTGAGTTTCATAGTCCCATATATCTTAAATGATTTACTTCCTGATGAGATGGAAGAGACACTTACTTGTTTTTACAAATGATATGTGATGTAGTGGTTTTACTACCCTTTAGGAAAAGAGCGTAAAAGTGGCAAGTATTAAGTGTCGGTTTAGGAAAACCAAGCACTAATGACAAATTAAGTTCAAGTTCGTTTCCCAAGGAGGCAAGTGTGTTGTGTTAAGAATTGATTAAGTGTTTGTGATTATATTTATGAGAAAAAAATTGAAAAGAGATTAGAAGAGAATGATGGTTACATTATGAATTAAACTAAGACGAAGTCGTGCACGTAAAACCGTAAAAAGTGACAAAATTTTAAAAATTACCCTAAAAATTCTTAGAAAATTGCAATAAATCCTAAAAAATGTAAATAGAGTTTACAAAAAACAAAAATCACTCAAACCTTTTATTTAATTAAATATTAATTTTTAATGTTAATTAAAGCCTAAAAAATCAATTTAATTAACCAAAAGCCCAAAATGAGATTTTTTAACTTGTAAACCTCCAAAAGGACTTAACTAAATTTAAAACTATTTTTGAAGATTTTAAAATTAATAAAAACTATTTAAAAACAATTAAAAACAATTAAAAATTAAAATAATTCAAAAAAATTAATCCAATGACAATAAAATTAATATAAAAATTTTAAAATTCCTAACTTAATGTATTTGAACTAAGAAAAATGAAAAACTTGCAAAAATCTAAATTTTAATTTTTAATAATAAAATAATTATAAAATATTGTTAAAAATCCAAAATTTATAAAAAAATCTAAAAAGTTGCAAATTAGTTTATTTTAACCTAAATAAAACATAAATAAAGTTGAAATTACAAAAATACCCCTATTGGGCCTTCAAATGGGCCAAATACCCAAACAGATCCTTAATGGGCTTAGAATTGGGCCCAATAAGAAAAATTCCACATAAATGGCCCAAAAGCTCCAGGTAAGCTTAAAATTTGATTATGAACACAATTTTTCAAAGGCCCAAAAGCTGAAAATGAGCTTAAGCTAGCTTATTTCAAAACAGCTTATTCTTAATGGGTTTTTTGGCCCATTAAGCTATAAGCTGATGCCATAAGCTACTCACGACCTTCTCTTGACCTAAATAAGCTATTTGCAAAAGTAAATTTGACATAAGCTCAAGGAATAATCCTGAAATAAGCCAAAGCTCTCTTAACAAAACGACAAAATAGTCGTTTTTGAGTTCTAGGCTATTTCAAGAGCTGATTCAAGTTGCAATAAGTCACAAATAGCTTAACTAAGCTTAATAATAAAAAAAACATTCAAAAAGTACCACTCAATAAGCTGGAATAAGCAATAAGCAATTTTGTAAAAGTCAAACAGTTTGGTTTTCTAGTCAAACCTAAAAGTCAAAGTCCACAAAGCTCTAGATCTCTTAAATGGGTCAAATAAGTAAGATTGATTACAAAAACAAAGTTGTTGCAAGTCTCAATAAGCTAGAATGGCTTATCAAAAAGCTGTTTGGAATTTTACACTAGCTGGGGCTAGTTTTGGGGGCTCAGTAGTGGGAAAAGTTTCCACTACTTGACCTTTTTGACTTTTTGTCTTTTGTGACTTTTTGTTGGATTCAGGTTAAGCAAAAGCACCCAAGTGATCAGTTAATCACAAGGAGTCAATAACAACAATCAAAACACAAATTCAACCAGCCAATTAGTACAGTTAAATCAAAACATCACCAGACTTTGCCCATATATGAACAATAAGCAGTTTTTACCAAATAAGCACTTTTAGCAAGATTAAGCCAGCCAAACTTCACCAAATGCATACACAAGCTATAAATAATTCAAATGAACATAAATAAACAGGTTTCATGCACTGATTCAAAGTCTAGATCAAGATTCAAGCTCAAAAATGTTACTGATGAACAAAGAACATGCAGTTTTGATACTTTGCTGATATACTTGACCACAAATCCAATTTCAAACACTCAAATCTTCTTAACAACTTATAATAAGTATGTTTAGTCACTTGTTATCCCTAAGCATGCATACAAACTAAGTGTTTACAAAATGTTAGGTCAAAACAAGCAGATTTCCAACTTTTATTGCCCAATCAAGATTTTGATGTTTTTAAACCAATAACTTGCAGCAAATAGCACTCAACCAAGTATATAATAGATACCAACTTAAATAACCAACAAACAATAACTCAGTAACACTTTGTGATCTTAAAAAGGTTAACCCAAACACCCCTTAACTTTTTTAAATCCAATTTTAACAAAGTATAAGTGTGATTTAGTGTTACCAAGCCCAGTCAAACACAATATCAACAATATTATGCAGTATCAAGCAATATTAAGCCACAAAATCAACAAGAACAACAATAGAACACAAATTCACAAAAATCAAGTACTTTATCATATTTTTGAGAAAAGGGACTCAAACCTCATGAATGTACATCCACACTCACGAATTTTTGAGCTGATGTGCCTAGCAAAACAAGGCACAAGCTTCCATAACAAGGCTGCTAAGACTCAACAAGGTTAGAACAAAAAATATGAAAATCAGAAAAGTGAAAAAGCTTGATTGATGCAACCTTTGTACCCACTCTTTGATTATCCCCAAACCACAAGCTCCCAACACCTTGATAAGCTCTTTATGAGGGTGTTTAGATCACTTGTAATCCAAAAATTCCAAAGATGTACCGAAGACTTAGCAAAATATCAAGATTTCGAACATTGAGCAATTTCTTGCACAAAGTTTGAAAACATGTTTTAAGACTTAAACAATTCGAACAAATATCAATAACAAGCACTGAAATAAGTTGGCACATGGATTTTCTTCAAACATTCAAACACTTTTCATTAAAAATAAAGAAGGATTTACAGAACTTTGACAAAAGGAAAAACCAAGAACAGGTTCAATGTATTGACCTAATGCCTTTATATAGGCTACAAACTATGTCTAGAAAGCATGAAAAATGTAAACCCTAAGCTGGTGAAGTCCCCATAATGCCCTTGATGAATTTTGAAAACTTGGAATCATGTGAAGGAATGTTGGCAGTTTGTGTGAGGTGTAAAGGTTGTAATTGCTTCAAAGGCTCACAATGAGCTTAAGTTTGAATCAAGAATCATGGGCGTTGGATGGCTGGCCTATTTTGGCATCTTCTTCATAAAAACGTGTACAAGGTTGGTAACATGTAAACATGTGATGATGTGGCATTGGATTTGGGTGTTGGGTTATGATTAAGGATAGCTTAATCATAATTCTGGAGGTTATGGAGGTCTAATTACAAGCCATTTAGGAAAACCCAATTTTGTGAAGAACATGAACAGTGGTGGTTTTAATATGTTTTTGGGTTTAAATGTGGCGTTAAGCGCCAAATATTAAACTAATCAGAGATTAGTTAATATTGTTGTGAGTGGGAGGCTGATGTGGAGTAAAGGTGAGCTCCCATTGGTTGGTTTTGGTGAGTGGGGCACGTGGCAGTATTTGTTTGGCCTAGGTATCTTTTGTGTCTTGGAAAATATTACCCCCAGCCTTTCTTTTCCTTTTCACTTGTAATTTAAATACCCAAAACCGGATTCCCTTTGTCATAGAATTTTTACTTTTCACACTTTTGCCCTAAATACTTTTCCAAAGTATTTTCAGGGGTATTTCTTGCCATTTGATGATTCTTGAAGGGCTATTTTGGCATTTTCTTCAAACATTATGGTCTTGACTTGTATTGTTGACTTTGTGGAAGACTGAAATTGACAAGTCTTCATTTATGAGGGACCATTCTTGCCAATTCTTCAAAGTGGAGGGCACTTTTTATAAATTTGACAAACTTTAAGGACCAAACATGTAATTATGAATAAGGGTTTAAAGTGTCAATTCTTCAATATTTGAGGACCTTCTAGTACAATCTTTAATTCTTCAAGGGTTTTTCTTGGAAAATCACCATTAGGGCTTGGTTCATTGTGCGGCTTCGTTTCCCGTGTTCGTTTTTTCTTGTTTCTTGTGATCTTTTGTCATTTTCTCGATATCCGTACCTAAAATACACATGTAACAAACACAAGCATATATTTGGCATATTTGATGATATTTAATGCATTTTAAGCCCGTTTTGGACGATGAGACTATGTATAAAAGCAGTCTCATCACTCCCCCATATAAACCATTGTCATGCCCTCACGCAATGCTAGAATAAAGTATCGTAGCATCTCCAAAATTGATTTTAATGCAATTTATTGAATAATAAACTAGCTACACTACTACTATTACTACTACTTGCGTTTTAGACATAATGTATAATTTTCATCGCAAAATGGGACGTTTAGGTTCATAGAATAAGAACACATGAATGCTTCGTTATAAATAATTTCGTCGTCCTCGATTTTTAACTCAATTCCATGCTAAGCGTGCAACGAGATCATTGTCAGTATAAGTTAGTAATGCTAACACTACTCATATACCCTAATCACGTACTTATCCTCCCATTTTCCTAAGTTGTATCTCTTATATTTTATTTTGTCTTGAATGTTTCACGAGGATACATTTTTTACTTATGTGATGATAGAGATTTAGGTCTAAAAATAGAGTCATAACGGTGTAACCAAGAGCATCGAATTAATAACCCCCCCCCCCCCCCACCCTAATGGACAACGATGTCAAAAAATTAAGTCAACAAGAAGGATCGATAAACACGGTTTTATAACGGTTTTGAACATGAGACTTATTACCAAGACTTTTATACGCCCCCTACTGGATGGGCCTTATTATCATAGGTTTACCTCCATCTTTTATTCAACTTCGCCATGAAGCTTTTATTATGACTTCGGTCTTGCCTTGCCTTTTATTTAACCTCGCCATGAGGTGTTTATTATGGCCAAAGACGTATATCCTCACGCTAAAAGCGAATTTTGGATCTTTAAAGCTTCAAAGATTAAGGCTTGATTCACTTTCAATTTCGCATAGATTTTTCGGCCTTGTGAGCTTCAAATTGTTTGCTTGATTTAGGTGAGCACTTGAAATCTTATTATTAGGTGAAGCTTTCGATTATTCGGGTTGCCAATACTTCAAAACCGTGACGCTGGCGATACCTTAATGTATTCCATATTTAATTACATGGAAGCTACTAGAAAAGACTAGAAACCAACAATCAAGAATAAACCGCTAAGTCAATATTTATTAAGCAAAATATATTTACAAGCGAACGGAGAATAAGCAAACAACGAGAACACATGAGTTTTTGAAAGAATACGAGTACTCTACGTTTAGCATAGTAACTTATAATTAACTCTATCATTTCTCGTCCTCATTTAAGAGACTTAGCCTAATATAAAGTTAAGGAATCGAAGCTAAGTGCTCAACACACATGGTCGAGTAAAAAATTACTCTTATTCTCGCCATCGGAAAATCTACATTCGTGTCTTCAAACACTTATAAAACATGAGAAATTTTTTAAAATTTGGCCATTTTTATCCTTATTTTGCAACAAAACGATATACAAAAAGATAAACTTTGGAAAGCGTGAAGGTTTGGCAAGGCAAGTATCTATTCACCCCCATACTAAAGTTAAACATTTTCCTCAATGTTTTGAGTCTAAGGGTTGGAAAACCCCATACTAGAGACGTAGTCGAATGCATAATCTAGCATGCAAAAGGGTGTAACCGTAAAATTTAAAGCCGTTTATGAAGTGTGTTAAAAACCTAAGGTTAGAACATCAAAGGATATATCATGGATATTAAGAAATTCTTGAAATCAAACGATCGAGTGCTCCCCTAAAACGAACACGAGAGGCTCCAATCGTGAAGATCATGATCATCTAAAAACCACATAGCACAAACAACCACAGAACAAAGGTTGGAAGGGCACAAATCCCCTCACGTTACTACATTACAAAGCGATAATATATACATAGGATAAGCATGGGACTCCCCCACGAGGCACCTCGTTTTTTATTACCGAGTCATGAGCTCGACTCGATCCCTCAATACTAATTATCATGGGAAAGGTGATTTGGTAGAGGTAGTTCAAGGATGGAACTTCCCCGCCAAAGTAGTGCTTCAACCTATGTCCATTCACCTTGAAATTGGGCCATCATTTTGAGCTAGCTCGATGGTCCCATAAGGAAAAACTTGGGTCACGGTGAATGGACCGGACCAACGGGATTTCAACTTGCCGGAAAATATTTTCAAACGTGAGTTAAAAAGCAACACTTAATCTCCAATGTTAAAAACCCGGTTTTTAATTTTTGAGTCATGAAACTTTTTAGTTTTTTCTTGTAAATTAATGAATTTTCATAAGCAATATCTCTTAATTCATCCAATTCATTCAATTGCATTTTCTGGTGTTTTCCCGCGGTCTCAATATCATCATTACAATGCTTAAGGGCCCAATAAGCTTTATGTTCGAGTTCAATTGGTAAGTGACAATTCTTCCCATACACAAGCTTATAAGGAGTGCACCTGATTGGCGTCTTATGAGCGGTCCGAAAGGCCCATAAAGCATCGTCCAACTTATCCGACCAAGGTTGTCGGTTTTCTCCAGTCGATCTCTCCAAGATCCTCTTCAACGCTCGTTTGAAATCTCGACTTGCCCACTCGTTCTTTGGTGATAAGCCGTAGAAATCCGATGTGTAACCCCATATTTCCTTAAGATCCTTTCGAATTGGTCATTACAAAAATGGGTTCCACGATCGCTTATGATCGCACGAGTTGTTCCAAACCAAGAAAACAAGCTTTTCAAAAACTTGACTACCACACGAGCATCGTTCGTGGGCAAAGCCTTAGCTTCCACCCACTTAGATTGGTAGTCAACGGAGACAACGATGTACTTATTACCACGAGATAATGGGAACGGCCCCATAAAATCAATCCCCGAAACGTCAAAGATCTCACACACTTGGATGATATTTTGTGGCATTTCATTGTTTTTTGAGGCTTTTCCTTGTCGTTGGCATGAGTCACATGAATTCACAAGTGCATGTGCATCTTGGTAAATAGTAGGCCAAAAGAAACCGGCATCAAAGACCTTCTTAGCCGTGAGATTAGCATCGTGGTGACCACCCGTGGGTCCCTCGTGACAAGCTCTAAGGATGTTAGAAGCTTCAGTACCAAAGACACAACGTCGAATTATTTGATCCGCACAAGTTCGAAACAAGTAAGGGTCGTTCCAAAAATAGAACTTGACGTCACGAAAGAATTTTTGTTTTTGTTGAGTTGTCATACCCTTAATGATGAAGTTCCCCGCATGGTAATTTGCAATGTCCGCGAACCACGGGGTAGATGAATCAAGCTTAGAATTCACTACACCAAGTGTCTCGAGAGGAAATGTTTCGGTGATTTCCTTTGGTTCGTAAACACTTTGGTGAGGATCTTCCAAACGAGAAAGATGATCGGCCGCTAGATTCTCGGCTCCTTTTTTGTCAAGGATTTCGACATCAAATTCTTGTAGGAGGAGAATCCAACGAAGTAATCTTGGATTTGCATCTTGTTTATCCATGAGATACTAGATAGCCGAATGGTCCGTATACACTATGCATCGAGTCAAGACGATGTAAGGTCGGAATTTCTCAAATGCATACACCACGGCAAGTAATTCCTTTTCCTTTGTAGTGTATTTTAGTTGAACCTCGGTCATCGTCTTACTAGCATAGTGAATAGGCAAGTAGTTCTTTTCATGACGTTGCCCCAATACGGACCCAATAGCGTAAGCACTAGCATCACACATGAGCTCAAAGGGGAGATTCCAATTGGGAGCGACAAGAATGGGAGCTTCGGTAAGTTTCCTCTTAAGGATTTCAAAGGCTCTTATACAATCTTCGTTAAAGACAAAAGGAGCATCTTTTTTGAGGAGATGTGTAATAGGTCGAGATATCTTTGAAAAATCCTTGATGAATCGATGATAAAAGCCCGCGTGACCTAGGAAACTCCTAACTCCCTTAACGGTTTTGGGATGAGGTAATTTGGCGAAGACGTCTACCTTAGCTTTATCTACCTCAATCCCTGCTTTAGAAACCTTGTGCCCTAAGACGATTCCAGTTTTAACCATGAAATGACATTTTTCCAAATTTAGCACAAGGTTGGTTTCCTTACAACGTTTTAACATTTCTCTTAAATTTCCTAGACACGAGTTGAACGAACTACCAAACACGGAAAATTCATCCATGAAGACTTCCATCGTCTTCTCAATCATGTCATGAAAAATAGCCATCAAGCACCTTCGAAAGGTTCCCGGTGCATTGCAAAGTCCGAATGGCATTCTACGATAAGCAAACGTTCCATATGGACACGTAAACGTAGTTTTTTCTTGATCACGAGGATCGATGGGGATTTGGAAGTAACCGGAAAAACCATCTAAAAAGTAATACAAATCGTTTCCCGTAAGACGCTCCAACATTTGATCCATGAAGGGCAAGGGAAAATGGTCTTTACGAGTGGCGTCATTCAAATTATGATAGTCGATACACACCCTCCAACCGGTCACGAGTCTAGTTGGAATCAACTCGTTGGCATCGTTTGGCACACCGGTCATTCCTCCCTTCTTAGGGACACAATGAATAGGACTCACCCGAGGGCTATCGGAAATAGGGTAAATCATTCCCGCGTCAAGGAGTTTAAGGACTTCCTTTTTGATGACGTCGTGAATTTTGGGGTTCACCCTTCTTTGACATTGGATTGCGGGTTTGTAGTCTTCTTCCATTAAGATTTTGTGGGTACAAAATTTGGGATCAATCCCCTTAATGTCAGATAATTTCCACGCAATTTCCCCTTTGTGATCCTTTAGAACATCGACAAGTGTGGTTTTTTCATCATTCGAAAGATCTTTCGTAATAATAACCGGTAACTTGTCGTCCTCCTCCAAAAATACATATTCAAGGTGAGGAGGTAAATCTTCAACTCGAGGATAGGTGGTTCCTAAATTGAAGATTTGGGCTCGATACTCATAACCTCCTCGGGTGGAGGAAATGGGAAATCGTTAAGAAAATCCTTGATAATCGAGAAGTGCTCATCGTTGTCGAGGTCTTCGTTACAAGTACGTGGAACATCAAATTCTTCCAACGTAAAACCACCACCTTCAAATGGAGTGAAGGTTGGTGTCGAATTATCAAGAATGTGATCAAGCATAGTGGGATTGCCACTATTTTCATCATCACCAAAACGTAAAACTTCTTGTGAAAATTCCTTACAAACAATGTCGATCATATCAACGAGGTTTATGGTCGCGACGGAATAAACATGAGAAATTGGATAGTTTTGAGTTGTGTTTATAACAAGTTCCTCGTCGTTGAAACGTAAGGTGATCTTTCTAGCATGCACCTCAATTAAAGCCATAGACGTATCTAAAAATGAACGACCTAAAATAAGAGGAACTTGAGGATCCGTGGGAATATCGACAACGATAAAGTCTACCGGATAATAGAACTTTCCCACTTTCATAAAAACGTCTTCGGCCAATCCACATGCGGGAATAGTGGAATGATCGGCCAACTCGATAGACATTAGAGAAGGAGTAAGATTAGGAAGATTAAGCGACTTGAAGATTGCAAGTGGAATCAAGTTAATACTAGCACCAAGATCGGCCAAGGCATAGCATTCTTCCATATCTTGGATTGCACATGGAATCAAGAATTTACTGGGATCACCGACTTTTTGAGGTATGCGGTTAAGATAAACCGATGAACAACTAGACAGTTGTTGCAATTTCTCCTTGTTGTTCAACATACTCTTAAAGTTAACGGCAAATCGAGGCATCATGACCAAAGCATCGGCAAAACTCACATTTAAATGAACGTCACGAAACATTTTCATAAAAATCTCAAATTGGTAATTGTCGCGCTCTTGACATTTCTCCTTTCTAAGTCTCGATGGATAGGGCAAAGGTGGTGTGGGTTGAGGAATAGGCATAGCCTTTGGAATCTCGGGTTCCATATGTGGTAATGGGCCAATCGGAGGTGTGGCATGAGCGGTACTTCGTGGGATTGGGACATGCTCCTTTTCGACCACCACCTCGGGTTCTTCCTCAATTTCCTCCACCGTTGGAGTAATTGGTTGAGGAGTCGGTTCATTAAGTGTCTTACTACTTCGTGTGGCAATCACTTTCATCTCTCCCTTAGGGTTTGATATGGTGTTGCTAGGAAGACTACTCGAAGACGGTTTACACATTATAGCCTCAAACATGGATGGAATTTTATCCTCAAACATGGATTGCCTCTTCTCAGCCTTAATCATCTCTTGTTTTATTTCATGTTGCCCTTGTTCCATTTTTGTTGGTTTTGTTGTAACCTAGTTACATTTCCCTCCATTTTGTTTGTATGGATCTTAAGCTCATTTGCTAACTCCTTTTTCAACTCCTTTTTCAAGTCATTCTTAAACTCGGATCTTAGGCTAATGATCTCTCTTTGAATATTATCAAACCTATCATCGTTTCCTTTTGCGTATTCAACAAATTCATTTGGAAGATATTTCAAAGTTTGCAAACCTTTGTTGTTGTTTTGAAAATCATTGTTTTGATTTTTGTTTGAAAGTTGATTGTTATTAGCCCCTTGATCCCATAATTGTTTCCTTTGTAATTGTTTTTGAAACCAACTTGATTGTTTCGATAGTTGTTGTTAGCATTTTGATTGGGAGCAAAACACGATGGAGTCATTTGATTGGAGCGGGTAACTTGACCGTTTTGGTTGTAAGTTCCCGTGGCCGCGTAGGCACTCGAAGTGTTACCACCGTTGGTAATGCACTCGGAGAAATCATGACCTCTACCACAATACATACATGAAACCTCAACCGCTTTTGCCATAGCGGGAGCACTTTGTTCACCAACTTTGAATTCAATTAAATTCCTCTAAGCTTATCAAAGATTTTGTTTTCCAAGTTCGCCTCAATTTGGCAAGCATCGATGGTATTGGACAATGAAGGTGAAGCCGAAGACGAAGCCTTACGAACACTCGATGTGTTATGAGGACTATACACCTTAGATCTATTCTCAGTTATCAACAACGCTTCCTCAACCATTTTACACAAAAAATACCACCCGCGGCGGCATTAAGATAATCCCTTTCATGATCATTCAATCCATTGGAAAACGTGTCAATTTGATGCAAGTCGGGAAAACCGTGATGAGGACAATCATGTAACATTTCCTTAAACCTATTCCAAGCCGTTGAAAATCTCTCATTAAATTCTTGTGAAAATTTTGAAATCTCGTTTTTCAAATGCGTAGTCTTAGAGGGCGGGAAAAATTGGTTCACAAATTTTGAAACGAGATCCTTCCACGTCAATATAGAATTGGGTGGCTCTTTCTCTAACCAAATTTTAGCAGGCCCCGCTAAGGAATACAGAAAAAGCATCATCTTAATCGAATCATTAGCAACATCTTAAATTTGCAAGTGGCGGTAAGACGATTGGCGGATATGGTTGTGCGGGTTGTCCTTTTCATCACCACGGAATTTGTTGTTTTGGATCATCGACAACAAACCCGTTTTCACTTCAAAATTATCCTCAAGGATGGCGGGAATCACAATAGCCTCTCCATAACCCTCGGTGGGTGCTTGAAGTAACTCTATCATAGTTCGATTCGCCATGGTTGGTTCTTCTTCTACGATAGGTTCGTCAATAGGAGACTCCTCACTAGAAAGATTAGGAGTAGGTGTGAACTCCTTTCGGTTTTTTCGTTTACGTGCACGTCATGCTTGATTACGAGTAAGCATAAACGTCATGTACAACGTGGGGATGAGCAAAGAAGATTCTTTTAGGTGTTTTAAATTTTTCAAATTTTTTGTGGTTTTTTATTGTTTTTACTTTTTTTTGGATTTTAGTGATTGTATTAAGTAGAAAAAAATCTACAAATCTTTCCCTTACTCAAATCTCTTGATTAAAGAAGCCTCATAAATGAAAATGATCACGTGAAGTGAACGCCTTCGATGACTTTAGAACGTTGGTGGAACACCAAAACGTTCAAGAGAGTTTAATCAAATGAAACCAAGAAAATATATATGATACTTAGATAATACTTTGGTTGGCAAACCCTCGATTAGCCCTTTTTATCTAAACAAGCACAAGCAAGCGAGGAAACGAGGCGGCGCGAAACACTTAAGAGCCTTTTTCCTTAGGGTATACCCATCTTATAGTTTGTGTTTGTCAAAATTAAGCTTCACGAAAGTAATTATCTATTTTGCCTTTTCTTTCTTGTTCGAGATTTGAATATAATGATTGAGTATTGACCTCCCAATCAAGGTTGTGTTTTAACATTTTTGGAGTACTTGTGAATTTATTGTTCTACGTATACAATATAGTAATAGTATTCACACAAAAAAACGAAAAACCGATAATACGTATTAGTAGAGTACTGCTAATACAAATAGATATTATGGTTAGTATAAAAACAAAAATTGTTCAAATCAAAACACAAACGCCTCCTCGGCAGCGACGCCAAAAATGATGTAGTGGTTTTACTACCCTTTAGGAAAAGAGCGTAAAAGTGGCAAGTATTAAGTGTCGGTTTAGGAAAACCAAGCACTAATGACCAATTAAGTTCAAGTTCATTTCCCAAGGAGGCAAGTGTGTTGTGTTAAAAATTGATTAAGTGTTTGTGATTATATTTATGAGCAAAGAAAAATAGAAAAGAGATTAGAAGAGAATGACGGTTACGATTATGAATTTAACTAAGACGAAGTCGTGCACGTAAAACCGTAAAAAAGTGACAAAATTTAAAAATTATCCTAAAAATTCCTAGAAAATTGCAATAAATCCTAAAAAATGTAAATAGAGTTTACAAAAAATCAAAAATCACTCAAACCTTTTATTTAATTAAATATTAATTTTTTTAATGTTAATTAAAGCCCAAAAAATCAATTTAATTAACAAAAAGCCCAAAATGAGATTTTTTAACTTGTAAACCTCTAAAATGACTTAACTAAATTTAAAACTAATTTTGAAAATTTTAAAATTAATAAGAACTATTTAAAAACAATTAAAAACTATTAATACTTAAAATAATTCTAAAAAATTAATCCAATGACAATAAAATTAATCTAAAAGTTTTAAAATTCCTAACTTAATGTATTTGAACTAAGAAAAATGAAAAACTTGCAAAAATCTAAATTTTAATTTTTAATAATAAAATAATAATAAAATAATAATAAAATATTATTAAAAACTCCAAAATTTATAAAAAATTCTAAAAAGTTGCAAACTTGTTTATTTTAACCTAAATAAAACAGAAATGAACTTGAAATTACAAAATACCCCTATTGGGCCTTCAAATAGGCCAAATACCTAAACAGATCCTTAATGGGCTTAGAATTTGGCCCAATAAGAAAAAGTCCACAAAAATGGCCCAAAAGCTATAGTTAAGCTTAAAATTTGATTTTAAACACAATTTTTCAAAGGCCTAAAAGCTAAAAATGAGCTTAAGCTATCTTATTTCAAAACAACTTATTATTAATTGGCTTTTGGCCCATTAAGCTATAAGCTGATGCCATAAGTTAAAATTTTACCCACGTCCTTCTCTTGACCGAAATAAGCTATTTGCAAAAAGAAACTTGAAATAAGCTCAAGGAATAAGCCTTGTTAATGCAAGTGATGCCTAAAAACATTATTAGTGTTAACTAATCTTTCTTAGTTTTGATCACAACAAACCATAAAACACATTTAGTGTAAAACACAAAGCGAATTATTTAACTAACACTATCATCAAGGTAATAATCATATCACTAATCTTTCTTAATCATACTTAGTGATCATCAAAATGATTATCCTTAAAACTCACTTTTGTTAATATGACCAAAGACTTTTTAATAAACTTTCTTTTTTAGAAAATGTTTTTTTAAAATGGAAAATGAAAATTTGAAAATAGCATATTCCAAATGCTGTTAGAATATCCTTTGAAGGTTTCAAATACCTCAGATATTCCCACCCCACTAAAAGACAAAAAACGGAGCGTAGTCTAGTGGCGGTACCTTAAGTACCTACGCTGTTTGATGTTGAGTAAAACTACACCTTTAGGAAAAGGATGCAATAAATAGGGCAAGTGAGCACAACGATTTAGGAAAACCGTGTGTGAATGACCCAATTAAGTTCGTTCTCAAGGAGGCTAGTGTGTTATGTGTGTAATGATATGGATTAATTTGTGATTATATTTGAGAAAAGAAAACTAGAAAAGGGATTAGAAGAAAATGACGGTTATGAAGACAGATTAAACTAAGTCTAAAAAGGCGTACACGTAAAGTCGTAAAAACCACCAAAAATAAAATCTTAACCTAAAAATTTCTAAAAATTACCAAAAATCCCTAATAATATTCTAAGAGTTTACAAAAATCAAAACTTGCAAAAACCTTTTATTTAATTAGATAATGACTTTTTAATGCTAATTAAAGCCCTAAAAATCAAAATTAATTATTAAAAAGCCCTAAATAAGATTTTCAAGTTTGTAAACCTCAAAAATACTCTAATTAAGCTAAAAACTATTTTTCAATATTTTAAAACCAATTAAAACTATTTTTAAACAATTAAAAACTCCTAAAATCAATTAAATCTTAAATTAATTATAGAGAATATTAAAAGACCTAGAAAATAATTGGAAAGTTGCAAAAATCCTAATTAAGTATTTAGAACCTAGGTAAAATATAAAAACCTAGAAAATCAGACTTTTAATTTTTAATAATAAAATAATATTAAAATAATATTAAAAATCCAAAAATTATAAAAAATTATAAAAACTTGCAAACTAGCTTAATTTAACCTAAATAACTCAGAAATGAAAGTGAAATTACATAAATACCCCTATTGGGCCTAGAAAATGGGCCAAACCCAAAACAGTTCCTTATTGGGCTTAATTAAGGCCCAATAAGAAAAAGTGCTCAAAATAAGCTCAAAAAGCACAGGTTGACTCAAAATTTGATTTTAAATAACTTTTTCCAAAGGCCCAAAAGCTGAAAATGTGAAATAAGCTAACTTATAATAAGCAGCTTATTCTTAATGGGCTTTTTGGCCCATTAAGCCATAAGCTGATGCCATAAGCTAAAATTTAACACACAACCTTCTTTTGACCTAACAAAGACTTTTGCAAAAAGAAATTTCAAATAAGCCCACTAAATAAGCCAGAAACAAGTCAACAACTTATTCACAAAACGACAAAATAGTCGTTTTTATGATCTAGACCACCTCAGAAGCTGATTCAAGTTGCAAAATGTTTCTTTTGACAAAACTAAGCTTAAAAACCAAAGAACTTTCAAATAAGCACACTAAATAAGCTGGAAAATCAAATAAGCACTTATCTTAAAAGTCAAACAAGTTGGTTTTCTAGTAAAAAGTCAAAGTCAAAGTCTCATAAGCTCCAGTTCACTTAAATGGGTCAAATAATGAAGATCTATTACAAAAAATAAGTTGTTGCAAGTCAGAATAAGCTAGAATAGCTTATTGATAAGTTGATGACAAAATTGCACTAGCAGGGGCTAGTTTTGGATGTTGAGCAGTGGAAACTTTTCCCACTGCTTGACTATTTTGATTTTTTTGTCTTTAGTGACTTTTTCTTGGATTCAGATTTCACAAAGGCACCCAATTGATCTTTGGATCAAAAGGAGTCAATAACAGTCAAAATAACACAATCACAAACACCCAACTGATACAGTTTAATCAATTAATCACCAGACATTGCACAGACATGAATAATAAGCAGTTTAGCATTCAAGAGCAGTTTAAGCACAATTCAGCCAGCCAAATTCAACCAAATGCACACACAAGCTATAATAAACTCCAATAAGCAAGTCTAAACAGGTTTCATGCACTGGTTCAAAGAATTAAGCAAGATTCAAGGAATGAAAGTTACTGATGAACACTACACATGCAGTTTTTAACTTTTGCTGATGTATTTGACACACAAGCCAATTTCAACACCTCAAATCTTTCAAACAGGTTATGTTAACTTTGTTTAAACCACTTTTATCCCTAAGCATGCATACACACTAAGTGTTCCCAAAATCCTAGGTCAAAACAAGCAGAAACAAGGTCTATATAGCAGATTGATCAATTCAAGTGTTCAAACCCAAAAACTTGCAGCAAAACACTATCAAACAAAGGTATAGCAGATACAAAGCATAAACAACACTTTCCCTTAACACAAAAACAGATTACAAGCATAAACCAGTAGACCCAAACACCCCTTTAACTTTTTCAAATCAAGATTTTCAAAAGTAAAACAAGATTTCAAGCCAACCAAACATCAATTAACACTAAAACAAGTCTAATAGACAGATTTAAGCAAGAACAAGCCACAAAATTCACAAGAACAACAGTTTCATACAAATATCACCAAAAATCACAATTTAAGCAGATTTAGAGATTAAGTATGCAAACCTCATGGATGTACATCCACACCCACGAATTTTGAGCTTATGTGCTAGCAAGAACAAGCACAAGCTTCCACAAAAGCCTGCTAAGATTGAACAAGGGTTAAGCACAATAACATGAAAAATCAGAAACTTGGGAAAAACTTGATTAATGCAAACTTGTTACCCCACACTTGATTATCCCCAAGTTATAAGCCTCACCACACCTTAACCAACTCAGTTAGGATGCTATGATCAGCCCTATAGCCCAAGAATTCCAAGATTGGAACAAGACTTAGCAAAATATCAAGAAAATGAGGAAAATATGCAAACTTGTGCACACTCCTCTTTTGAAAACAGGTTTTAAACTTCAAAAGCAGTAAACTAAGAACATAAACAAGCAGAATAATGATGGCACTTGGTCTTTCTTCAAAGCACTTAACTCAAATTCATTAATCAGAAAAAGGATTTACAAGTGTTTGAACAAAGGAAAAACCAAAAGCAGCTGAAAAATGAAGGCCTAAGTGGCTTTATATAGCCTTACAATGAGCTAAGTTACAGCTAAAAACTATAAACCCTAATGGTTGAAGTTCCCAAATTTCCCTCTTGAATTTGAACTCATATGCTTCATGTGACATTTTCTTGGACGTATATGAAGAAGATAGCTGTTGAAATTTGATCCAAGGGCTCAAACAAAGCTTAAAAAGTAAGCTTGTATCTGGATGGTTGATTCTCTGGCAAGGTTTTGGCAGTTTCCCAAAAGTGTGTAGCAGGGCACCTTTCATGTGCACCCTTGGTTGATGAGGTGGCACATATTAAGGTTGGGTTGTGATTATAGGACCCTTAATCATTATTCTGGAAAGAATTAGCCTTTAATTCATAATGATTAAGGAATGCCTAATTGTGTTCTTGAGCTGATGAACACATGGTTTGATTTGTTTTTGTGTTGGATTAAGTTTAAATAAGTGTTAATGGCGCCAAGATTAATTTAATCTTAATTCTGCTGAGTGGGATTGTGACATGGAGGAAAGGTGAGCTGCCATTGGTTGAAAAGAGATAGTGGGGCACGTCGCAAGAGCTGGTTGGTCTAGGTAAGTTTCATGTCTGGCCCCTTTTGGCCCCTTCTTTTCTTTCTTCTTGTCTTTTCTTTTGAACACTCTATCAACGCCACAACAAGCTTTATCAACTTTTGCCTTTTTTCATTTTTGGCCCAAAAACTTTTGCAAAATGAATTCAGGGGTATTTCTTGCCATAATTGAATTCTTCAAGGGCTGGTTTGGTATTTTCTTCAATGTTAATGGTCTAGACTTGCAATATTGACATTTTGGAGGACTGAATTTGCCAAGTCTTGATGATTGAGGGACCATTTTTGCCAAATGTTGAAAGTTGAGGGTCCTTTTTGTAATTTTGGATTTTTCAAAGGACTAAACTTGTCATTTCTTGTACTTTAAAGGACTTCATGATATATTAGACTTTGTGGATGATATTGGTTGACAATTTAGCTTTGTTGAGGGGCTAAACTTGCCAATTCTTCAAAGTTAAGGGTCCTTTTTGTAATTTTGACAAACTTTAGGGACCAAACTTGTAATTATGAGGATACAAGGGTATAAAGTGTCAATTCTTCATAATTGGAGGACCCTTCTTCATAATTCTTCAAATCTTCAAGGGTTGATCTTGGGAAAGTCTTCACTAGGGCTTGGTTCATTGTGCGGCTTCGTTTCCCGTGTTCGTTTTTGCATGATTCTTGTGATCTTTTGTCATTATCTCAATATCCGTACCTAAAATACACAAGCAACAAACACAAGCATATATTTGGGTATTTTGATGATATTTAATGCATTTTAAGTCCAAAAAGAACGATGAGACCATGTATAAAAGCAGTCTCATCACTCCCCCATACTAAACCATTGGCGTGCCCTCACGCAATGCTAGAATAAAGTATCAAAGCATCTCCAAAATTTAATTTTATTCACTTTATTGAACGATAAACTAGCTACACTACTACTATTACTACTACTACTTGTGTTATAGACATAATGTATGATTTTCATCGCAAAATGGGACGTTTAGGTTCATAGAACAAGAACACGTGAATGCTTCGTTAGAAATAATTTCATCGTCCTCGATTTTTACCCTAATTCCATGCTAAGCGTGCAACGAGATCATTGTCATTATAAGTTAGTAATGCTAACACTACTCATATGCCCTAATCACGTACTTATCCTCCCATTATTCCTAAGTTGTATCTCTTATATTTTATGATGTCTTGAATATTTCACGAGGATACATTGTTTGACTTATGCGATAATAGAGATTTAGGTCTAAAAATAGAGTCCTAACGGTGTAACTAAGACCATCAAATCAATAACCCTTCCTAATAGACGACGATGTTAAAAAATTAAGTTGACAAGAAGAATCGATAAACACAGTTTTATAACGGTTTTGAACATGAGACTTATTACCAAGACTTTTATACGCCCCCTAACGGAAGGGCCTTATTATCTTTGGTTTACCTCCATCTTTTATTCAACTTCGCCATGAAGCTTTTATTATGACTTCGGTCTTGCCTTTCCTTTTATTATCCGCCTCATCGGTGGTTTTATTAGCCAAAGACGTATATCCTCACGCTAAGGCGAATTTTGGATCTTTAAAGCTTCGAAGATTAAGGCTTGATTCACTTTCAATTTTTGCATAGATTTTAGGCCTTGTGGGGCTTCAAATTGTTTGCTTGATTTAGGTGAGCACTTGAAATCTTATTATTGGGTGAAGCTTTCGATTATTAGGGTGCCAATACTTAAAAACCGTGACGCTGGCGATGCCTTAATGTCTTCCCAATTTAATTACACGGAAGCTACTAGAAAAGACTAGAAACCCAACAATCAAAACTAAACCGCTAAGTCAATATTTATTAAGCAAAAAATATTTACAAGCGAAGGGAGAATAAGCAAACAACGAGAACACATGAGTTTTTGAAAGAATACGAGTACTCTACGTTTAGCATAGTAACTTATAATTAACTCTATCATTTCTCGTCCTCATTTAAGAGATTTAGCCTAATGTGTAGTTAAGGAATCAAAGCTAAGTGCTCAACACGCACGGTCGAGTCAAAAATTACTCTTATTCTCGCCATCGGAAAATCTACATTCGTGTCTTAAACACTTATAAAACATGAGAAAAAATTTAAAATTTGGCCATTTTTAGCCTTATTTTGCAACAAAAATGATAAACAAAACGATAAACTTTGGAAAGCGTGAAGGTTTGGCAAGGCAAGTATCTATTCACCCCCCCCATACTAAAGTTAAACATTGTCCTCAATGTTTCGAGTCTAGGGGTGCAAACACCCCCATACTAGAGACGTAGTCGAATGCCTAATCTAGCATGGAAAGGGTGTAACCATTAAATTATAGCCGTTTATGAAGTGTGCTAATAACATATGGTTAGAACATCAAAAGGATATATCATGGATATTGAGAAATGTCTCCAATAGCAAACGATCGAGTGCTCCCATAAAACGAACACGAGAGGCTCCAATCGTGAAGATCATGATCTAAAAACCACATATCACAAACAACCACGAAACAAAGGTTGGAAGGGCACAAATCCCCACACGTAAGCTACATTAGACTAAGAAAGCGATAATATGTACATAGGATAAGCATGGGACTCCCCCACGAGGCACCTCGTTTTTGATTACCGAGTCATGAGCTCGACTCGATCCCCTCAATACTAATTATCATTGGGGAAGGTAACTTGGTCGAGGTAGTTCAAGGATGGAACTTCCCCGCCAAAGTAGTGCTTCAACCTATGTCCATTCACCTTGAAGTTAGGACCATCATCTTGAGCTAGCTCGATGGTCCCATACGGAAATACTTGAGTCACGGTGAATGGACCGGACCAACGGGATTTCAACTTACCGGAAAAGATTTTTAGTCTTGAATTAAAGAGTAAAACTTGATCCCCAATGTTAAAAACCCGGTTTTTAATTTTTGAATCATGCAACTTTTTAGTTTTCTCTTTATAAATCAATGAATTTTCATAAGCAATGTCTCTCAATTCATCCAATTCATTTAATTGCATTTTCCGGTGTTTTCCCGCGGTCTCCATGTCATCATTACAATGCTTTAGGGCCCAATAAGCCTTGTGTTCTAACTCGATAGGCAAATGACAATTCTTTCCATACACAAGCTTATAGGGAGTGAACCCAATGGGCGTCTTATGAGCGGTCCTAAAGGCCCATAAAGCATCGTCTAACTTATCCGACCAAGATTGTCGGTTTTCCCCTACGGATCTCTCCAAGATCCTCTTCAAAGCTCGGTTTGTAACCTCGACTTGCCCACTCGTTTGTGGGTGATAAGCCGTAGAAAGACGATGTGTAACCCCATATTTCCTTAAGACTCTTTCGAATTGGTCATTACAAAAATGGGTTCCACGATCGCTTATGATCGCACGAGGGGTTCCAAACCTAGCAAACAAACTTTTTAAGAACTTAACTACCACACGAGCATCATTAGTGGGCAAGGCCTTCGCCTCCACCCACTTAGATAGGTAGTCAACCGCAACAAGGATGTACTTATTACCACGAGATGATGGGAACGGCCCCATAAAGTCTATACCCCAAACGTCAAAGATCTCACATACTTGAATGATATTTTGTGGCATTTCATCTTTTTGTGAGGCTTTTCCTTGTCGTTGGCATGCATCACAAGACTTCACAAGAATTTGTGCATCTCGGTAAATAGTAGGCCAAAAGAAGCCGGCATCAAACACCTTCTTAGCCGTGAGATTAGCACCGTGGTGACCACCCGTGGGTCCCTCATGGCAAGCTCTAAGGATGTTAGAAGCTTCGGTGCCAAATACACAATGTCGGATGATTTGATCCGCACAAGTTCGAAACAAGTAAGGGTCGTTCCAAAAGTAGAACTTGACGTCACGAAAGATTTTCGTTTTTCTTGAGTCGTCATACCCTTAACGATGAAGTTACCCGCATGGTAATTTGCGAAATCCGCAAACCATGGGGTAGAAGAATCAAGCTTAGAATTCACTACACCAAGTGTCTCGAGCGGAAATGTTTCGGTGATTTCCTTAGGCTCGTAAGCACTTTGGTGAGGATCTTCCAAACGAGAGAGATGATCGGCCGCTAGATTCTCGGCTCCTTTTTTTGTCAACAATGGTGTGATCAAATTCTTGAAGGAGGAGAATCCAACGAAGTAATCTCGGCTTAGCATCTTGCTTTGCCATGAGATATTTGATAGCCAAATGGTCCGTATACACTATGCATTTCGTCAAGACGAGGTAAGGTCGGAATTTCTCAAATGCATACACCACGGCAAGGAACTCCTTTTCCGTTGTAGTGTATTTAAGTTGAGCCTCGGTCATCGTCTTGTTAGCATAGTGAATAGGCAAGAAGTGCTTATCATGACGTTGCCCCAAAACGGCCCCAATAGCGTAATCACTTGCATCACACATAAGTTCAAAGGGGAGGTTCCAATTTGGAGCAACAAGAATGGGAGCTTCGGTAAGTTTCCTCTTAAGGATCTCAAAGGCTCGTACACAATCTTCGTCAAAGACAAAACGTGCCTCTTTTTCAAGAAGATGTGTAATGGGTCGAGAAATCTTCGAGAAATCCTTGATGAATTGTCGATAAAAGCCCGCGTGGCCTAGGAAACTCCTAACTCCCTTGACGGTTTTGGGATGAGGTAATTTGGCGATGACGTCTACCTTAGCTTGATCTACCTCAATCCCCGCTTTCGAGACCTTGTGCCCTAAGACGATTCCACTTTTAACCATAAAATGACACTTTTCCCAATTGAGCACAAGGTTGGTTTCCTCACAACGTTTTAACATTCTCTCAAGGTTCGACAAACACGAAGTAAAGGAATCACCAAACACGGAAAAGTCATCCATGAAGACTTCCATCGTCTTCTCGATCATATCATGAAAAATAGCCATCATGCATCGTTGGTGCATTGCAAAGTCCGAATGGCATTCTACGATAGGCAGACGTTCCATATGGACACGTAAACGTAGTTTTTTCTTGATCACGAGGATCGATGGGAATTTGGAAGTAACCGGAAAAACCATCTAAAAAGCAATAGAAATCGTTTCCCGCAAGACGCTCCAACATTTGGTCCATGAAGGGCAAGGGAAAATGGTCTTTTCGAGTGGCTTCATTCAACTTACGATAGTCAATGCACACTCTCCATCCGGTCACGAGTCTAGTGGGAATCAACTCGTTGGCATCGTTTGGCACAACGTTCATTCCTCCCTTTTTAGGGACACAATGGATAGGACTCACCCAAGGGCTACCGGAAATAGGGTAAATCATTCCCGCCTCAAGGAGTTTAAGGACCTCCTTTTTGATGACGTCGTGAATTTTGGGGTTCACCCTCCTTTGACTTTGGATTGTTGGCTTGAAATCCTCCTCCATTAAGATTTTGTGGGTACAAAACTTGGGATCGATCCCCTTAATGTCGGATAACTTCCACGCAATCGCCCCTTTGTGAGCCTTAAGAATATCGACAAGTGCGGTTTTTTCATCATTCGAAAGATCCTTCGCAATAATAACCGGCAACTTGTCGTCCTCCTCCAAATAGACATACTCGAGGTGAGGAGGTAAATCTTTCAACTCGAGAATAGGTGGTTCCTCAAGTGAAGATTTGGGCTCGATACTCATAACCTCCTCGGGTGGAGGAAATGGGAAATCGTTAAGAAAATCCTTGATAATCGAGAAGTCCTCATCGTTGTCGAGGTCTTCGTCACAAGTACGTGGAACATTGCATTCTTCCAACGTAAAACCACCACCTTCAAATGGAGTGAAGGTTGGTGTCGAATTATCAAGAATTGGATCCAACATAGTGGGATTGCCACTAGTTTCTTCATCACCAAAACCTAGAACTTCTTGTGAAAATTCCTCGCAAACCACATCAATGATATCAACGAGGTTTATGGTTGCAACGGAATAAACATGAGAAATTTGAGAGTTTTGAGTTGCGTTTATAACAAGTTCCTCGTCGTTGAAACGTAAGGTGATCTTTCTAGCATGCACATCGATCAAAGCCATAGACGTATCTAAAAACGAACGACCTAAAATGAGAGGAACTTGAGGATCCGTGGGGATATCAACAACAATGAAGTCTACGGGATAGTAGAACTTCCCCACTTTCACAAAAACGTCTTCCGCCAAACCACATGCGGGAATAGTGGAATGGTCGGCCAACTCGATAGACATTAGTGAAGGAGTAAGATTAGGAAGATTGAGCGACTTGAAGATTGCAAGTGGCATCAAATTAATGCTAGCACCAAGATCGGCCAAGGCGAAGCATTCTTCCATGTCTTGGATTGCACAAGGGATCAAAAATTTACCGGGATCACCGACTTTTTGAGGTATGCGATTAAGATAAACCGACGAACAACTAGACAATTGGTGCAATTTCTCCTTGTTGTTCAACATACTCTTAAAGTTAGCGGCAAATCGAGGCATCATAACCAAGGCATCGGCGAAACTCACATTAAGGTGCAAATCACGAAACATTTTCATAAAAAGCTCAAATTGGTAATTGTCGCGCTCTTGACGTTTCTCCTTCCTAAGTCTCGATGGATAGGGCAAAGGTGGTGTGGGTTGAGGCATAGTAGGCATAGCCTTTGGAATCTCGGGTTCCAATGATGGTAATGGATCATCCGTAGGTGTGGCATGAGCGGTACTTCGTGGGATTGGGACATGCTCCTTTTGGACCACCACCTCGGGTTCTTCCTCAATTGCTTCCTCCGTAGGAGCAATTGGTTGAGGAATCGGCTCCTTAAGTGTCTTACCACTACGTGTGGTAATCACTTTCATCTCACCCTTAGGGTTGGATATGGTGTTGCTAGGAATACCACTTGACGACGGTTTACACATTATTGCCTCAAACATAGACGAGATTTTATCTTCAAAATTAGATTGCCTGAATACGGCTTCGGTTTGCCTTTTCTCGGCCTTAAGCATCTCTTGTTTAATCTCATGTTGCCCTTGTTCCATTTTTTGTTGGTTTTGTTGCAACCTAGTGACATTTCCTTCCATCTTGTTGGTGTGGATTTTAAGTTCATTAGCTAACTCATTTTTCAACTCTTTCTTCAAGTCGTTTTTAAACTCGGATCTTAGGCTAATTATTTCTCTTTGAATGTTGTCAAACCTAGCATCATTCCCACTAGCATATTCAACAAACTCACTTGGAAGATCTTTCAATGTTTGCAAACTTTTGTTGTTATTTTGAAAATCATTTTTGTTTGAAACTTGATTATTAGCCCCTTGATTCCCATAGTTTCCCTTGTTGTAATTGTTCTTAAAACCAACTTGATTGTTGCGATAGTTGTTAGCATTTTGATTTGATCCAAACCCCGGTGGAGTCATTTGATTAGAGCGGGAAACTTGACCGTTTTGGTTGTAATTTCCCGTGGCCGTGAAGGCACTCGAAGTGTTACCACTGTTGGTAATGCACTCGGAGAAATAATGACCTCCACCACAATACATGCAAGAAACCTCAACCGCTTTAGCCGTAGCGGGAGCACTTGGTTCACCAACTTTAAACTCAATCAAAAGTCCTTTTAACTTATCAAAAATCTTGTTTTCCAAGTTTGCCTCAATTTGGCAAGCATCGATGGTATTAGACAAAGAAGGTGAAGCCGAAGACGAAGCCTTACGAACACTAGACGTGCTACGAGGACTATACACCTTAGATCTATTTTCAATTATCACCAAAGCTTCCTCAACCGTTTTACACAAAAAATTACCACCCGCGGCGGCATTCAAATAATCCCTTTCATGATTATTAAGTCCATTGTAAAACGTGTCAATTTGATGCAAATCGGAAAAACCGTGATGAGGACATTCATGTAACATTTCCTTAAACCTATTCCAAGCCGTTGAAAAACTTTCATTAAATTCTTGTGAAAACTTTGAAATCTCGTTTTTCAAGTGCGTAGTCTTAGAGGGCGGAAAAAATTGGTTCACAAACTTAGACACGAGATCCTTCCACGTCAATATAGAATTGGGTGGCTCTTTCTCTAACCAAATTTTTGCGGGCCCCGCTAAGGAATACGGAAAAAGCATCATCTTAATCGAGTCGTTAGAGACATCCTTAAACTTGCAAGTAGCGGTAAGACAATTGAATTGGTGGATATGGTTGTGTGGATTGTCCTTCTCATCACCACAGAATTTGTTGTTTTGAATCATTGACAACAAACCCCTCTTAACCTCAAAATTCTCCGCAAGGATAGCGGGAATCACAATAGCCTCTCCATAACCCTCGGTGGGTGCTTGAAGTAACTCCATCATAGTTCGATTCGCCATGGTTGGTGCTTCTCTTACAATGGGTTCGTCAATAGGAGACTCCTCACTAGAATTGTTGGGAGTGGGAGTTTTGTTCTTTCGTTTACGAGCACGTCTTGCTTAATTTCGAGTTAGCATAAACGTCACGTACAACGAGGGGATGAGCAAAGAAGATTCTTTTTGGTGTTTTGTGTTTTTTCAATTTTTTTGTGGTTTTTGATTGTATTAACCTTTTTGGAACTTGGTGAAATGTATTAGGTAGACAAAAAGTCCACAAATCTCCTCACTAATCAAATCTCTTGATTAACGAATCCTCAAGGAATGAAAACGATCACGTGGGGTGAACGCCTTCGATGACTTTAGAACGATGGTGGAACACCAAATCGTTCAAGAGGGTTTAATCAATAGAAACCAAGAAAATATATATGATACTTAGTAATACTTTGGGCGGCAAACCCTCGATTCACTCTCACAATCAAATACTCACAAGCAAGCGGGGAAACGAGGCGACGCGAAGCACTTAAGAGCCTTTTTCCTTAGGATATATTTTATAATATCCGCCTTATACCCACTTTATAGTTTGTATTTTCAAGATTAAGCTTCACGAAAGTATTTATCTATTTTTGCCTTTTTCTTTGGTTTGAGATTCGAATACAATGATTGGGTAATGACCTCCCAAGTCAAGGTTGTGATTTCTCACGTATTTGGAGTACTTGTGTATTTATTGTTCTACGTATACAATATAGTAATAATATTCACACAAAAACCGAAAAACGATAATACGTATTAGTAGAGTGCTACTAATACAAATACTAATTATGGTTAGTTTAAAAACAACAATGCCAAATCAAAACACAACACGCCTCCCCGGCAGCGGCGCCAAAATGATGTTGAGTAAAACTACACCTTTAGGAAAAGGATGCAATAAATAGGGCAAGCGAGCACAACGATTTAGGAAAACCGTGTGTGAATGACCCAATTAAGTTCGTTCTCAAGGAGGCTAGTGTGTTATGTATGTAATGATATAGATTAATTTGTGATTATATTTGAGAAAAGAAAACTAGAAAAGGGATTAGAAGAAAATGACGGTTATGAAGACGGATTAAACTAAGTCTAAAAAGGCGTACACGTAAAGTCGTAAAAACCACCAAAATTAAAATCTTAACCTAAAAATTTCTAAAAATTACCAAAAATCCCTAATAATATTCTAAGAGTTTACAAAAAATCAAAACTTGCAAAAACCTTTTAATTAATTAGATAATGACTTTTTAATGCTAATTAAAGCCCTAAAAATCAAAATTAATTATTAAAAAGCCCTAAACAAGATTTTCAAGTTTGTAAACCTCAAAAATACTCTAATTAAGCTAAAAACTATTTTTCAAAATTTTAAAACCAATTAAAACTATTTTAAAACAATTAAAAACTCCTAAAATCAATTAAATCTTAAATTAATTATAGAAAATAATTAAAAGACCTAGAAAATAATTGGAAAGTTGCAAAAATCCTAATTAAGTATTTAGAACCTAGGAAAAATATAAAAACCTAGAAAATCAGACTTTTAATTTTTAATAATAAAATAATATTAAAATAATATTAAAAATCCAAAAATTATAAAAAATTCTAAAAACTTGCAAACTAGCTTAATTTAACCTAAATAACTCAGAAATGAAAGTGAAATTATCTAAATACCCCTATTGGGCCTAGAAAATGGGCCAAACCCAAAACAGTTCCTTATTGGGCTTAATTAAGGCCCAATAAGAAAAAGTGCTCAAAATAAGCTTAAAAAGCACAGGTTGACTCAAAATTTGATTTTAAACAACTTTTTCCAAAGGCCCAAAAGCTGAAAATGTGAAATAAGCTAACTTATAATAAGCAGCTTATTCTTAATGGGCTTTTTGGCCCATTAAGCCATAAGCTGATGCCATAAGCTAAAATTTAACACAGAACCTTCTTTTGACCTAACAAAGACTTTTGCAAAAAGAAATTTCAAATAAGCCCACTAAATAAGCCAGAAACAAGTCAACAACTTATTCACAAAACGATAAAATAGTCGTTTTTATGATCTAGACCACCTCAGAAGCTGATTCAAGTTGCAAAATGTTTCTTTTGACAAAACTAAGCTTAAAAACCAAAGAACTTTCAAATAAGCACACTCAATAAGCTGGAAAATCAAATAAGCACTTATCTTAAAAGTCAAACAAGTTGGTTTTCCAGTAAAAAGTCAAAGTCAAAGTCTCATAAGCTCCAGTTCACTTAAATGGGTCAAATAATGAAGATCTATTACAAAAAATAAGTTGTTGCAAGTCAGAATAAGCTAGAATAGCTTATTGATAAGCTGATGACAAAATTGCACTAGCAGGGGCTAGTTTTGGATGTTGAGCAGTGGAAACTTTTCCCACTGCTTGACTATTTTGATTTTTTGTCTTTAGTGACTTTTTCTTGGATTCAGATTTCACAAAGGCACCCAATTGATCTTTGGATCAAAAGGAGTCAATAACAGTCAAAATAACACAATCACAAACACCCAATTGATACAGTTTAATCAATTAATCACCAGACATTGCACAGACATGAATAATAAGCAGTTTAGCATTCAAGAGCATTTTAAGCACAATTCAGCCAGCCAAATTCAACCAAATGCACACACAAGCTATAATAAACTCCAATAAGCAAGTCTAAACAGGTTTCATGCACTGGTTCAAAGAATTAAGCAAGATTCAAGCAATGAAAGTTACTGATGAACACTACACATGCAGTTTTTAACTTTTGCTGATGTATTTGACACACAAGCAAATTTCAACACCTCAAATCTTTCAAACAGGTTATGTTAACATTGTTTAAACCACTTTTATCCCTAAGCATGCATACACACTAAGTGTTCCCAAAATCCTAGGTCAAAACAAGCAGAAACAAGGTCTATATAGCAGATTGATCAATTCAAGTGTTCAAACCCAAAAACTTGCAGCAAAACACTCTCAAACAAAGTTATAGCAGATACAAAGCATAAACTACACTTTCCCTTAACACAAAAACAGATTACAAGCATAAACCAGTAGACCCAAACACCCCTTTAACTTTTTCAAATCAAGATTTTCAAAAGCAAAACAAGATTTCAAGCCAACCAAGCATCAATTAACACTAAAACAAGTCTAATAAATAGATTTAAGCAAGAACAAGCCACAAAATTCACAAGAACAACAGTTTCATACAAATATCACCAAAAATCACAATTTAAGCAGATTTGGAGATTAAGTATGCAAACCTCATGGATGTACATCCACACCCACGAATTTTGAGCTTATGTGCTAGCAAGAACAAGCACAAGCTTCCACAAAAGCATGCTAAGATTGAACAAGGGTTAAGCACAATAACATGAAAAATCAGAAACTTGGGAAAAACTTGATTAATGCAAACTTGTTACCCCACACTTGATTATCCCCAAGTTATAAGCCTCACCACACCTTAACCAACTCAGTTAGGATGCTATGATCAGCCCTATAGCCCAAGAATTCCAAGATTGGAACAAGACTTAGCAAAATATCAAGAAAATGAGGAAAATATGCAAACTTGTGCACACTCCTCTTTTGAAAACAGGTTTTAAACTTCAAAAGCAGTAAACTAAGAACATAAACAAGCAGAATAATGATGGCACTTGGTCTTTCTTCAAAGCCCTTAACTCAAATTCATTAATCAGAAAAAGGATTTACAAGTGTTTGAACAAAGGAAAAACCAAAAGCAGCTGAAAAATGAAGGCCTAAGTGGCTTTATATAGCCTCACAATGAGCTAAGTTACAGCTAAAAACTATAAACCCTAATGGTTGAAGTTCCCAAATTGCCCTCTTGAATTTGAACTCATATGCTTCATGTGACATTTTCTTGGACGTATATGAAGAAGATAGCTGTTGAAATTTGATCCAAGGGCTCAAACAAAGCTTAAAAAGTAAGCTTGTATCTGGATGGTTGATTCTCTAGCAAGGTTTTGGCAGTTTCCCAAAAGTGTGTAGCAGGGCACCTTTCATGTGCACCCTTGGTTGATGAGGTGGCACATATTAAGGTTGGGTTGTGATTATAGGACCCTTAATCATTATTCTGGAAAGAATTAGCCTTTAATTCATAATGATTAAGGAATGCCTAATTGTGTTCTTGAGCTGATGAACACATGGTTTGATTTGTTTTTGTGTTGGATTAAGTTTAAATAAGTGTTAATGGCGCCAAGATTAATTTAATCTTAATTCAGCTGAGTGGGATTGTGACATGGAGGAAAGGTGAGCTGCCATTGGTTGAAAAGAGATAGTGGGGCACGTGGCAAGAGCTGGTTGGTCTAGGTAAGTTTCATGTCTGGCCCCTTTTGGCCCCTTCTTTTCTTTCTTCTTGTCTTTTCTTTTGAACACTCTATCAACGCCACAACAAGCTTTATCAACTTTTGCCTTTTTTCATTTTTGGCCCAAAAACTTTTGCAAAATGAATTCAGGGGTATTTCTTGCCATAATTGAATTCTTCAAGGGCTGGTTTGGTATTTTCTTCAATGTTAATGGTCTAGAATTGCAATATTGACATTTTGGAGGACTGAATTTGCCAAGTCTTGATGATTGAGGGACCATTTTTGCCAAATGTTGAAAGTTGAGGGTCCTTTTTGTAATTTTGGATTTTTCAAAGGACCAAACTTGTCATTTCTTGTACTTTAAAGGACTTCATGATATATTAGACTTTGTGGATGATATTGGTTGACAATTTAGCTTTGTTGAGGGGCTAAACTTGCCAATTCTTCAAAGTTAAGGGTCCTTTTTGTAATTTTGACAAACTTTAGGGACCAAACTTGTAATTATGAGGATACAAGGGTATAAAGTGTCAATTCTTCATAATTGGAGGACCCTTCTTCATAATTCTTCAAATCTTCAAGGGTTGATCTTGGGAAAGTCTTCACTAGGGCTTGGTTCATTGTGCGGCTTCGTTTCCCGTGTTCGTTTTTGCATGATTCTTGTGATCTTTTGTCATTATCTCAATATCCGTACCTAAAATACACAAGCAACAAACACAAGCATATATTTGGGTATTTTGATGATATTTAATGCATTTTAAGTCCAAAAAGAACGATGAGACCATGTATAAAAGCAGTCTCATCACTGTTCCTTAGCGATATGGAACCGCGGGGTGAGATAAGGTACCGCGCACAGCTAGCCGTTATAGACCCGTTATACTTTGTCTCCTTTAAATAGTGGGTCAAATATCATTTTCCAGTAAGCCTCTTGGACGTTTTTCTCAGCCCTCTTTCTATTTTCTATAGCATAATCATTAGTAAATGATCACTTAAATTGTTAAGGATGTTTACATATGATTATCCTCTTGATCCCCTCCTTTACCTTTTCCAATGAGAAGATCACTCACTCACTAGTGTTGTGATAAAGATGAATCTATGAGCTAGTCATATTAATCATGATATCCTTTTTGTTTTAGGTCAATCCAATGTATTTATGAATACTTGGACTATTTGTGTTCATCCAAGTTATTTGTGGATACTTGGATTTGTTGTGTACATCCATTGCATATGTGTTTGCTTGGATTTGTGTTGTGTAAATCCAAGATACATGTGTGTACTTGGATAAGTCTAGTTGAGTTGTAATAGATTTGATTAGGAGTTCTCACTAAACTATAAAGTGATGTGGTTGTGTCTTGTGAGTTCTCACTAAACTATAAAGTGATTAGTAGTTGTGTTGTGTGAAGTTCTCACTTAGCTTCAAAGTGAAGAGTCGTGAAGATTGGTTCTAGCTTTCGATTAGAACACGACATCTAGCCTTGTGTCGTAAAATGTTGAAGTAGCCAACGTCGTGAAGATTGGTTCTACCTTAAGATTAGAACCCGACATCTAGCCTTGTGTCGTTAAATTGTGAAGTAGGAAACGTTGTGTAGATTGGTCCTAGCTAAAGATTAGGTCTCGACATTTAGCATAGTGTCGGAAAATAATGTAAGAAACGATGTAAGGTTTTCTCCGCCAAGAAGGGAGCTTGTGGATATAGTGGAAATCTCGAGTAGGTGTACTCGAGGAGTGGAGTAGAAACGAGGATAGAGCCTCGTTGTCGAACCACTATAAATCTTGGTGTCTTCCCACTAGGTTGTCTCCTTCCTTACTCTTTACTTATTTCATTATCATTACACTTACCTATTATCTTTCCTAGTGCATTTGAATTGAACCTAATCATTATGCAACTTAGCCTCAAGTAAAAGATAGTTTTGATACAAACCAAATTGAAAGTAATTTTAATTTGGTCACCAATCGAAGAGAAACTATTCAACCCCCCTTTTAGTTTCTACAATTGGTATAAGAGCGATGGTCACTGAAGATCTTTGAAGTATATTGTACTTTGAAACTTGGATCGATCCATTGTCTCCTCAAATTAGAAGGTCAAGTTATACTAAAGTTTCTCTTTGGTCAAAACTATGTTTTCTTTGAAAATAGGTCTTTTAATTGATAATATTGCATCCCACTTAAGATTAGTAGCCTTTATGCATTTTAGATATACTCTGGAAATGTATCTACTAGTTTGCATCTTGCTTTGTGTAGGTACTCATGAAGATCAATCACTTAATTGGTTGTGGATTGAGTTACTTGAACTTATAGAAGACTCATCTTCATTGATCTTTAACATCTTTGAATGATGATACCAAGATGATTGGGAATGATACTAGTCCTTGAAGACTTAGTACTCATCATAGTCATTGATTGGGCATAGAACTTATTCTTTCATGGAATGCTCTTGTGGCCAAGGTACACTTTCGTTCTTCCACACGCCCTTTTGATCATTCTTTTGATCATTACATGACTATGTGCTTGCTCTTGGCATCCTTGCCTTGACATTTATTTGTGGTTTGTGATTCTTTCCTCTTATCCTCTCAAACCTTCATTGCTTGGATACTTGACTCACTATGGTGATGTAGAGTGAGTTAGTAGAAGCTTAAAGTATCAAGCATGATTTCCATGGTTTGCACCCATACGGTTAGTAGGCCCTTTGTAGGAGAGAAAGTGAATTAATAACTTGCTCATATTTTGGTTTAGACTAAGACTATTATTGAAAGTGATCTTAGTCTATACTTGAATAATTGCTTTGTGCTTATTCATTACCAAAGCCGTTTAACGTTTCACCGGAAAGGCACGTCTTAAACCACTATATATGACACAAGCTCTTCGTTACCACTATTTGAAGATTGTCACTAATCCCTTGAGCATTGGTCCTAGTCTTGATTCACTTCCCTTGACTTCTCTCCACTTTACCGTTTTGCTACGAGTAGTCGTTTGTTCGTGTCGGTTCTTTTCGATCTTGATTTAACTCGTAATCCTTCGTTAAGGCATATTGCTTAGTGTTATGATGATCCAATGATATTCTAAAAGGCTCATGATTTAATTTTAAGTATTTTAGAAAAACTTAGTTTTCAAAATTTGGCGTTTTTCGTAGATAAAAACCTGCCTTTGTAGGAGGTTCCTTATCTAGGCGGCTCAAACCCGTGGTACCTTATCGATAAGGAACCCCGGGCAGAAACTTTTGTCAGAGCGCCAGTTTGAGTATTTTATTCTTTTTCAAACCAAACCCTCTCTCTCCCAAAAACACACAGCCGACGGGTTTCTTGTTTTCCACCATTGTTGAAGCTTCCAAAACCTTCAATCACTCAAATTAATTGATTCCAAGTTGTGGGTTTCACTCATCCTTCATCTAACATCAATTAATTGTAAGTATTTTCTTTCAATTTAGTCTAGTTTGTTCTAGGGTTCATCCTTTCATAATTGGGGATTTTTAAAATTGAAATTCAATTAAAACCTTAATAGGAATGTGGGTTGACATGGTTATTTTACTATGATTCCTTAGGTTGATATTCATTAAGATTTCACTAAAACCCACTTGTAGAACAAATCCGAATTTTGATTAATTATTTTTGATTAAAAGATGGATTTGAGATGAACTCATGAACAAGTAGGTAATGACATTGTTAATGCTTACCTAAAAACCTTGTTTTGAAAAACCAATGTTCATATCCATTGTTGATCTAACATAGATCATGTGTTCTTGGTTAATGATGGAATAGACACATTGTGAACATGAAAATGATATGGATTCAATCCTATGTTTATCAAGAAATTGATATAACACATTTTCATTTTTCAATTTATTTATAAGTGATTGAAAAGATATTTTCTTATTTAGGTATTTATCATGTCCTCAAGATATCAAAAAGATCATGAACGAACACGAGCATACATGTCCTCTTCTCCTTACCCTCATTTGATTCATTCTCATAAAAACTCATCTAAGTCTCTTAAACATCGTTGTTTCCATGAAGGACGCATCGTTCCTTCTAATTGTGTAAATGAGTTTATTCGCTTCATGTTTGTGTATATTGGCTTTGATTGTCTTCTTGATATTGACGAGCCAATATTTCCTTTGTTCCTTATGGAGTTCTTTAGCTCATTCACTTTGACAGGCATCAATAATGGAATATCTATGCGATTTTCCATCATGGGGAAAATCATTACTTACACTCTTGAAGAATTCGGTGATATTCTTGGAGTGCCATCTAATGGTCAATGTCGATTCACCGATGCTTGGAGTTTAGACTTTTTAGAATCGGCCCCTATTGATTCTCATTATGTGACCGTGCTTCCAACTCCTTCGGACATCATTCATGCCATTTCTAAACCTCGTGAGCATCCTATTCATGGTAAATTTCAAGGAGTTGTTTGAACTCTCTCTCCTTGGGAATTACTATCTAGTGATATAATGATTTCATGACTCCTTGGGCCGAAATCATTAGGGAAAATGCAATGTGTCTTGATGGGAATCGGGATTTAGTACCCGCTTGCCTTGCACATATGTTGTATTGTGTTGCCACCACAACTCCTTACAATCTCGCATTTTTCATGGCTAGAAGAATTATATTTGTTCTTCTTGAGTCTAAGTCAAGTCTTCCCTATGGAATGCTTCTTTCTTGTCTTCTTAGAAGAGTCCTTATTGACTTTCCATCTTTTCTATCTTCACCTTATTGCTCCGTTGATCGTGTCATGTCTCCCATTCAAAAGAACATTTCACCCGAGATCAATGTAAACTCGAGTCAAGTCGAAAATACTTCTCAAGAAGAGTCTTTTAGCAACCCTCCTTCCAATTTCATCAACTTCATGACTTCTTCTATCTCAATTTCTTCCTCCCATGAAATTGATTCCGATTATCAATTTAATCTCAATCATCTTCTTCGAGAACGTCTCAGAAGTGAATCAAGAAATTAGAAGTTATGCTCATGATTATATGCCACTCTCATCAAGGACGGCTTCTTGTTTTCTTTTCTTCATTTGGTTGTGTATTGACTTATGTTACATGTTTTGATTATTATTTATTTTGATCCTAAATGTTGCTTATGCCATCATGTTTGTGATTTACATAGCCTTGTGCATCTTTGTGATAGTTAGCTTACTAAGATTATGAACTATAGTTAACTTTGGCTTGTGAATCTTTGGGAAAAATCTGGGTTTTACAAAAACTGGGATGAAAGACTTTTTGAAACCTCTGGTCGCGGTTCAATATCGACCAGCGGTTCCTTATCAATAAGGAACCGCAGGTCCTAGATAAGGAACCGCCGGCCACTGTGCACGACAGAATCTTTTGCTTTACACTTTTTTCTTAAATCTGTGTAAACCTTGCATGATTTTCAGTAATAAACTGCACATTTCCTAAACTAGCTTACCTAAATTCATTATTCACCTAAAATGATTTTAACCCTTTACTAGTTTGGATCATCCCCTCACCCATTTAAACCCACCTAGTTAGACATGTTCTTCACACATCAAAACATCATTCCCTAAACCTTAAACCACCCTTGTCAACCATGGTGTGTACCAAAACCTCAAACACTTCCAAGACCTCCACCCCAAGGAAAACAATCAAAATAAGGATTAAGGTAGCCAAGCCTAACTCCTCACCTTTCCACACACCTAAGAATGAGATGGTTCCTATCCTCATTTCTTCATCACCTTCCCCACCTCTTGCACCATGCAAGACATCATCCACCCATGGTACTAACCACTCCATTGGTTCTACCTCCTCTTCATTCAACTCAAGAATGAATGAGCTCTCTTCACCCTTCACTCCAAGTGCACCCTTGGATGTGACCACACAACCCCAACCAATCCAAAGCATTCCTTTTGTGAATGACTTTGATGACACTTTGGTGACTTCACCATTTACCCCTCATAACTCACCCATTTCACCAACCTTGGAGAACTTACCTCCACACTCACCCATTTCCCCTTTAGGGAACATGCCTCCACACTCACCCATTTCCCCTTTAGGGAACATGCCTCCACTCTCACCCACATCACCCTTGGAGAACTTGCCTCCTCCACCTACACCCAACTCAAACATTCCAATTTTGGGTGTTCCACTTTCCCTCCTTTTGGGTGATCCATACTATGGGTTTCAACAAACACATGGTCCTAGTTGTCCATTTGTCTTTACAACCACTACATCATCCATAACCTTAGGATGGATATGTATGGACTACATAGGAGGTTGCAAGAGTTCTTTCTTGCCTTGTTCTACATGCCTCCTCCTAGGAGATGAATGATGGATTTTTCTTAATAAGAGTTTTCAACAAAACCAAGCCAAAGAAGACTACTAATCTAGATCTAATGGTAAGCTAGCTTTGTTATAGTTAGTTGACTTAATTTTCTAGTGTTTTCATTCTTATGTGCACATTAATCAACTTTAATTTGAAATTAAAATTGAACCTAAATCTATCACAACCTCTAAAAACTTGACTAAAATTGGTTCAAAATGATATTCAAATATTTTGTCACCCTTTGTCAAGACATTCTATGTGAATGTGTTGCTTTTTGCAACCCTAGCATAATTTGATGCTAATAGAGGTAAAATTCCAAGATTTGCAACTTTTTGAAAAAGTCTTAGTTTTTCCCAAAACCCAGGAAAAACATGGTTTCACGTCCACTATAGGCGGCTCATTAAAAGTCGCGCGGTTTGTTATGTGGTAAGGAACCGCCGGTCCCTTTAAAGTACCGCGGGCAGAAATCAGTTTTTGACGAATTTTTGGTCAAAACTTTTAAAACCCTATACCCTGTCAAGATTCCTTGTTTACTCAAATTGACTAAACATCCCTTGACACTTCACATTTTGTATTCAAATTCTTACCTTGATTACATTTTACTTATACCCCAACCTTGAGATTTCATTCTCACACCTTCCCAACCTTGAGAATTCACTCTCACACAACCTTGAGATTTCATTCTCACACCTTCCCAACCTTGAGAATTCATTCTCACACAACCTTGAGATTTCATTCTCACACTCTCACAATTCCTAACTCCTACATTCCTAACCTTGACATTTCTTTGTCACAACCCAACTCACCCAAAGCTTCCTCATCCAAGCTTTCAAAGAAACCGAAAATATCGGTTCGACCTATTTGGGTTAAGAAGAATGAACCATCTTCGTCCAAACCACCCAAAAACCCTACCTTCTCTCCAATCAAGTATTGCAATGAGACTTATACCATAAACCCCATCACCGGAGCTAAAGAAAATGTTCCCCCACCACCACAATCCTTCAATACCCCTCAACTCAATGACCTTTCAACCTTCCCAAACCTCACAAGGCATTGTGAAAACATTCCCAAACCCATTACCCCACCACCACCAAACCCTAAGTTTGATGCCATACCCCCATCAAACGATTTTGTGTTGCATCATGGATCCTCGTGTGCTTGTTGTCGATTTCAACAAATTGAACTTGCTCATGTGTATGAGAAGTTAAATTTTCTTGAATTCCTCCTCACTCGACCTCCTATTCAAGTTTTTGTTACAGTGGACAAAACTTCGAATGATGCATGGTCATCTTTTTAGTCTTTTTTTTTTTTTTTGAAATCTTGGAAAATATCACTATTAGACTAGCTTATGCTTAGTGGTTTATTTTCCATATTTATTGCTTTTAGATACATATTGTGTGTATGACTATCTTCTTTGTTGTGTCTTTTTCTTTTATGTAACCTTTTTGTTGTTTGTGTGTTATTTCATTAGTTCTATTTTGATTTGATCATGGTTAATTTTTACAATTGCTTATGGGTGATTCCATCAATTCTAAACTTTAACCCATTGACAAGCTTATCATCTTCATCGGATTGAAGCTTGATTTTGTCAATTACCTCTTTGGACATACTTAGCAAAATACTTGCTTCTAATTGAGATTTCTTCTCTCTCTCCCTCTCAAGTTACTTAGTAGGTAGTGATCATATATACATTGGTGTTTCTTTCCTTTCTACTAACCTTTGTGCAGCATGTCACCTTAGCTCACAAACTTGGTGCCCCAAGCAAGGGGGAGCAACCACCAAGGGGGAGCTACTAGCAAAGTTCGATGTTCTTCAAAGACTTGTGCTAACCTTTTTGCTACGACAAAGGGGGAGAAATGATAGTGATAAACTAGTTAATAATTCCATATTTTGTGTTTCTACGTAAATGAGTTTATCGTTTGTCGTATACAAAAAGGGGGAGATTGTTAATGCAAGTGATGCCTAAAAACATTATTAGTGTTAACTAATCTATCTTAGTTTTGATCACAACAAACCATACAACACATTTAGTGTAAAACACAAAATGAATTATTTAACTAACACTATCATCAAGGTAATAATCATATCACTAACCTTTCTTAATCATACTTAGTGATCATCAAAATGATTATCCTTAAAACTCACTCTTGTTAATATGACAAAAGACTTTTTAATAAACTTTCTTTTTTAGAAAATGTTTTATTAAAATGGAAAATGAAACTTTGAAAATAGCATATTCCAAATGCTGTTAGAATATCCTTTGAAGGTTTCAAATACCTCATATATTCCCACCCCACTAAAAGACAAAAAACAGAGCGTAGTCTAGTGGCGGTACCTTAAGTACCTACGCGGTTCCTTAGCGATATGGAACCACGGGGTGAGATAAGGTACCGCGCACAGCTAGGCGTTATAGATCCGTTATACTTTGTCTCCTTTAAATAGTGGGTCAAGTCTCATTTTCCAGTAAGCCTCTTGGACGTTTTTCTCAGCCCTCTTTCCATTTTCTATAGCATAATCATTAGTAAATGATCACTTAAATTGTTAAGGATGTTTACATATGATTATCCTCTTGATCCCCTCCTTTACCTTGTCCAATGAGAAGATCACTCACTCACTAGTGTTGTGATAAAGATGAATCTATGAGCTAGTCATATTCATCATGATATCCTTTTTGTTTTAGGTCAATCCAATGTATTTATGAATACTTGGACTAGTTGTGTTCATCCAAGTTATTTGTGGATACTTGGATTTGTTGTGTACGTCCATTGCATATGTGTTTGCTTGGATTTGTGTTGTGTAAATCCAAGATACATGTGTGTACTTGGATAAGTCTAGTTGAGTTGTAATAGATTTGATTAGGAGTTCTTACTAAAATATAAAGTGATGTGGTTGTGTCTTGTGAGTTCTCACTAAACTATAAAGTGACCAGTAGTTGTGTTGTGTGAAGTTCTCACTTAGCTTCAAAGTGAAGAGTCGTGAAGATTGGTTCTAGCTTTCGATTAGAACTCGACATCTAGCCTTGTGTCGTAAAATGGTGAAGTAGGCAACATCGTAAGATTGGTTCTAACTTAAGATTAGAACCCGACATCTAGCCTTGTGTCGTTAAATTGTGAAGTAGGCAACGTTGTGTAGATTGGTCCTAGCTAAAGATTAGGTCTCGACATTTAGCTTAGTGTCATAAAATAATGTAAGCAACGATGTAAGGTTTTCTCCGCCGAGAAGGGAGCTTGTGGATATAGTGGAAATCTCGAGTAGGTGTACTTGAGGAGTGGAGTAGAAATGAGGATAGAGCCTCGTTGTCGAACCACTATAAATCTTGGTGTCTTCCTACTAGGTTGTCTCCTTCCTTACTCTTTACTTATTTCATTATCATTACACTTACCTATTATCTTTGCTAGTGCATTTGAATTGAACCTAATCATTATGCAACTTAGCCTCAAGTAAAAGATAGTTTTGATACAAACCAAATTGAAAGTAATTTTAATTTGGTCACCAATCGAAGAGAAACTATTCAACCCCCCCTTCTAGTTTCTACAAGCCTGAAATAATCCAAAGCTCTCTTCACAAAACGACAAAATAGGCGTTTTTGAGTTCTAGGCTAGTTCAAGAGCTGATTTAAGTTGCAATAAGTCACAAATAGCTTAACAAAGCTTAATAATCAAAAAACTTTCCAAAAGCACCACTCAATAATCTGGAATAAGCAATAAGCAATTTTGTAAAAGTCAAAAAGTTTGGTTTTCTAGTCAAACCTAAAAGTCAAAGTCCACAAAGATCCAGATCTCTTAAATGGGTCAAATAAGTAAGATTGATTACAAAAACAAAGTTGTTGCAAGTCCCAATAAGCTAGAATGGCTTATGAATAAGCTGTTTGGAATTTTACACTAGCAGTGGCTAGTTTTGGGGGCTCAGTAGTGGGAAAAGTTTCCACTGCTTGACCTTTTTAAATTTTTGTCTTTTGTGACTTTTTGTTGGATTTAGGTTAAGCAAAGGCACCCAAGTGATCAGTTAATCACAAGGAGTCAATAACAACAATCAAATCACAAATTCAACCATCCAATTAGTACAGTTAAATCAAAACATCACCAGACTTTTCCCAGACATGAACAATAAGCAGTTTTCACCAAATAAGCAATTTTAGCAAGATTAAGCCAGCCAAACTTCACCAAATGCATACACAAGATATAAATAATTCAAATGAACATAAATAAACAGGTTTCGTGCACTGTTTCAAAGTCTAGATCAAGATTCAAGCTCAAAAATGTTACTAATGAACAAAGAACATGCAGTTTTGATACTTTGCTGATATACTTGACCACAAATCTAATTTCGAACACTCAAATCTTCTTAACATGTTATAATAAGTATGTTTAATCACTTGTTATCCCTAAGCATGCATATAAACTAAGTGTTTCCAAAATCTTAGGTCAAAACAAGCAGATTTCCAACTTTTATAGCACAATCAAGATTTTGATGTTTTAAACCAATAACTTGCAGCAAATAGCACTCAACCAAGTATATAACAGATACCAACTCAAATAACCAACAAACAATAACTCAATAACACTTTGTGATCTTAAACAAGTTAACCTAAGCACCCCTTAACTTTTTTAAATCCAATTTTAACAAAGTATAAGTGTGATTTAGTGTTACCCAAGCCCAATCAAACACAATATCAACAATATTATGCAGTATCAAGCAATATTAAGCCACAAAATCAACAAGAACAATCAAGTACTTTATCAGATTTTTGAGAAAAGGGACTCAAACCTCATGAATGTACATCCACACTCACGAATTTTTGAGCTGATGTGCCTAGCAAAACACGGCACAAGCTTCCATAACAAGGCTGCTAAGATTCAACAAGGTTAGAACAAAAAATATGAAAATCAGAAAAGTGAAAAAGCTTGATTGATGCAACCTTTGTACCCACTCTTTGATTATCCCCAAACCACAAGCTCCCAACACCTTGATAAGCTCCTTATCAGGATGTTTAGATCACTTGTAATCCAAAAATTCCAATGATGTACCAAAGACTTAGCAAAATATCAAGATTTTGAACTTTGAGCAATTTCTTGCACAAAGTTTGAAAACAGGTTTTAAGACTTAAACAACTCAAACAAATATCAATAACAAGCAATGAAATAAGTTGGCACTTGGATTTTCTTCAAACATTCAAACACTTTTCATTAAAAATGAAGGAGGATTTACAGAACTTTGAACAAAGGAAAAACCAAGAGCATGTTCAATGTAATGACCTAATGCCTTTATATAGGCTACAAACTATGTCTAGAAAGCATGAAAAACATAAACCCTAAGATGGTGAAGTCCCCATAATGCCCTTGCTGAATTTTGAAAACTTGGAATCATGTGAAGGAATGTTAGCAGTTTGTGTGAGGTGTAAAGGTTGTAATTGCATCAAAGTCTTACAATGAGCTTAAGTTTGAAGCAAGAATCATGGGCGTTGGATGGCTGGACTATTTTGACATATTCTTCATAAAAAGTGTACAAGGTTGGTAACATGTGAACATGTGATGATGAGGCATAGGATTTGGGAGTTGGGTTATGATTAAGGATAGCTTAATCATAATTCTGGAGGTTATGGAGGTCTAATTACAAGCCATTAAGGAAAACCCAATTTTGTGAAGAACATGAACAGTGCTGGTTTTAATCTGTTTTTCAGTTTAAATGTGGTGTTAAGCGCCAAATATTAAACTAATCAGAGATTAGTTAATATTGTTGTCAGTGGGAGGCTAATGTGGAGGAAAGGTGAGCTCCCATGGGTTGGTTTTGGTGAGTGGGGCACGTGGCAGTATTTGGTTGGCCTAGGTATCTTTTGTGTCTTGGCGAATATTACCCCTAGCCTTTCTTTTCCTTTTCACTTGTAATTTAAATACCCAAAACCGGATTCCCTTTGTTATAGAAGTTTTACTTTTCACACTTTTGCCCCAAATACTTTTCCAAAGTATTTTCAAGGGTATTTCTTGCCATTTGATGATTCTTGAAGGGCTATTTTCGCATTTTCTTCAAACATTATGGTCTTGACTTGTATTGTTGACTTTTTGGAGGACTGAAATTGACAAGTCTTCATTTATGAGGGACCATTCTTGCCAATTCTTCAAAGTGGAGGGCCCTTTTTGTAAATTTGACAAACTTTAAGGACCAAACTGTAATTATGAATAAGTGTTTAAAGTGTCAATTCTTCAATATTGGAGGACCCTTCTTGTACAATCTTCAATTCTTCAAGGGTTTTTCTTAGAAAATCACCATTAGGGATTGGTTCATTGCGCGGCTTCGTTTTCCGTGTTTGTTTTTGCTTGTTTCTTGTGATCTTTTGTCATTTTCTCAATATCCGTACCTAAAATACACATGTAACAAACACAAGCATATATTTGACATATTTGATGATATTTAATGCATTTTTAGCCCGTTTTGGACGATGAGACTATTTTTAAAAGCAGTCTCATCAATTTGCTCTGAATGTTTTAAGTATGTTGATTTGGACATTATGTGTTTTACTTATGCACTTAACTGCTATGGGGATTACTTAATTTATTTAAGTATACTTGATATCAAGGGTGACAAGGTGGGGCCTTAGGATCGAGACGGGGTCTTGTGGTTTGGTACATAGGTGTATGGGCACCTATGGAACCATGTTGTAGGAAAGGCTTGGAGCCTAGGTTGGATTGAATAAGCGCTTAGTATTGATTAGTAAATGCATGTTAGTATCACACTGTCCAAATGTTTGTATGCTTTTTGAATGATGTTATTCATAGCTAATGTAATATGTTTTGGCGTTGGAGTCTAAACCTATGACTCTCACCAACATTTTTGTTGACGTGTTTTAGTGTCTCTTTCAGGTGTGTTTTTAGTTAAGCCTACGAGTAGAAGTGAGTAGACTTGGAAGCATAGGATTTCATATAGAAGGAGATCTGATGATGGCATTTATACATGATCTCATCGTTCTTTTCGGGCTTTAAATGGATAAAATGTCATCAAAATACCATATATATGCTTGTGTTTGTTTACTTTTGTATTTTAGGTATGTATATCATGAAAAAGACAAAAGATCACAAGTAACAAGGAAAAACGAACACGAGAAACAAAGCCGTACAATGAACCGGGCCCTAGTTATGGATTTCTCAAAGAATAACCCTTGAAGACTTGAAGATGTACAAGAATGATCCCTCATTTATGAAGAATTGACACTTAATACCCTTGTATATTCATAATTACAAGTTTGGTCCCTTAAGTTTGTCAAAATGACAAAAAGGTCCTTCAACTTTGAAGATTTTGCAAGTTTAGTCCCTCAATAAATCTAAATTGTCATAAATGGTCCCTCATGAAGTCAAAGATCCAAATAAGACCTTCAAGTTCAATAAAATTTCACATCAAGTCCTTTTAAAATGGATAAAAGATCAAAAGCGCCATTTGTGTAATTGTACCAAAGTTATATAAGCCATAAATTCCTTTTTGAAAACATTATGTGGCCAAACTATGAAATCTGAAACTTATTTAACAAAGGAAACCAAGTTTTTGGGATGAAAAACATGTTTTACCACTTCTGCCAAAACACAAGGGCTACTATTGCCATTCTCAAAGTTTAAAAAGCCATAACACGTGCCAAACACTTTTTCCCTACTAAACTCGAATCATACTATTCACCATTCATCCACCCAAAAAATACTTCCACTAAACAAGGGGTAAAATGAAATTAACCTGACCCACGTGTGATTCACCTCAAACCAAATCATTCCACACCTTAACATCACCAAACCCACTACCCTATGGCCCCCACCATTTAACCCGTTAGCCAATAAAATGCCAACTTCCTCTCCAAGCAAAACCACGTGGCAAGATCAACGATTTACAATCATTACTTGGCCCCAAAGGATAAATGAACGTTTTGGATGACTTTGGACAACTCACAACATCAAACACGCCTCAAGCACTCAAGGGCATTCTAGGGATTTTCTAGCTAGGGTTTTCATGTATTTTTCATCTAGAATCGTCTATTGTAGTCTGTAAAAGGAGACCTCAACATGTGAGAGTCCCTTTGTTCCAGATTTTAGCTAAAATCTTTGTAATTCCTTTTTATAAATATAAAGTTGGTTTTTTATGAAAATTGTAATTCCTTTTATGTTTTTATAAAAGTTTGGTGTTTGATTAGCTAAAGTCTGAGTTCCATTAATCTGTTTGTTGAGTTTTGAGGAAAGGTTTTATGTTTAAAATCCTTGTTTTCAAAAATCAGTCATAATTTGTTATTTGTTCATCCTTCTGTTTGTTGATCTTAGTAGGTACAAGGAAGTTAGTGGTTGTTCTGCTACCAGTTAAGCTCACACATCCCAAAGCATGGATGTATGTTTTGGAGGTGCACATCTTTAAACCCTTTTTCATTTTTCTGAATATTTTGTGCTATATATTTGAATCTGAGTATTTGTTTGTGAATCTGTGTTTTTTATGGTTGAATCTTGTTTATTTGTGGTTACTTGTGTTACTGAGTTGATTTGATCTTGGTTGTGGGTTGTATCTAACATGTCCTTTGAAAATGTGTTAAATCAATGATTTAAGGGGTGTTTGGGTTAACTGCAATATCAAGGTTTGGGTTGACTTAAGTAGGTGTTACTTGGTGTTTATTGTTTGTTCTTGTTCTTATTGTGCTTTTAGGTGTTTATCTGTAAGTTTTGAAGGTTGTATCACATAAATCCAACAAAAGGCCATAAAATCTGTTTTACTTGTTGTTTTTGACTGAAATTTTGGGGACACCTTGATCTAAGGGTAGAGTAGGGCTAAAAAGTGCTAAATCTAAGTTAATACAACCTGAGTAATAGATTTGAGGTGTTGAAATTGGATTTATGATCATTTAGTTCAGCAAAAGGGTTTTTGGTAATATTTGTTCATCAGTAATCTGTATAAGCTTTAATCTGTCTCAAATCTTTGAATCATTGTATGAAACAAGTTTATTTGTGCTTATTGGAGTATATTATAGCTTTTTTATACATATGGTTAGATTTGGTTGGCTTATAATTGCTTAATCTGCTTATTTCTTCATAACTGCTTATTTTCCATGTCTATGCATGATCTGGTGACTGTTTGATTAATCTGTATCATTTGGCAAGAACAATTTGTGATTTCTTGCTTGATTGTGACTCCTTACAACCCACTGGTTGTAAGGTTGCCCTTGTTATCCATTGAATCCAAGTAAATCTCTCTAAAATCAAAGGTCAAAGAGTTAAAGCAGTGGGAACTCCTTTCCTCTCCTACTAGCCACTGCTAGTGTTATTTTTGGTTCAGCTTATCAATAAGCTATTCCAGCTTATTTAAAAGTTCCAAAACTTCAATTTGGTAATATGTGCTCATCATTTGACCCATTTGTTCATTCTGGAGCATTTGGGTGGTTGACTTTAAGGTTTGACTAGAAAACCAACTTGTTTGACTTTTACATTAGTGCTTATTGGCTTATTCTGCTTATTTGACTTAGCTTATTGAACTTTTATTGATTGATTTGACTTATTTAAGTCTTTTAGAGTCTTTTGCAAGTTGAATCAAGGTCTGAGGTGGTCTAAAACTCTAAATCGACTATTTTGTCGTTGAGTGGATTTGTACTTTGCTTATTTCTGGCTTATTGGTTGTGCTTTTTCAAAATTTCTTTTCACAGATATTTTAAGCATCCCAAAAGAAGGTTGTGTGTCAAATTAGAGCTTATGACATTGGCTTATAGCTTAATGGGCCAAAAAGCCCATTAAGAATAAGTTGTTGTACATTTAAGCTATGATAAGCTTACATTCAGCTTTTGGGCCTTCAGACTTTTGTGTTTAGAATTAAATTTTAAGCTAGACTGGTGATTTTCAGCTTATTTGGTTAAGGTTGATCTTATTGGGCCAAAAAGCCCATTTCATTTGCATTGTTTTTGTTTTTAGCCCATTTGGGGCCCCAATAGGGGTATTTTGGTAATTTCACTTTCATTTTCTGTTTATTTAGGTTAAAAACTAGTTTGCAAGTTTTTAGAAATATTTATAATTTTTAGATTTTTAATATTATTTTATTATTAAATTTAGTTTGTGATATTTTTGCAACTTTTACATTTTTCCTAGGTTAAATACATTAAGTTAGGATTTTTTAAACTCTTAGATTAATTTTTCATCATTTTATTAATTTATAGAATTATTTTAATATTTTAATAGTTTTTAATCATTTAAAAAAAGTTTTCATTAGATTTAAATTTCATAAAAATAGTTTTTAGTCTTATTAAGTCATTTTAGAGTTTTACAAAGTGAAAAATCTTTATTTGGGCTTTTTATTAATTATTTGGATTTTTAGGGCTTTAATTAGCATTTAAAAATTAATATTTAACTAATTAAAAGGTTTGAAAAAGTTTTTATCATTTGTAAACTCTTAGTTTATTTTTAGCTATTTTTGGTAATTTTTCGGGAATTTTTAGATTTAATTTTTATTTTGTCACTTTTTACGGTTTTTCATTTTGTCGTCGTAGTGTAATTTTAACGTATCTGTCATTCTCTTTTCTCACCTTTTCTTTCTCAATATTAATCTCAAACATTTAACAAGTTTTTCACACATATACCTCCGTGGGAAACGAACTTTTACCTTTGGGTCAATTGTGCTTGATTTTCCTATCTCAACACTTAATACTTACCGCTATTTACGCTCTTTTGTTTTTCCTAAATCAAAGGTAGTGTAAATTACCACAATCATTTTGGCGCCACTTCCGGGGAGGTGTGTCGTGATTAATTTGTTCATTTTGTTTTTATTATCTAACCATAAATAGTAATTGTATTAGTATAACTCTACTAATACGTATTATTGGTTTTTCTCGTTTTTCTTGTGAAATATTATTACTATATTGTATAAGTATCACAACAAATTCAAAATATCTCTAGAAGTGTGAAAGCACAACCTTAATTGGGATTTGATCTCCTAATTATTGTATTTGAATCTCAAACAAAAAGAAAAAGGCAAAAATAGATAAATACTTTCGTGAAGCTCGATTTTGAAAAATACGAACTATAAGGTGAATAGATAGGCAACGTGTTATAAAAGGCCGTTAAAGGGAAGCTAGGTACTTAAGTGCTTCGCGCCACCTCATTCCCCCCGTTCAGTTGTGAGTATTTGAGATTGAAGGCTAATCGAGGGTTTTGCCGCCCAAAGTATTGTTACGTATCATACATATTTGCTTGGTTTCTTTGTGATTAAACCCTCTTGAACAATTTTGTTTTCACCAGAGTTCTAAAGTCAATCGAAGCCGTTCACTCCACGTGATCGTTTTCATTCATTTGAGGCTTCTTTAATCAAGAGTTTGATTCGAGGAGAGATTTGGTACATTGGTGCCTACGAATACACACAAAATCCAAAAAAAAATTAAAAACAATCAAAAACAGAAAAAAATGAAAATCCACAAGACACCCAAAAGAATCTTCTTTGCTCACCTCCACATTCTACGTCACATTTATGCAAACTCGTAATCAAGCAAAACGAGCTCGCAAACGTCGTCAAAACCAAGGAAATTTGATTGAAGAAGAAACTCCAATTGTCGAACCCGTTGTAGAACCAATAGTCACCACGGCTAATCGTACTATGATGGAGTTGCTTCAAGCACCCACCGAGGGTTTTAGAGAAGCTATTGTGATTCCCGCTATCCATGCGGAGAATTTCGAGATTAAGACGGGTTTAATGTCGATGCTACAAGCAAACAAGTTTCAAGGTCATGAAAAAGACAACCCGCATTATCACATAAGGAATTTCAATCGTCTCACCGCAACAAGTAAGTTTAAGGATGTTCCACATGACGCCATTAAGATGATGTTGTTTCCATACTCGTTGGATGGACCCGCAAAAATTTGGCTCGAGAAAGAACCGCCAAATTCGATTTTGACATGGGGTGATCTCGTTTCTAAGTTTGTGAATCAATCTTTTCCGCCATCTAAAACAACACATTTGAAAAATGAGATTTCAAGGTTTACACAACGTAATAATGAAAGTTTTTCAATGGCATGGGAACGATTTAAAGAAATGTTACATGAATGTCCACACCATGATTTTTCGGAATTGCATCAAATGGATACTTTTTACAATGGGCTTAACGATCATGAACGAGATTATTTGAATGTCTCCGCGGGTGGTAATTTTTTGTGCAAAACGACCGATGAGGCTTTAAAGATTATCGAGAATAGATCTAAGGTTTATAACCCCCGTAACACACCGAGTGTTGCTAATATGGGTTCATCTTCATCGTCATCGTCTCGTAACATGAATGCCTTACATGATGAAGCAAATGAGGAAAATCGGTTTTTCGATAGATTTTCGACGCTTATGACACATTGGAAAGCACAAGATGCTTTGAATTCCGAATTGGTTAAAGCGGTTGAAAAGAGTTGTTTATCTTGAGGTGGAGCTCAAGATCTTTCCGAGTACATTACCGCCGGTGGTAACTGTTAGCCTCAAAATAATGAGTCAAACAAGAATGTTCGGTCATAGGTTTCTATTGTAATATTTATTAGAACATTGTAATAGTTAGTTAAATAGTCGTGGTTTACGGGCTTGGATTTAAACTAATTAAAGTCTAAAAGACAAGCCCGGCCCAATATATAGCCCATTAGAGCCCGCATGTGGGTGGACTATATATACTACCCTCCTAGCATGTTAAGAGGGTGGATGATCATTTGTACTCTAATCTTTTCTTAATCTAATATTCACCAAGTTTAATCACCTCTCTCTCTACTTTATCTCACTACTTTCTCTCTCTAGGAATCCATCTCTTTTCATCTATTTTCTATCACTAATCATCTAAATAATATGGGACAACATTTGGTATCAATCGCCACGGGGTAGATTGTGTTTGGTTGTTTGGTTTGAATTTGATTCGGTTGATTTTTCCATATAAATCATCCCGAATTAAATTTTGTTTAGTATTTTCGGGCTAGAAATCTTGATATAAAGCATTTATATCAATTTGGTAGGGATTTGGTTTGGTTTTCATGGTCAAAATCGCAAGATTTTGAGGTGTTTGGATTCATTTTGGTGTTACGGTTTGCTTACTGTTTAAAGATCATTCCAAATTCAGTTTTTCGGAAAAGGGTTAATTATTCCGAAAAAGGATTTTCGGATAAGGGTTTATTTTTCTGAAAAAGGGGTTTTTCTAAAAAAGTGGTTATTCCGAATTTTTTTTCTGAAATCATCGTTATTCCGAAAAAGATTCCGAATATTTCAGTATTTCGAAGAAGTGGTTCTCTGAAAATCTACTTATTCCGAAGAAGTGTTTCTCTGAAAATCTACTTATTCCGAAAAAGATTTTTCCGAAATTTTCTCTAAAAACAACAATATTCCGAAAAAGCACTTATTCCGAAGAAAGTTCTGAAAACACCAATATTCCGAAAAAGCATTTATTCCGAAGAAAGTTCTGAAAACTCATTATTCCGAAGAAGTCTTGATTTCGAAGATTATTCCGAAGATAATTCCGAAGATTTGCCTATTCCGAAGATAATTCTGAAAACTTGCTTATTCCGAAGATTATTCCGAAGATAGTACTTATTCCGAAGATTTGCATTTTTCTGAAAACCTCATTAATCCGAAATACCAATTTTTCTGAAATTGTTAGTTTGTCCGAAAAAACACAAAAGTGAAAATTTTTAACACGTGTGACTTTTAGCCTTCGATTTTTTGGTTTCTTGTGAAGACAATTTTTAGGGGATTTTAACATTTTTCATTGACAAAAACAATCAACACACATCTACTTAAGATCCATTTACACTTCATCGATTTCAAGTTTCTAGATATGGATTCTACTCAAGAGTATCGTGTCACAAACAACAATATCATGGTGGCGGGGAATAAAGAGAGACCACCAATGCTTGTATCTGGTCGGTATGCTCAATGGCAATCACGTTTCATACGATACCTTGATACAAGATCAAATGGTGATGCCTTGAGGAAATGTATTACTTATGGACCATATGTATTTAAGAAAATCTCAAGTCCTCCAAGAGCAGCCACAGATACTACTGATACAATTCCTGCAAGTGAACGTGATGAAACAAGAGCTGATCTCACACCTGAAGATTGTGCTTGGCATGATGCGGAGAAGGAAGCCATCTATATGGTTCTAAGTGGGATTGGAGATGACATTTATTCCACGGTTGATGCATGCCCTACAACACATGAAATGTGGACTGCTATTGAACGCTTGCAACAAGGAGAATCACTCAACAAACAAGAATCAAAAGAAACTTGTTTTGGAATTTTGGCAAGTTTACTTCAAGGGATGGAGAATCAATTGACTCTTACTACTCCAGGTTTTATAAAATGATGAATGACATGACAAGAAATAATCTGCAAGTCTCCACCATGCAAGTCAATGTTCAATTTCTTCAACAACTTCAACCCGAGTGGACACGGTTCGTCACTTTGGTGAAACAACAAGAAAAGTTAGACGAGGTCTCATATCATCGACTCTTTGACATCTTGAAGCAATTTCAGAATGAAGCAAATGAGATTCGAGCTGAACGTGTTGCCAAGACGGCTAATCCACTTGCTTTAGTGACTACAACTCAACATGTTCAAGGTCATAACTCTCGTGCTCCTAAGTCATATTCCACTACATCATCTTCACCACGATCTTCCACATCATCTAAGTCTTCATCATCCACAAGATCTCGAGGTAAAGTCCCAAGAGCACCATCACCACCATCTGAGTCATCATCTGAAGAAGATAGTGATGAAGACCAAGCTCAAAAGAATCAAGGGATGAAACAACAAATTGCTTTCATAATGAAGACTTACAAGAAAATCTACAAACCCACCAACAACAATCTCCGCACGTCATCTAACACCAAGAACCGATATGTTGAGAGTCCTCCAAGGTATGACACACGTCGACGTGGTGAAAGTCCTTCTAGGTATGATCGACATAATCCAACACATGTTGAGGGTTCTGCAAGGTATGATAGACAAACTGCCAAGTATGATACTCATAGGATTGCTTCTGCTACTGGGAATAGGGAAACGGTTGGAAGTCAAGTGGTTCAGTAGAGTGGGATTCAATGTTTTAATTGCCAAGGTTATGGGCATATGGCAAAGGAATGCAGGAAGCCAAAAAGGGTTAGGGACTCCAGCTATCACAAGGAAAAGATGCTGCTTTGCAAGAAAATGGAAGCAGGGGTTAAATTGTCATCTCAGGAAGGAGAAATGCTTGATGATACTGATGATGAAGATTCTGATCAAGAGCTCGATGCACATTACTCGTACATGGCAAAGGTTGAAGAAGTTCTCAAAGTCACTGAAAGATGACAATGGCCCTATCTTTGACACTGAGCCAATCGATAAGGTACACACTACTGATGAATATAATGTGTTTGGTGATATTCCTGAGCATAGTGATCTACCCAATGCCATTAATGACACGTGTATGATGGAAACGGTTGATAGCAATATCACACCCGCTTCATCAGACATTGCAAAAATGAGTCTGAGGATGATCAACATGCAAATGAATATGATTGAAAGGAACATATTGCGCTTGCTAATTTAATTGCTACTTTACAAAAAGATGTCACTGAAAATAAAAAGAGTCAAAAGCAATTAAAGAAGGCAAACGCTACGCTCACTCAAAATTTTGAAGAGTGCAAAGCTGCTCTTATCAAATCTACTGAGATGACTGAAAGATATAGGGATGAGCTCCTTCAGAAAACCAAAGAGCTTGAGGGGTACAAGGGAAGTGCGTTAAAAAGTCAAAAGGACGATTTTGAAAACAAATATAATACAACTCTTGAGTTATTAGCTAAAGAGAAGCGTCAATATAATGTTTTCTTAATGGATGAACGTCAAAAAACGTACCTTGCCAATACCAAAGTCAATGAACTTGAACAAAAGCTCTCTATGACCACTACTGATTCTTCTAAAATTCTAGAGGATAAGAAACAAGAGGTAGATGCGTTAAAACAAGACTTCAAAAGTATATATATGATAAAGAAACCGAAAAAGTTACCAAACTAGAAGCACAAGTCGAATTTTTGAAGAACGTTGTTTATAAAACGCATGATTCTATTCAATCCGTAAGAATGCTAGCACCTCCATCGATGTTTAAGGGTCAAGCTAGCTTTGCAAGTCCTGAGTACCTTGCCAAATCTCAAGCTGTGAACCCGTGTCTTTATCTTGATGAGACTGAAAGGACAGATCTTTATTGCATGCCTGTTAGTGCCGATAGTGAAGAGACTGTCCTTTGGGATGATGATAGTCAACCACTTGTTAATAAGGAGTTTGTGAAACCATATAATTATGCTTATGAGAATAGTCTTTATGGCCTTTTCAACAAACAAACTCAGAAAACTCGTGAGGAAGTGTTCCTAGAATGCAAACAAAAGAGAATTCAGTGGAAGAAAGCATTTGCACCTAAGAAATCTAATGTTTACAAATACATAAAATACCTCCCTCTAGATGAATCTAAAAGCAAGAGTAGGAAAACATTAGGTATTCTTAAACACCACATAGATAATGTTAAATCTATTGTTGAAAGAGACTGGGCAAAACGTGAAAATGATGCGTGGACACGTCCAATTCCTCAAGATATTACCTTGCTTGTGAAAGAACTCTTAATTCCTAACACGACGTTGATTAAACAAACTGTTCTTCAACTTGAGGAGTTCATTCGGACTGAAATGTATGATGATTTAAAATATGTTGAATCTCTTGAGAAACACATTGAAGATCTTCAAATGGAGAAGACTGATTTTTCAGATGAATATGATTTACTATTGCAAGAATGTGTTTCTAACGATGTTATGTGTGCTTATTTTACATCTTGTGCTGATATTGATGAATATTCTGATGTTGCATGCCAATATCTTGATAAAAGCAAAGAATGTGAACGTCTTGAAAGTGAGCTTTCGAAGCGTAAAGAAAATGTTGATAAAAAGGCTTTTGAGTTACTTCAACACAAAACTGATTTCCTTCAAAAATATTGTCATTCACTTGAACTTGCTTTGTAAAAAGACGTTGGTAGTTTTCCACATGATAATAAATTGCAAGAAAAACTTTCCCAAACGTTTCGAGAAATGAATGAACAGAATTTTGAAATTAAAGGGTTGAAAGCTCAGTTACAAGACAGGGACAGAGCGATAGCAGAGTTGCAGAAACTCGTTGCTAAAATGGGTGGGAAAATCATGGAACCTAGCATTAAGAAACCTATTGTTCGACAACCCAATGCTTCTAAAGTGAATAGATCCTCTATTTTGGGAAAACCATCTGCTTTATCAAATTCCTCGTTTGAAAAACCTGTGTTTGCCCCCAAAATAGATGGAAAGGAAAGGTTACCACAAAATCAACCCATAAGGAATGCCATAGCACCAAGTGTTAAGCACAATAATGTGATTAAACCAGGGATGTATCGAATGACCACTAAGCCCACAAACAAAGTTATTCAATCGCCTCAGACTTCTAGAAACACTAATATTCGTGTGTCTTCTACTACAGGAATAGTCTCCACTACTAGTGTTAGCCGGCCTCAGCTTAAGAGCACTCAAGTGAATGATAAGGTCTGGAAACACAAGAATCAAGGGAAGATGAAGGAAGTAGAAGCACACCCTAGGAATTTGAATGTTTTTAAGAATAAAAAGTCTGTAATCGCATGTAATGATGATATGAACGATGTGAACGATTTGAATGCTATGAATGTGAAATTTGTTTGTGTCAAATGTGGCAAGTGTGCTAATGCTAATCATTCTATGTGTTCTATAAATAATGTCAAAGGCGTAGAAACTAGAACTAAGAAGCAAATTGTGATGCCTATTAGAGCTAGTAAACCCAAACACAAAGTGAACCATTCTGGTGCTACCCCCACTAAGCAAAGTAATGCATCAGACTCCACCACTAAGAATCCTAGAAGCAAAATTAAAGAATTATATGAGTCTGCTAGTAAGTCTTGGAAATGGTGGTTTGCTAATCAATGTCCTCCTGGATATAAATGGATGCCTAAAGTTAGGACAGAAAATGTGACTAAGAGTGTTAGTATGCCTTTAAATGTTGCTAAGGACACTAATGATTCTATAATCACAAATACTGTGGTATCCAATTTAGCAAATGCTCCATCGTGTTCTAACTCTTCTGCAGGTGATACAAATAATTCTCTTCATACTGGACTCCGGATGCACGAAGCACATGACGGGGAATCTCAAGCTTCTAATTAACTTCGTGGAGAAGTTTCTGGGTACGGTCCGATTCGGAAATGATCAATTTTCACCGACCCTAGGATATGGAGATTTGGTTCAGGGAAATATCACGATTAAAAGGGTATACTACGTCGAAGGGCTCAATCACAATCTTTTCTCGGTTGGTTAATTCTGTGATGCGGATTTGGAAGTTGCTTTCAGAAAGAAGACATGTTTTGTTCGTGATTATGATGGGAATGACTTACTTACCGGTACTCGGGGTACTGATCTTTACACAATTTCAATTCAAGACACAACTTCATCCACTCCAATTTGCTTCATGGCTAAAGCTTCAATGACTCAGGCATGGTTATGGCATCAACGTCTTTCTCATCTCAACTTTGATACCATTAACTTGCTTTCCAAGAAAGATATTGTGAGAGGCCTTCCAAGCTTGAAATTCATCAAAGATCATCTTTGTTCTTCTTGTGAACTTTGTAAAGCTAAACGAAGTAGCTTCAAAACAAAGACCACACCAATCTCTAAAGGACGGTTAGATCTTCTTCACATGGATCTGTGTGGTCCCATGCGTGTTCAGAGTATCAATGGTAAGAAATATATTCTGGTAATAGTCGATGATTACTCAAGGTACACATGGACTCACTTCTTGAGGTCCAAGGATGAAACACCTGACGTTCTCATCAGCTTCCTTACATTGATACAACGTGGTCTTCAAGCTCAAGTTAAAGTGGTTCGTACTGACAGAGGTACAGAATTTTTGAATTCAAATCTGAGAAAGTATTTTGAAGCCGAAGGGATTGAACATGAAACATCTATTGCTCGAACACACGAACAAAACGGCGTTGTTGAAAGACGAAACCGTACTTTGGTTGAAGTTGCTCGAACATTATTATCCGCTTCAAAACTTCCACTATACTTTTGGGCCGAAGCCGTGTCAACCGCATGCTACACACAAAACCGCTCCTTAATTATCCCAAGACACGAAAAGACACCATATCACATAATTCATGATAAAAAACCTTCACTTAAACACCTTCATGTTTTTGGATGTACTTGTTACATTATTCGAGATGGTGAAAATTTGGATAAAATGAAAGAGAAAGGTGATGCATGTATTCTTGTGGGATATGCAACTCAATCTAAGGGGTATAGAGTGTACAACAAGAGAACAAAATTGATTGTCAAGACCATTCACATTCGATTTGATGAATTGCAAGAGATGGCACTTGAACAAAACAGTTTAAGTCCCGATCCACAACGACAGACGACTTCCGTTCACAACCGCACGGAACTCGAAACTCAAGACCACAGCAATGAACCGTCAAGTTCAAAGCTGGTTCCAGAAAATGTTCCTAGAGCTGATATGACAGTAGACACGACAATTGAATAGTTGGAAATGTTATATGGACCAATGTATGATGAATATTTCACGGGGGAGAAACAAGTTGTATCAAAGTCTTCCGCTGTCACTCATGATAAGACTGATGATACCGATCATCGTCAACAACCAGATACAACTTCATCTACGTCAAGACGGGTTGCTGCAGATTTACCTCCTCAGAATATCACTTCAACAATCGATCCTACAACATCCACAACTACTGTCATTGCTCCATAGAACACAAATCAAGCAGACAATGCATTATCTGACGAAGACGAATTTATCAACCCCTTCGGTACACCAGTACACGAAACTGGAGAGTCTTCTACTCGCCATGTTGATCCGTCAAATATGCATACTTTCTATCAACGACATCCTTCAACACATCATTGGACCCGAGATCATCCTTTGGTTCATGTCATTGGAAACCCTTCACAGCCCGTTCGCACAAGACGACAACTTAACACCGATGCTGATGTTTGTATGTTCGCACTCGCCGTGAGTTCAGCTGAACCGAAAAACATCAAAGAAGCATTAGCTGATCATCCTTGGATTGAATCGATGACGGATGAACTTCAAAAATTTGAAAGACTAAAAGTCTGGGAACTTGTTGACAGACCATACGATGTAACACCATTAAATCTTCGATGGATCTGGAAAAACAAGATGGATGAAGAGAACACGATCATCAAGAATAAATCTAGGCTTGTGGCTAAAGGGTATGGACAGAAAGAGGGTACTGATTTTGAAGAATCATTTGCACCAGTAGCTCATATGGAAGCGGTCAGGATTTTTCTTGCTTATGCTGCACATAAGGGATTCATTGTCTATCAAATGGACGTAAAGACGGCGTTTCTTAACGGTCCTTTGAAGGAAGAAGTTTATGTCACACAGCCAGAAGGATTCGTCAATCCTCATTATCCTAACAAGGTGTATCGTCTCCACAAAGCACTTTATGGACTCAAGCAAACTCCAAGGGCGTGGTACGACGAGCTCTCGAAATTTCTGGTCTCCAAAGGTTTCTCAAAAGGTTTCATTGATTTAACTTTGTTCACTTATATATATGGGGATGACATTTTGCTTGTGCAACTTTATGTTGATGACATTATTTTCGGGTCTACAAACCCAAAACTTTCAAAATGGTTTGAAAAAGTAATGCACAGCAGGTTTGAAATGTCTATGATGGGCGAACTAAAATTCTTTCTAGGAATTCAAGTTCACCAATCCCCAAGTGGTATATTTATTAACCAAGCTAAGTATTGTCAAGAGATAATCACAAAGCATGGTATGACATCATGTGACCCCGTTAGGACACCATTATCAACCACATCCCTAGATGCTGATTTGGAGGGATTACCCATAGATCAAACGAGATATCGTTCCATGATCGGGTCCCTCATGTACTTGACAGCAAGCAGACCTGATATTCATCATGCTACGTGTTATTGTGCACGATATCAAGCACGAACCACTGAAAAGCACCTCAAGGAGGTTAAACGGATCTTTCGATATCTTAAGAATACCATTCACATGGGACTCTGGTATCCAAGGGAAACCGGTTTCTTTCTAACGGCCTATTCAGATTCTGATCATGCAGGGTGTCTTGATACACGTAAAAGTACTTCTGGTGGTGCATAATTTCTAGGTCAAGACAAGCTTGTGGGATGGTCTTCCAAGAAGCAGGATTGCACGTCACTTTCATCAGCCGAAGCGGAGTATGTGTCTCTATCTGTGTGTTGTGCTCAAGTTCTTTGGATGAGAACACAACTCCCGGATTATGGCTTTCATTTTGATAAAGTACCTATGTACTGTGACTCAAAGTCAGCCATATCCATCTCCTGCAATCCGGTACAGCATTCTCGCACGAAGCACATTGATGTCAGATATCACTTCATTAAGGAACAAGTTGAAAAGGGTATTGTTGAATTATTGTAGAATATTGATAACCTATGAATCTATGAAGTGGGTTGATGTTTTCTAGGGAGAGAAACTAGAGAGAGAAAGTGAGAGAAACTATGTGTCTTTTATTAATATGAAAATGATAAGTGAACAACAACCAACCCCTTTCCAAGGAGGAAAGGGGTATTTATACTTCCAAGCAACATTGGGCTTGGGCCGGTCCATGACAAGCCCATGGACCGGTTCTTACTTAACTAAATAAGTAACTATTAACTACGAGCTATTACAACATTAATAATATTGTGGAGTGACCGATACTTCTAATATACGTAAAAACGTATTTCTAACAATCTCCCCCTAAGGGAGGTCACTCCACGTTACAAAGTTCTAAACCTAGCATCCTATACTAAGTCTTCGTTCTTTAGCTCGTAGTCTTTTCTTCCTTTTCTTTTTGTTGTGAATATGTTGGTTTGATCTTTTAGGCTTTGGCTTGTGAGCATTGTTCTTTGGCCTTTCACGTGCGATCTTTGCCTTTCTTGTGAATTTTGCCTCCTCGTGACTTCATGTTCCACACACTTATGTCTTTTTGTTGAATTCTCGAAAGCTTCAGAGTTTGGTACAGCGGAAGACTTCATCTTGTACTTTCTTGAATTTTTGCTGAACTTTGTTGCAGAAAAACATAAGCATGTGGAAACGACTTCATCAGGTACACCTCAACGCCACCGTCTTCAACTGGTACACAGCAACGTCACCGTCTTCAACAGGTACACAGCAACGCCACCGTCTTTAACAGGTACACAGCAACGACACGAATAAAATGGCTTTGAACATTTCATTCTAATTCGGTAGCATTTTACCTCCGGTCGGTGAAGACCGTTGGACGATATTAGATATCGTACCCGTGACGGATAGTTTCAATTAAGTAACTTCCTGACAGGATTTCGCGGGTAAACCCGTTCTCTTTATTCGACCGTCCAAAGCTGACTGCGAACATAAAGAGTGAATCACTTGGATAAATTATCCTTGTGATTTGAAGCCGTCAATTCATGAAACCTTGAACAAGTGAATTTCAATTAAGATTTTCACCATCGTTGCTTTCCAGTTGTCACGAGCTCAATTCATAAAGAATCTTGCACGTCACCTACCAAGTGCTGTTTGATGTTAACACTAGAAGGATTTCCACTCGTCACTGTGATCAATAAAGAGTCACTCTGAGTGTTCTGGTAAGATCATATGATAATGCGTAGAGGCCTGGAACGAGTTTAAGTTCAATTAAGAATTAAACCACTGTTTCTTTCCAGTTTTTCACAAGATTGGTTCTAAAAGAATCGCACGTGTAACCTACCATGAGCTTGTTTGATGTTGGCTCAAGCAGGATTTCCATCTTCATTGTAATACTTGCGTATTACTCGGATGTTCTGGCAATATTACAGGAATACTGCGTAGGACTCATGAAAAATCTCTTACTTTTCACAGTGTGTGAGAAAGCAAGGAATAAATGGAAAGTGTCCTAATGAGACTTTTGATGATCTCTTGGCTCTAGACTCGATTGTGCGTTTTGATTTAGTGAGCGATGGCTGGAGAGGAGTGCCACCTTTTCAATAGCAGTCTATTCGGAGTGAATAAACCAATAGATAACGTGTTGATCTCCGTGTGATTAAAACAAATACCTTTTGAGAGATATTTGAGTTAGCTGGGAAGGGTTGTGCATTGCATCACTGGGTCCATGATGTCTTTCTTCAATATCAAGAATAATTAACAAAAATGACCTCAATAGCATATGTATTGACCCGGTTTCTGCCTAAAGTTGTAAGGAGGGCTTCTTTCTTTACACCCTTTATCTTTACAATTCTTTTTCATTCTTCAACCCCTTCAATACTTACCAATACGTCATCACTAGCACCTTGTTGTGATTGTTCCAGTGCTAGCTTAAGTACTTGGTCGGCATTCAGCTACGTTCACAATCTTTCTCCAACTTTCCTAGGACTTCTAATTCTATCTAGGGAATTGTCCTTGGGAAGATTCCATCGGCTCTGATGAATCATTGGACTAAACCTATTCCTACCACCCTTTTGTCACCACATTCGTCGTGAATTAAGCGTGTTTTGGGAAAGTATAGCCACCATGAAAAATCATTGAAAATCACATAAGGTACTTGTGACATTGAAATCAAAAGTTTTGTACCTTAGGTGTTTTTTTCATCAAAAACGCTCCCCCTTAACACGTGCTTTACACATATTAAGTTGGATAATCGTTAAGTCTTTTTCATCTTTTAGCCAAGTATCATTTAAATCTCCTTAATCCCATTTTCTCCCCTTATCCAAAATGTTAACCATTAATATTTGGGATATTGAATGGATTAACCGGTCTTTGGGTAAAAATGAAATCTATGTTTGGCCACAGAACATGTTAATGCTCCCCCTTAAGTTAATAAGGGATAGTTGTAGTGCTTTAGTATGATATATATTGAAAGATTTAGAATCTCGTGAGAAATTCTTGAAAAATTATCATACCTTAACACTACATCAAGCCGTACAAGCACAATATTCACAAATATACATATTCACAATTGAAAACCAATATAAAGTGGACCTGAAATGTACGACCCATTAGATGGATCGTTGCAGTAGCTTGTGGTGCACTAGATATGGTCTACCACCAACGAATCTTTCCAAACTCCTCATCAATCTACGTTCACGGAGCTTTTGATCAATCTTCTTGATCACATAATTCGCCATCTGCCGATAACCCTTATGCCAATCCTCGGTCATCTCTGGTAAAGTCCCACCTGAATTAAGATGCTCCAACTTTCCTCTGACTTGTAAAAGAGTCCCATCACTATACTTATAAAGCTTACCCACCCTCATAAACTTCATTAACCCTCGACTGTTCAAGTAGAAAATGCCGCAATTCGGGACAGAAATGCCGGTATAGGGACATCTATCTACATGTTGAGGTAACACTTGATTCACTTGACGGGTTAGGTTAAGCTTCCTTTGATAGCTTTCGACTCCCAACTGAAGATCTTCAACTCGTTTCTTGATAACAACGCTTCGTGTGAACATACGAAGTGCTGTATTCAAGGCTATGATGTCTTCACGAGGAATATGTGTGAGTTGATCCCGGGTCATCATAAGCAACATATCTTCGATATCCTCAAGGCGAATGATAGAGAAGTCTCCCTGCTGGATTTTATATTCTCTGTCATCCTCCCTTTTCAGACGAATCTCCGTCACATGATAATAGCCATTCTTGGCTTCGGTTTTCAGCCCTAAAATGCTGGAGATGCGAATATCGGATCTAACATTGCTTCCCGAATTGGCTAAGCAGCAACCCCTGTACGCCCTTCGGACTCGTTCGTCCCAATGAGATGCACCTATAACAGCATACATATCATAATTACGATTTACCTTTGGGACCCAGAGTCGGTTTACCTTTTCCTCAATAAAGGGTATTGTTCGCCAGTTGGCAGCTTTCAGCAAGGTCAGGGAGGTTGCGTACTTCGATGACCCCTTTAGAAGATACACTAGATCATTGGTGACGAAGAAGTCAAGAGCAATCTGATTATCTTGAGAAGGATCAAGTGGAGGTGGAGCTCTTTCTGATTCATGAAGACCTGGCCGTTGAACGGTATTCAGAGCTTTCAGGATCTCATCGGCATAATACTCGAACTCCATTCGGGTTAACCGGGTTTTGGCGCGAATTCTCTTATCCGTCAGCGCTCTCTTCACCAAAGATGGAGTAACCGAAGTCTTATACTCATGAGCAAGAAATGCACATAAGTCAATCGGACTGCGGATCCGGAGATACAAAACATCTTTGTCAGCGTCTGTGATCGGATCATATTGCGCCGCTGCCGTGATCCAAGCCTGTGGCGGTGCAGTCTCGTCAATCTCCAACGTGTCTGCCCAGTCCCGTGTGCTTGATTCAGGAACAGTAGATTGAGGTTCTTGTTGTAGAGGAGTGGAAACGTGAACATCTGCTGGTTCTGATTCAGGCATCTCGGCAGTGTCATGGACGGGCGAGTGTTGTGCAGCTTCAGGTTCAGTTACCGATTCTGCAATCACAGGAGCAACAACAATAGAACTAACACGGTTAGTGGTAACAGGTATAGATACAGCAATAGATGTACCAGGAATCGATGACGCTGCAGTAGCATTCACATCGTGGCGCCACTTGGATCGTCTTGATTCCGTTGAGGTAGATTTTTCCTTTTCCACTGCATCTTTCTTAGACTTGGTTCCAGACTTAGCAGGTTTCTTTGAGCTGGCAACCTTATCCCCTTTTCAGGCTGTTTACCCCCATCATCATCCTCATCCCTATCCTCGTTGCTCCCTTTAGCACTCTCCTCATTACCATCACCACCATCATTACCATCATTATCATCATCATCCTCATCATCATCATCATCCTCATCATCATCACCACCATCATCATCTTCTCCTTCTTCTTCTTCTCCTTCTTCTTCTTCTTCTTCCTCTTCTTCTTCACCAGTACCTTCTTCTTCTTCACTTTCTTCCCTTTCTTCCTCAGGCAGAATGTGATAGGGTACCACACTTCCAAACATCTTGAACAACCGATCATCCTCCATGATAGCGTCATTCAGGGATTTATAGAGTGTCCGTTGAATCTTAGATTTATCAAACGATCCAAGTTCCCTCATACGAGCTTTGAGGATCTTCTTTAGCTCAAAATCCGTCAAGTCATAGGCAATTTTGTAGGCGGATTCAGACGAATTGGATGACTTGATCATCAATTTGTCAGCAGCGAGTGTCTTCAACTCATCACGCAGTTTAGGCATAAGGGATTCAACGGATTCTTTCACTCTCTGCTCAATAGAAGCTTCAAGAGTTTCTTTCTGCTCTTTATAGTTATCTTTAATAGCTCGAAGTCTCGTAATTCGTGCTTCATGCCTATCAGCTTCAGCCTTTTTGACCCGAGCAAGTTCTTCTGCATGAGCTTTACGTGTAAATTCCATATCTGCAGCGAACTTAGCAAGCATCTCTTCTTGGGCTTTCTTATATGCTTCTTCACTTTGCACTCTTTGAAGTAGCTCTTGGCGAAGATTGTCCATCTCTCTTTTTTGATTATCCGTGTGTTTGTCCAACATCTCTGCCATGATGAATGCAGCCATTAAAGATGTTCCAGAGCTACTTTGGGAAGGTTGAAGAGGCTCGGTTGTTACTATGGTACTAAGGATGGGAGTTATCGGTGGAGGAAGAAATGGTGTTGAAACCGGTCGGGTTGGTAAGGGTTGTATTGGTGGAGGTTGAGTTACTAAGGGTTGAGTAGGTACCATGATTGTAGGAGCACCGGACTCCTTTTCAACACTTGCTGAAACGGGGGGGGGGGGGGGGGGGGGGGGGTGGATGTCTCCTTCGAAGTAGAATACTTTTCAGGTGATCCAAACTCAAAAACATCCTCTGGCTCCTCGTACTCTTCTTCAATATTTACCCGTGCACCCGAACCACTACCTCCCGTGTCTTTCCTACTCCTTTCCATAGCTATCTTCATCGCTTTTCTCTCAGCCTTGTTAAGAGTAGGATCATCAACATCTTCTTCATCGTGGAGAACTAACTCATCAGCCGTACCCTTTCCCTTCTTAACTACAGTCTTCTTCTTTTTGGCTTTGGGTTCAGGTAAAGCTGTTTGCTTCCGTTTACCTTTGCTCTTAACCGTGGTAGATGAGTCTTCACCCGCTTGAATGCTTGCTCGTTGATTCTCAATTTCTTGTAGCAAGTTCTTGTAATCATCAGATGCGAGAATCTCATCTGTCAGCAGATGACTGGGAATGGGACCAGGAATAACTATATTCGAATGCGTCTCCTGCCTTAAGTCTACCAAATCATCATCATCCATCGTGTGGTGACGACTACCTGCACGCTTATCAATAGATGCATCGTTTTCCATAAAGTAATGTATGATCAGCTTAATGAACCTAGGGTACTGGTAACTTTTAACCTTACCCTTCGTGTTTGTGAAGAGTTGAAAAGTAAACTCCTCCCACAGCGATGATGCATAATCAATACCCATACCTTTGAACATACCATAAAACATCTTGATGATTGGCGGACGAACAGCATCAGACCCAGTTGTTTTGGGTGTGAAACATTGGCTTAGAATCCCAAAAATAGCTTTCCATGGTTGACCAACTTTGGCAGTAGTAAACTCAGACACGGTTCGTATGTCAAGACATCCAATGGCAGTGAACATTTCCATGATCTGGTCCTTAGTCGGGTTGGCTGAGAATGATAGGCCTTTGAGTGTCGGCCGAAATCCAAAGATCTTCCTGAAGTCTGACACAGTAAGTGTCTGCTGCTTGTTGTCCAAGGAAAATGTGATTTTGTTCGACGTCCTCTCTTTGGTAGCCCAGAACTCGTAAAGGTAGTCATAGGGCACTGAAGCACTTCTCCTTAGTGCATGCTTTAGATGAGATTTATCAAGTATGGCTGTACCTACCTTAAATCCATTATGGGTAGAATGAGATACCTCTTTCAAACGGAAGTTGTTTGGAAGAAACTTTAGAGTCTTGGCTTCGGCAATGGCGGTGGCTCTGGTGTCTTGTATTTGTTGTACTGTTGGGTTAGTCATCGTTTCTGCTTAAGATAAAACACAAAGGTTGATACATACAAAAAATGAATATCATTATGATTGTATTCCTAAGCATTAAACATATGACCTAATCCCTTAAGCTTGCAAAAATCACTCAAACATCCTTCATTCAGAATAAGCATTTAATTGAGCATAAACCACTATCCGGAATAAACATGACATGGTGGATTAAACATACTATGCGGAATAATTATCCTATGCGGAATGCCATGCCTACCCGGAATAATCATCCTATACAGAATAAACAGCCTATGCGAAATAGAACTTCTATTCTGAAAGATCTGTTTATGCGGAATAAAGTTCTATTCGGAAAGATCGGTCTATACGGAATAAATTTCTATTCGGAAAGATCAGGCTATGCGGAAAAATTTCTTTATTCGGAAAGATCTGTCTATGCGGAATAAAATTCTTTATTCGGAAAGTTAGGCCTATGCGGAATAAAGCTTCTATTCGGAAAGATTATCCTATGCGGAATAAAGCTTCTATTCGGAAAGATTATCCTATGCGGAATAAAGCTTCTATTCGGAATGTTCCTTCTATTCGGAATAATCCTCCTATTCGGAAAGTTTATTCTATTCTGAATAAGTGCTTTATTCGGAAAGTCCATCCTATTCGGAATGTTTAATCAGTTATGAATTTTCTAATTAGGCACTAATTCGTTTGATTCAAGTGTTCTAAGGGCCATATTAGTTCAATTCGTGCTATTCCGAATCAATCCCAGACAAAACCCCCAATTAATTAAACCCTAATTAAGCAGTAACTTAGTTCGATTGATTTCAATTAAAAGGAGTTAATTAACTTGAATTGCATGAATGATTAAACCGATTTGATACCTTTTGAAGATCATGATCTAGAAGATGAATGATTGAAATTGTTTTGTGTGTTCGTGTGTTTGTTAATGGCGGGGAAAGGGAAAAAAGACGACAGACAAATGAAATGAAAAAGAAAGACGGGGGGGGGGGGGGGGGGGATGGTCGACTAGGTCAAACTTTTAGTAAGTTTGATACATGGTCACATTTAACCCCTCACTTTTTCTTTTTACTTCAAACAACATTCTATTGTTTTCCAAGTTTTAATACTTGTCATTTTTGACCCTATCTTATATTAAATTCCCGAGCCTTAGTGATTAACCTATCTTAACACACGCACAAATCTATTCACGACAAACTTATAAGCAACAACAAGACAAATGCCAAAGTAATCCAACCATTAACCATTGAGCTTTTTGAGTTTCCCTGAAAACTTTTGAAGATCTTTTTGATGTGAAAGATGATGTAACATTTTCTCCCCCTTAAATGATGACCCGTTTTCTATTTAAAGAGCTGTAATCATTGTTTAACGAGGCACATGATGAAAACATTTCCAATTAATATCTTGAAAAGTTTGATTCGTGGTGGCAATAAGATTTCTCTTATTTTGACAAATTAATGCACTGAGACGTACACTAACTCGTGTTAGACCAAGTTGTAAAGTAAACTTGATCCCTTTGCATGATTTGGCTTGTAAATCATGCCCGAGAAAATTAATTCCCGTTGTGAGCCAACGTTTTCCAAAGAAATACGTGACTTTAATATGAAAACCGGGTTGTAGTCAGAAATAACTACAAGCCATTATGGGCATGTTTTAAAAAATGTACAACTTTTATACGGACTCTATTTATGGCACCGTGTCAATATTAATCGACATTTCTAAGGCCGTAAATATTACCGTACTAAAATACATGCCCGTTTTAAAAACGAAAAATATTTTTAGTTTTTCTTGATTTTATAATTTTTATGGTTTTTGTAGGTTTTATATTTTTTATGGTTTTTCTTGGTTTTAAATTTTTGTATTTTTCTTTTGTGGTTTATATATTTACTATAATATACATGATCACGAACAAAGGATACTCTGAATAGTTTACCACCACTATTCAGCTGATTCTTCTGCCAACTCTTTGAGAGTCGCTGGAGAGAATGTTTTCATGCCAAGCTTGTCGATCAAAAACTCGATTCGTCCTCGATCTAAGGCTTTGGTGAACATATCCGCCAGCTGGTACTCAGTAGTGACAAAATACAGCTCGATCACTCCGTTCTCCACCTGCTCCTTAATGAAATGGTAGCGAATGTCTATGTGCTTGGCCCGGGAGTGTTGAACATAGTTGCAGCAAAGGGCAATGGCGCTCTTGTTGTCACAGTACATCGGGATTTTGTTGAATCCCAAACCGTAGTCAGTTAATTGTGATCTCATCCAAAGGACTTGAGCACAACAACCGGACATGGCGATGTATTCAGCCTCCGTGCTAGAAATTGCAGCGCTTTTGTGCCTTTTTGAAGACCAACTGATCAATCTATCTCCAAGGAGTTGCACAGATCCAGAAGTGCTACGCCTCGTGTCTTGACATCCAGCATGATCGGCATCTGCGTATGATATTAAAGCAATAGAGGAATCTTTCGGATACCATAGACCACGATAAAGTGTTCCTTTTAGATACCGAAAGATCCTTTTCACAACATGTAGGTGCTTTTCGGTAGGCCGAGCCTGATACCGGGCACACATGCATACAGCAAATTGCAAATCAGGCCTGCTAGCAGTCAGATAGAGAAGGGTGCCGATCATCCCACGGTAAAGTTTTGGATCGACAATAGTCCCATTCCTATCTTCATCTAACTTGGATTTCTCCACCATTGGAGTGTCCACGGGGTCACAATTTTCAAAGTTATATTTCTTTAAAGATTCTAGAGCATATTTGGATTGATTAATAAAGATGCCTCTGGGATTCTGAGAAATTTGTAATCCTAAGAAAAATGAAATTTTTCCCATCATTGACATCTGAAAGCGTGTGGACATTATCTTCTCAAAGCGATTTGACAATTCTATGTTAGTGGCAGCAAATATTATATCATCAACATAAATTTGTACCAGAATTGTAACACCCCCAAATTTATACAACTCAGTACAGCGGAAGACTCGTTGGTGTTACGGGATAGCACATTACTCACATCATAGACAACGCATAAAAATCGCGTCGTTTAATAATAAAAGCATTTCCATTCATAAATATCAAAGTTACATAGGTCCCAAGTCATTATATTTCATACAAAGTTTTACAAAGTATTTGAATGGAAAATATTGTTTAAGTGCGGGCCATGAATTCTTGTCGTCTTCCCGCGAATTACCTTCAAGTACCTGAGATAAAACATGTTAAGAGAAAAGGTCAGCGATAACGCCGAGTGAATTCATAGAGTTTAATAAATTCCATCAATATAACTTTGGTATAAAATTAGTACCAAAAATCAATTCGTACAAATCATTGTAATAGGCCGTAAAATAGCCAAAATCATTTTTTACAAATCTTTGTAATAGGCCATAAATTAGCCAAAGTCGTTTTATACAAATCCTTATCGAAAATCATAATATAGGCATTTGCCTTAAAAATCATTATACGAGCTAATGTCGCAAAAATATCATACAATACGTCTTATAACGTTGTATGAAAATAAAAACCGTTATATGAATATGGTTATGAAAACCAAAACACGAATATAATATCAATAGTATGACCCAGTATTGCTAGTCAGGCAATACATCGTAATTCGAAGCGTCTAATAGTATTTCGTTAGTTTTTGGATTATTATAAGCCGCATGACATTGTTACCTTACTAAACCAAAACGGGTAGCTAACCCGATACCAATTTTGCCCATCTAAAGTAGCGTGTCGTCACAAAGGTCACGCTATGGAAATCTTCTCATACATAAATTCGCTTACCAATCAATGTGGCACGACGGGGATCAACCGTCAAGGCGCGAACTAGGGTGATCGGCCCCAAATAGTACTATTAAATGCATAAGCGTCTACCAAATCCCGGTAGTTTACAATTCATGCTAATGGGACTTTTAGTGACATAACCTAACTTTAATAATCCATTTTATTTCATCTATCGGGTCCATTAATCATTTATCGGGTCATACAATCGGGTCATTCAATCATTCGGGTCCAAAATCAATAAACAAACAATCGGGACAAATGGTGTCCTATTTTATAAAAATAACATGTTATCTCCCTCGCGGGTTTATAAAACATTTAAAAGAGTGCGAGGCTATGAACTCACGTTGATGTGGGAAAGCGGGTTATCGGCAACTCGGACGTACGGTACGTGCTTCAATCACGGAAACCTAGACAAATAATAATCGGTCTTAGACTCATGTCCAATGACTTTATAAAAATAAGAATTATGTATACATATGATGATTATATATATATGATGATCAAGTGGGTTTACATATTCTCGTTTACTCATTTTGGTGTTATATGTCGATAACTTTTATACTAGTTTACTAGTTTTACCCATTTACGTGTTTTAGGTCCAATAAGCCTATTATAAGTTATTTAACTTATTTTAATCTATTTTGTACTTATTATCAGTACTTAAACTTCACAAGTTGGGACCAAATGGGTTAAGCCCAATAATAAGTTTATAAGTGTTTTAGTCCATTTTTGTTGTATTGTTAGTCCAATAACGTTAATTTAGTCCGTTAACGTCCGTATGTCCTATAGTTCGGGTTTTATCGGTTTTTACTTGTTATACATGTTTATATATCAGTATATAAGTTTTATAAAGTTTACATTAGACGATTCCAACCATCTAAGTTTTATTTAACAAAAACGTTAATTTTACGGCGATAGCCGAAAAAGTCGTAAAAACAATGTTTATAGTTTTATAACTTATAAAACTTAGCAAGTTACCATTTTTATAATTTATACACTTATTTAACCTTTTACATATTTATATAAATAGAATCCATAAGTTAGTGGGTTTTAATTTATATTTTATACTATTACATTTTGAGTGCTTATATAATAGTATTATTCTTTAATTTCCAAAATCTGATTTTTAACTTTACTTTCATCAAAACTGCCATATCATGAGTTCTACATGGAGATAGAAGCTCCAATTTTTATCACATAAACTACATGATATGTGCTACATTTAACTCTCCTATAGCTACTGTTGAATCATCCTTTAAATATTTTCTAAAAATCGTCCAAAACAGTAACCTCAGATTTATACCCTAAACTTGTTTTGATCATATCTCACTCATTATTTTGATTCCATTGCATGGCCAACTCTCACATGTGTACAAGACCCATAGCTTACTGTAAATCCATTCTACTTCATCATTTTATCAGTTTACCATATGGTTCTTTACTGTTTTATACAGCCATGTAAATTAATCAAGATTTTAACCTTGTTTCTTATAGTTTTTCACCTTTTTGATCATGTTTATCAACACCAAATCCCCACATAACATTTTTATCATCATATAATCATCATATACATATACAATAGGAAATAAAATACATGTTTACATAATCAAAATAACAAGAAGATGAGGAGAACAATCTTTATACCACCATGATGATGTAGGTTGATCAAAACATGGATTTTTGATGGAGAAACTTGTGCATAGCCAACACCATCTTCAAGAACACCATTCTTCATGAATACCTTATGGAAAATCAGCCCTACTACTCCATGAAAACTCTTCCTTGGATGTTATAAGCACCACCAATCAATAGGGTTTCAAAGTGGCTTCAACATATGTGTAAATAACACATGATTTTGTGGTGGATTTTTGATCAAATTAGGGTGTTTAGGGTGAGCTATGGACGAAATCAATGGAGGAGGAAGAGAGAAAATGTGGTTGTTTGCATGTGTGGGAAATGAGTGTGTGGTTTTGGCTAGTGGTTTAGCTAGTTAGTGGAAATTATAGCTTACATTGTAAGCTAACTAGACAAGTGTCTATCTAGTTAAGTAAAAATGACACCAAATGTGGTGTGTTGTACATTGTTGTCATCCCATGTAAGCTAGTGGGGTGGGACAATGTATTTTGTCCCATCTCACTAGTTTACGGGTATTCCTCGATTCTAGTTTTCTCGATTTGCGTGCCCTCGGGTCGTTTTACGAAAAACGTTTTTATAAATTATGAATCAACGTCACAAAACGAATCTAATAAAAATTGTCTCATCAAAAACGGAGTTCGAAAACGTAAATACGTAATCCTAAGGTTTCTGGTTTAGTCGTAAAGGAAGTTAAATTAAAATCGTAAGTCCTAATCTCTTCTCGTAAATTTGTGAGTTTATGAACCAACACAAATTTAAAACTCCAAAATAATATTCACGGATAAATTTATTTTCTGAAATGTCGGACTGTCACCAAAGACGGTGTATGTAAACTTAAGCACGTAACGTAGAATCCTCCGGTTTAGACGTAGTCGATGCTACTTCAAGAAGTAAATCAAAATTTCTTCCCAAAAATATGTGAGTTCATATTGTAACATTAAAATAATATTTTCAAATAATATTTGAGAATAAAATATCAATCATAAATTGACGGATTGTCACAGCATTTACCCCTAAACAGGATCTTTGTCCTCAAAGATCATCTTACCTTACTACTCGCTTCTTATAGAGTCAAAGCCATGTGGGTATTTCCCCCACACTCGGTCTTTTCTCACAAGTTGAATTTATTACAATACGCGAGTTTCATCAAACATAACTACGGGAATAAGATCAGGCTTAATGTTGACTTACTTTCTCTATCCATGATGTTCACGGGTTTTTGATGAATGCAACTTTTCGCCGATCTAAACATTACTAAGAAGAATTCAGATTTTAACTTGATAGATATTCCATCAAGTTCGATTTACGAAACATAATTCACGCAGTTCTTGAAGTCCTAGGGTAGATCCAGCTTATATGCCTTTCAATCCCAACTTTTACATCATCTCAATGGTCCCATACAACGGGGACTTATATCCCATGATTTGTCAGATCATGAATTCATTTTTCTAAGGTTAAAAATTGTGGCATAACTTCGCTACCCATTTAGCACTTCAAGATCTACATTTCACATTCACATAATCTCTTGCCCACTACCGGCAGTCAATAATCAGATCCTAATTTCAACAATCATTTCAGATTTCGCGGGTCGGGTATTTTGCAAAGTTAGGTTCGCCATCATAGGAAACCTTAAACCTAAAAGACATGTCCAACTCACAATGGGTGTATGTCAGATGTCTTCATCTCAACTCCTGCTTACAGATGCTCTAAGATTCAGATCCTAACAAGATTAGATCTCGATCCTAATACGATAATTATCAATGATAATTTCTTCAAAGGAAAACGATTATACGGTTCATTACCAAAGGTCAATCATTTAAACATAAAACAGCACTTATATTACTTTGTATCGTTACTTTACCTCGTCCCTTCGATTTGGGGTGGTACATAGTACTCTCATCAAGGTTCGTTCTCAATGACTTCTGAGCAAATCTCTAGAAATTCGATGCGAAGCGAGGATCTTGATTTAGATGTTCGATACAGGCACACTATATTTACATAACTCTTTTGCATTTATCATTAACGGGAATGATACTAGCAGATTTGGTCAGTCTGTCGACGATGACCCAAATCGAATTAAATTCAGATGATGACCTTTGCAATAGCTAGACGTTTGCTAATGTATGAGGCGATGTCTGCCTTCATAATTTGTCATTAGTACAACTTCTTCAGACAAATATACTTTTAGTCAAAAATGACATACATATAATACTTATACTTACAAGATTTCCAATTTAACTATATCTCGCAATCTTCATATTTAGACAACCACAAGTGGCCTTTTATACATTCAACGCTATTGGCTTCATAATTCTAATGGTTCACATTAGCCACGAACCACTTTTTATTATTTATATTATCCTTTTCACAAACATCGTTTATTTTTATATTGTTTGGCAATTTATTTTGCACCTTCATTATTAAGGAACACGTCCTAATGGATTCTTTATCTTTTCTACATAATGTGTCGGTATCTATATTCACCTCTCATGATGTTATAATTTTCATGTCCATAATTCACTCAGATATTCTTTCTATATTATGCGTCAGTAATTACGTGCACCTTCCTCATGAAATAAATATCATAACTGTATTTATTCAAAATTCTTTCTTCATATCTTTTATGTTTCAGTTTCGTCTCAACTATCATTTTTATCAGTTTTACTCAATCTGACGTCTAAAGCGTCGATAATTATTACATGTAAATTAACAATAATTATTTAATTTATATAAAACGTAAACGTAAAAATTTTAAATTTCTTAGTTCGACCAATTATATAAAATGTTCAAAATAATTTAAATTTAATTAACAAGATTTTTGTTGATTTATCGAAAATAATTAAAATAATTAATAAGATCCGAAAATGTTCGAGAAATCTTTGGATATACTTTGGTCAAAATTTTCTTAGTTGAAAAGAAAAAAAAAAATTGTCGTTTCAATTTTTATGTCATGGTTTAAATGGTTTCCTCAATCCCTCTTAGGTTATCTTGAGGTATACACAAACATTTACCCCTAAACAGAAGTTTAGTTAAATGGTTTGTGTATAAGGGAATAATCCCTTAAAAATCCTTTGTTAAAACATTTGTCAAAATATATTTGCACTTTCTTTTTGGTAAAATCCAAAGTCTTAAAAGGGCTCTTAATTTTTGAAGAGTCTATATGCATACATCTTACCATTATTAATCCAACGGTCATTTTACGTAAAGGATTAAGTTTTTAATCCCTAAGCGTTAATGGTTCTAATCTTTGAAAAGTCAATATAGCTTCCATTATCTATTAATCACACGGTTAAATCATGTAAAGAATTAAGTCTTAAGTCTTATGTTAAATATTCAAGGTACATGTTTTCATTGTTCGGCCAATTCAGGGCAATCTATAAATAATTATTAACTCATTCTTATTCTTATAAACAAACAATTGGTCCTTAATGATCTCAAGCATGAAGTTATCAATTTACAGCCTACACACGTGATTCACCAAATTTATGAATGCTACATGTGTGTTAGTCAATCCAAACGACATCACGTGAAACTCATAATATTCATTACAAGTATCGGATGTAGTGATTGGAATAAATAATCTTCTTCGCGGATTCGAAGTTGATAATAACCATGCCGAGGATCAAAAACCTTGTAAATGATCAAATAAATCTTCCATTTCAAGTTATGGATATCGTTTTCGATTGTTAATTTACTCAGTTCACAGTAATCTATAAATATAAGGAAAGATAACACCATAGCTCTTCAGGATGACAGGCTTGGTATAATAAAATCTTTCTCCGACAACTTTCTCAGTTGTACGGTAATTCCTTTAATTTAGATGGTGCTGACGTACAGTGCACAAGCCACAGGTGCAGCACCGAGAATATAATCAAATACCAAATTCAACTTGCCTTAATGGCGAAAGTCTAGGTAGTTTATTAACAAATACCTCCTAAAGTTTAGATAACATAAACATCTTTTAATACATTCATGTCAGGTTCTTCTATATTACAATATCTATAACTAGTTCACAACCGTTCACGGTATAATTTCAAGTCTAAAAGCAGGATATGGTCATCCATCAAGAATTATTTAGATCACTTTTGATAATCAACATCTTATCATTTAGGGGCATTTTACTCGAGTCCCCATCAATTAAGACAATGTCGTCATGTCATAATCAATCAATCCATTCTACTGGCACTACTAACTTTCTAGTTTCGTTGCCGTCGATAAGATGTGAACTGCTCAAAAGACTAATAATAACTCATAATCCTTCACAAGTTCAGGGATATTAGGATACACAACTACTATTAAAAGAGTAAGGTCAACGCATAATCTATGCGAGAGAATTTCAAATCAGATACAGACGAAAACATTTAACGAATATGAATATATCCCATGTTTTCATAATTTGAGTACGCATTCGAAAGCTCCTCGGATCGTTACCCAGGTCATTTAAATGAAATCAAATCAAAAGAAATGATAGGAACGTCGATACATCCAGTCGGGTATCAACACTCGGTAATCAGATACTTTTCCTAAGAATCTCACTACGGGAGAATTGGACAAGAAAGAATTGTCAATTGTCAAATAAGACAATTTCCACAGATGAGTAAATTCAACTCAGAAGAATAGATGCTATAGGCACATATGTAGGTGTCCCTAACATTATGTCCTTATTTCACTTCTTGCAGATCTCTTAAAATTTAATCTTTCACAATCTTCAAAGGAAATTTAGTGTTTATTAATCAGTTTTATGGTGACTACTAATCAGTCTTGCATAGTCCATTCCAAATTGTATGTAGGCGCGCAACTATATACAATTTCAAGATTAACGATGCAATACTCAGTTCGTCAAAATTTTATCATCATGTTTATAATAAAAACATTTTCATGCTTAATAAGAATCAAGAATAAATTTACAAAGATTTTCTTTATCATGAAAACAATTAAGTTTTCCAAAGTGTTTTATAAACAACTTCATTTCGATAACAATCACTTACAAATCTTACTTTGAGTAATCCTTTTAGTGATGAAAATTCAATTTTTCTCAAGGAATACTGTTTTATCTTTATAAAAACATTGAGCGATCTGCAAAGGAGTGATGAAAGCTTGTTCACCAAGAATTAACTACGATATAATAGGAAATGAGCTTAGCCAAGAAATCATGAGGTTCATGACCTTGATGGCACTCACGAAGAATAATTCACAATGTAACTCAAATCAAGATGAGTACTTGTTCAATGGTTGCATCACTAATGCGAACATTAAGATGAAGCAAGAAAAGATAGTTAATATCAATACATGTAGAATTTAGCGATCAAGGGTAGTCTTTTTATTAATCACAAACAAGTCAAAATTGTACCGTAACACATTACGTGTCACTATGTCATACAATTCTCAGAACTCATCCTACCAACTAATGTCTCAGTTAAGTTAGGGATTTTTAAAAGATACCACAATGAATACTAATCTACAAGAGTCATTAGGTGTTCCACATGTCCCAGAAGATCCATCGATCTCAATTCAGAAGAAGATTTCTTCAATTCATTTCTTGGACACTGGGCATCCTCGTTAGTGGACCATGGCCTAGGAACAACCTTTAACATAAACCTACAATCAATTAAAACCTTATAATTCAATCACAGAACTTAAAAACTTCTATTAATAATCTCACATTCCATACGGGTTAAATTTTACTTTATTCAAGTTTCAACCAATTTTATACTCAATTCAATATCCTACCTCATATTCCAATACTTTCAATCTTATTCTTAGGCCTTAATAGGCAATAAAAGCTCGATATGATCAACACTTAATTTCCAATCCTATAGCTCTTACAACAACAATTATCAAATGAGTCATTAATATGAAATGACTTGATCATTCAACTTAGACTTCTCGGAAAGGTATTAGTGGCATGAGGCTTTTGGGTAATGGTTCCAATAACAACCTCAAGTGCAACATTCACCCTTTCGATTTCAAATTTAAGAATTGGATGACAACGAATCAGATGACATCTTTCTAGGTGGTAACGTTTTGTCAAACTTCACACTATAAGAAAAGATCGTCATGACATCGATATCAGATTTAATCTCGCCAATTCTTTTTCAATATCACAATCAACTAATATCTACATTTCTACGAATATCAACCATTTGCTGGGATCATGAATATCCGCAACTTGGTTTAGATCTAGGATAGCTAAAATTCCTACGAGAATAGCTTCGATTAATTTACTAGGGGAGTTAGGGTTACTTGTGACAATCTACGTCGTATAAATATCTCATATAAATATCAAAATAATCATCAAACAATCATGTAATCAAATTACATCATATATATATATATATAATCTAAGTTATATATATATATATATATATATATATATATATATATATATATATATATATATATTAAAATAACACTTCTCAGTCTGGCCTTGTCGGTAACTCAGGAATTCTTCGGCACCGTTATAGTCAAAAGATTTTTAGACATTTTTAGAAAAATGTTTATAGTTAAAAGATTTTGAAATGTTTTATTCAAAACCTTGGTTTTAAAAATCTTTCATTCTCTATAACGAGAGCTCTGGTACCAAACTGTAACACCCCCAAATTTATACAACTCAGTACAGCGGAAGACTCGTTGGTGTTACGGGATAGCACATTACTCACATCATAGACAACGCATAAAAATCGCGTCGTTTAATAATAAAAGCATTTCCATTCATAAATATCAAAGTTACATAGGTCCCAAGTCATTATATTTCATACAAAGTTTTACAAAGTATTTGAATGGAAAATATTGTTTAAGTGCGGGCCATGAATTCTTGTCGTCTTCCCGCGAATTACCTTCAAGTACCTGAGATAAAACATGTTAAGAGAAAAGGTCAGCGATAACGCCGAGTGAATTCATAGAGTTTAATAAATTCCATCAATATAACTTTGGTATAAAATTAGTACCAAAAATCAATTCGTACAAATCATTGTAATAGGCCGTAAAATAGCCAAAATCATTTTATACAAATCTTTGTAATAGGCCATAAATTAGCCAAAGTCGTTTTATACAAATCCTTATCGAAAATCATAATATAGGCATTTGCCTTAAAAATCATTATACGAGCTAATGTCGCAAAAATATCATACAATACGTCTTATAACGTTGTATGAAAATAAAAACCGTTATATGAATATGGTTATAAAAACCAAAACACGAATATAATATCAATAGTATGACCCAGTATTGCTAGTCAGGCAATACATCGTAATTCGAAGCGTCTAATAGTATTTCGTTAGTTTTTGGATTATCATAAGCCGCATGACATTGTTACCTTACTAAACCAAAACGGGTAGCTAACCCGATACCAATTTTGCCCATCTAAAGTAGCGTGTCGTCACAAAGGTCACGCTATGGAAATCTTCTCATACATAAATTCGCTTACCAATCAATGTGGCACGACGGGGATCAACCGTCAAGGCGCGAACTGGGGTGATCGTCCCCAAATAGTACTATTAAATGCATAAGCGTCTACCAAATCCCGGTAGTTCACAATTCATGCTAATGGGACTTTTAGTGACATAACCTAACTTTAATAATCCATTTTATTTCATCTATCGGGTCCATTAATCATTTATCGAGTCATACAATCGGGTCATTCAATTATTCGGGTCCAAAATCAATAAACAAATAATCGGGACAAGTGGTGTCCTATTTTAAAAAAATAACATGTTATCTCCCTTGCGGGTTTATAAAACATTTAAAAGAGTGTGAGGCTATGAACTCACGTTGATGTGGGAAAGCGGGTTATCGGCAACTCGGACGTACGGTACGTGCTTCAATCACGGAAACCTAGACAAATAATAATCGGTCTTAGACTCATGTCCAATGACTTTATAAAAATAACAATTATGTATTCATATGATGATTATATATATATGATGATCAAGTGGGTTTAAATATTCTCGTTTACTCATTTTAGTGTTATATGTCGATAACTTTTATACTAGTTTACTAGTTTTACCCATTTACGTGTTTTAGGTCCAATAAGCCTATTATAAGTTATTTAACTTATTTTAATCTATTTTGTACTTATATTATCAGTACTTAAACTTCACAAGTTGGGACCAAATGGGTTAAGCCCAATAATAAGTTTATAAGTGTTTTAGTCCATTTTTGTTGTATTGTTAGTCCAATAACGTTAATTTAGTCCGTTAACGTCCGTATGTCCTATAGTTCGGGTTTATCGGTTTTTACTTGTTATACATGTTTATATATCAGTATATAAGTTTTATAAAGTTTACATTAGACGAGTCCAACCATCTAAGTTTTATTTAAAAAAAACGTTAATTTTACGGCGATAGCCGAAAAAGTCGTAAAAACAATGTTTATAGTTTTATAACTTATAAAACTTAACAAGTTACCATTTTTATAATTTATACACTTATTTAACCTTTTACATATTTATATAAATAGAATCCATAAGTTAGTGGGTTTTAATTTATATTTTATACTATTACATTTTGAGTGCTTATATAATAATATTATTCTTTAATTTCCAAAATCTGATTTTTAACTTTACTTTCACCAAAACTGCCATATCTTGAGTTCTACATGGAGATAGAAGCTCAAATTTTTATCACATAAACTACATGATATGTGCTACATTTAACTCTTCTATAGATACTGTTGAATCATCCTTTAAGTATTTTCTAAAAATCGTCCAAAACAGTAACCTCAGATTTATACCCTAAACTTGTTTTGATCATATCTCACTCATTATTTTGATTCCATTGCATGGCCAACTCTCACATGTGTACAAGACCCATAGCTTACTGTAAATCCATTCTACTTCATCATTTTATCAGTTTACCATATGGTTCTTTACTGTTTTATACAGCCATGTAAATTAATCAAGATTTTAACCTTGTTTCTTATAGTTTTTCACCTTTTTGATCATGTTTATCAACACCAAATCCCCACATAACATTTTTATCATCATATAATCATCATATACATATACAATAGGAAATAAAATACATGTTTACATAATCAAAATAACAAGAAGATGAGGAGAACAATCTGTATACCACCATGATGATGTAGGTTGATCAAAACATGGATTTTTGATGGAGAAACGTGTGCATAGCCAACACCATCTTCAAGAACACCATTCTTCATGAATACCTTATGAAAATCAGCCCTACTACTCCATGAAAACTCCTCCTTGGATGTTATAAGCACCACCAATCAATAGGGTTTCAAAGTGGCTTCAACATATGTGTAAATAACACATGATTTTGTGGTGGATTTTTGATCAAATTAGGGTGTTTAGGGTGAGCTATGGACGAAATCAATGGAGGAGGAAGAGAGAAAATGTGGTTGTTTGCATGTGTGGGAAATGAGTGTGTGGTTTTGGCTAGTGGTTTAGCTAGTTAGTGGAAATTATAGCTTACATTGTAAGCTAACTAGACAAGTGTCTATCTAGTTAAGTAAAAATGACACCAAATGTGGTGTGTTGTACATTGTTGCCATCCCATGTAAGCTAGTGGGGTGGGACAATGTATTTTGTCCCATCTCACTAGTTTACGGGTATTCCTCGATTCTAGTTTTCTCTATTTGCGTGCCCTCGGGTCGTTTTACGAAAAACGTTTTTATAAATTATGAATCAACGTCACAAAACGAATCTAATAAAAATTGTCTCATCAAAAACGGAGTTCGAAAACGTAAATACGTAATCCTAAGGTTTCTGGTTTAGTCGTAAAGGAAGTTAAATTAAAATCGTAAGTCCTAATCTCTTCTCGTAAATTTGTGAGTTTATGAACCAACACAAATTTAAAACTCCAAAATAATATTCACGGATAAATTTATTTTCTGAAATGTCAGACTGTCACCAAAGACGGTGTATGTAAACGTAAGCACGTAACGTAGAATCCTCCGGTTTAGACGTAGTCGATGCTACTTCAAGAAGTAAATCAAAATTTCTTCCCAAAAATATGTGAGTTCATATTGTAACATTAAAATAATATTTTCAAATAATATTTGAGAATAAAATATCAATCATAAATTGACGGATTGTCACAAGAATCATGTCGTTGCCCTCCTTGAGAGTGAATAGAGTGGGGTCCACCTTGCCTTTGGAGAAGCCTTCCGAAATGAGATATGTTGAAAGGAGATCATACCACGCGCGTGGAGCTTGTTTCAACCTATAGAGAGCCTTCTTAAGCTTGTACACATGATTAGGAAACTCCGTACTAACGAACCCATCCGGTTGACTAACATAGACTTCTTCCCTTAGTTCACCGTTCAAAAATGCCGTCTTCACATCCATTTGATAGACGATCATGTTCATATGAGCAGCATACGCAAGGAATAGTCTAATCGCCTCCAATCTTGCCACAGGAGCAAAAGATTCTTCAAAATCTATACCCAAGGCTTGTTTATATCCTCTAGCAACCAATCTAGCCTTATTCTTCAATACTGCACCCATCTCATCAAGTTTAACCTTATAAACCCACAACAAAGTAAGGATGTTGGCCTTGTCAGGGAGAGGAACTAATTCCCATACTTCAAGTCTTTGAAACTCATTTAGTTCCTCTTGCATGGCTTCAATCCAAGATGATTGAGTCATAGCATGTTGCCAGTTTTTAGGTTCAACTTCGGAGAGAAATGCATCAAAGTAGCAATAGAGTGCACTTTCTTGTAATTGATGGCGTGTGGAGACTGGTCGATCTAGATTTCCAATAACATTCCTAATAGGGTGATCTTTTGTCCATTTGGTGCTATGTTTTTCAATCCTAGGTGGTCTGGAGTGAACAATAGAAGGAGCTTCTTCTGAGGTAGACGCGGCTGAAGGGTTTTCAGGTATCGCTACACCAAAGAAAGGAAGCTCTTGCAGGTGAGCATATTCCAAATCGTGATCAATAGAATCCTCTTACACATCATTAGGCACAAGTAGGGGTGACGATTTAGGTGTAGTTTGAGAATCACTTGGTGAAGGTGCATCCGGTTCAATGTGAATTGAAGATGCATTAGATAAAGCTTCATTTGCTTGAGCAACAACTTCAGGGATTGGAGCTATCACTACAGGTGCTGGAACTTCATCATTTGGGGGATCAAAGAATTCGTCAAACAACGGTTGAAACAGTTTATCCCACTCGGGCCTTGATGGTGGTAAAAATGATGTAGAAGTAGGATTATTGGGAACTAATCCGGAACTAATAGCACCGGTTCCCATCTAATGAAGCGCGGGTTCAGAGCTGTGTTGCTCAGAAGCCATCGCTGTCAGCTCATCGAAATCTGCGTCCATAGTTTCTACGATCTTACCAAGACGACGGTTGTAAATTCGGTATGCTTTCTTGGACGGTGAGTAACCAATGAAAATACCTATATCGGCTTTCGGTTGAAGCTTGCCCAAGTTCTCACTATTAATGTTTGGATAACAAAGAGCACCAAACACATGAAAGAATGAAACATCGGGTTTACGGTCATGTAGAAGCTCGTAAGGTGTTTTTCCATGGCGTTTCCGAATAATAGAACAGTTTTGGGTGAAACATGCAGTAGATATGGCTTCTGCCCACAAGAACAATGGAGCGTTCGCATAAATAAGCATAGTCCTAGCAGCTTCCATAAGTGTACGATTTCGTCTTTCAACGACACCGTTTTGTTGTGGAGTACGTGCAGCGGATGTTTCATGTGAGATACCAACTCCTTCATAGTAATCACGAAGAGTCTGGTTTACGAACTCTGTTCCATTGTCTGTACGAATACGGCGGACAGTAGTATTCAAACGTACCTGAATAAATTTCAGAAAAGTGATGATAGCCTTCGGTGCTTCATCCTTTGTACGTAGAAATCTAACCCATGTAAACCTGGAGAAATCATCCACAATAACGAGAATGAATTTCTTACCGCTCACACTTTCAGTTCTCATTGGCCCACAAAGATCCATATGCAAAAGATGAAGTTTTTCTTGATTGGTGTCTTCAGCTTTGGGCTTGTATGATTTCTTGGTACTTTTCCCCCTTGAACACGCGGAACATAAATGGTCCTTGTGAAATTTGAGCTTTGGAAGACCACGAACTAATTCGTTTTTAGCCAGATGATTAATAGCATCAAAGTTAAGATGAGATAATCTGCGATGCCATAACCATGACTCGGTCTTGGATGCTTTAGAGAGAAGACATACTGGAGAGGCGGCCATCATGTCTTGTAGGGACAACGTATAAAGATTTGCACCACGAGATCCCTTCAACAAATCTTTTCCTTCCAAGTTGCGGATGAAACAAGTGTGTTGTCGAAAAGCAACCTCTAGGTTGGAATCACAAAACTGTCCTACTGAGAATAAATTATGACCAAGACCTTCTACATAGTATACCCTTGAAATCGTAACGTTTCCAATATGATATTCACCATACCCCATTATCTTTGCAATATGATCATTACCGAATTTAACCGTTCCAAGAAACTTGCTGACGAAATTTCGGAGCATCGAGCGATCTCCGGTCATATGTTTTGAACAACCGGAGTCCAAATACCACAGGATGATTTGGACCACCTGAAAATATCACCACACGAAGACAATGTAGAGGTATCGGAATCTGAGTGTTCCTTGTTATTAGCAGGTACAGATTTAATAATCTTAGATTTGCTAACTCTAGGTTTCTTAGATTTCCTAGCCTTCTTCTTCCTAGTTGGTGGTGTAGATTCTAGTTGGCTTAAATCCTGAGGTATTTCTTCACTGATAGGCACTATAGTGGGGGCTGACCTAATTAAAGGGCGCTGTTTCCATACTTTAGTGCTAGTGTGCCTAATTAAAGGACGCTCAGACCTAACCTCAATGGATGCATTCCTAGTTAAAGGGCACATTTTTCCATCTAATGTAAAGGTCCTACCACTGGGACGCCATTGCCAGCCAACTTGGGCACGAGTTCTACCTGTTTGCTTCCATTCAAGACCATTCCTAATGGCATTCATTTCATTCACATGATCAATAAGACACAAATCATGATGTTGGGAAAACATACATTCATTACAATTCCAACAATTCAAATTAGAATTCACGAATGGTTTAGGCTTCTGCACAGGCGTAGAGCTTTTAGTCTTAACATGATTCTTTTTATTTAAAATCGAACTAGCATTCCTATGGTGAGCTTCTACTTTCTTCTTGTTGGTACTACTAGTGGAGGGCTTGATCTTATCTTTCTTGAGTGGCGATCCTTTAGCCTTAGTAGACTCTTTTACTCCTGTAGAAGGCAAAGTGGGAACATTAGCAACAGATTTTAAAGGTGCCTTACTTGATAGTGACGGTTTTGCTCCTGGAGTCTTATTGAATGGAGTTACAGCAATGGGCCTATTAGTAAGTAGTGCAGAACCTGGTTTACCTATGTATTGCAAATATGCTAAGCAATATTGAACTCGCTTAATATATTCATGAGCCGAATAATAGTAGCTACTTGAGGGATCTAAGGCATAAAGGTCGTCTAAAATATCCCTAAGAAGATCTACATGCTTAATGGCATTCCTCATATAATCATCGTAGGTAACCGGGTTTCTCTTATGAAGCGGGTTCTTATAAAGCACTACTGACTTGGTTGTTGGAGCACTAGTGGACGGTGCAGAGTCGGTAGCTAAGTTATCAACAACTTCTTGTCGGGTGAGAAGAAGTGTCTCCTTTAACTCGGCCAAAACCATGTTTTTGTCAATGAGCAGGATGTTTAAGTCAGAGATTTCCTCACACTTTTGGTTCAGTTGTTCAACATAAGATTGTTGTTGTGCCGCATTAAAAGCGAAGCGTTCTTCTAGTGAACCATAAAGAGCGGATAGTCCCTGTCTTGTCCGATCCATCTCCCCTAGAACAGACGAAAGTCTAATTTCTAAGACCTGGTTTTTAGACTCTGCAGCCTCTAGTTCCAATTTTAGTGTTTCATTTGATGACACATCTCTCTTCAATCTCATAATCTCTTCCTCTAATGCCTTAACAATTGCAATCATCTTGTCACTCGTCTCAACACCGTTTTCACAACTATTTGTTATCAAAAGATCCTCATTTTGAGTTTGTTGTTTTAATTCTAAAGATATACAATGTTGTTCTAGTTGATTAAAGCGTTTTGAAAGTAAATTGTAAGAATCTTGTAGCTTTAAAAACTCAGCGTTAGATTCGTGACAAGAATGATTATCTACCTCATTTACAGTATCAGCAACATTTACAGAGAGATCACAAACATCATCACATATATTCACAGCATCACAATTAATCATAGCGGATGTAAGCTCATTCGAATAATTAACATTTACAGTAGTAAGCACATCACACGAGATTACTTCGGACAAGAATCGGTCATATTCGGATAAAATCTTTTCTTTTTCAATTAGTTGTAGTTCGTAAGCGGTGTCCATTTCATAAAACACTTTTTGAACTTCTCCAATTTCAAACTCAAGATTTTCCTTAAGAGATGCAAAACTTCCTTTTAGACTTTCGACAAACGGATTGATCTCAGTTTTAAACACCTCGTTCATGTGTTCGAAAGCCCATTCTCCGGTGTTTAGGCCATTTGAAGTCGTACATTCCAAAATGACCTTGTCAAAATTAGTAAAGTATTGATTAATCTCTTGCAAGTTTAACCATACAGTGCTAACAGGTGGAAGATCCTTTAGAATTTCCTTAGGACCTTCCATGTTGACAAGTGTAGGAAATGTACTAGGGTTTTCTTCATTCAACATGTAGGTTGGTGATGTAATGAGATCTTTGTACATATGGAAGCGAATTCTAAAATCCGTTTTTGCAAGCTCCTTATTCATTTTAAAATAATCACACTCGGGATATTTTGCAGAATTGTATGACCGATCCTCATCAACTAGATCCTTACTTGTTCGATCATCGAAAGTAACAATCGGGTCTGAGACCAATCCTAATTGGGTAGCATTATAAAGTCTTGGACTATGTCTTAAAGCTTGTTTTGCATACCTTGGGTTAGGGGGAAGGCCTTTTTGACGTGATAAGTTAAATTCTCTAAACGAAGCATCAAATAAGTGCACTAGTTGAGAAGCAGCGTATTGTCCTAAAAGCAGATAATCTAGACTTCTAATCTTATTAGCAGCATTAATCTCCATTTCATTCTTCTTAGACTCGAGTAATTCAAAATCCGTTTGAAGTTTTTGAAAATTAGTGACCACTAACTCCTTTTCTTTAAGTTCATTAGAAAGATTTGCTCTTAAGTTTTCAATTTCTTGCAAGTGACCCATTTGTTTGTTTCGAAAGTGATCATATTCGGGATTAGTTAGAACACTAGACGAAGGCACTAATCCCAAAGTTTGAACTTTCTCGTTGCTTAAGGCAAGCTCATCAGACAAATTCTTATTCTTAGCTAAGGTTTCTAAAAGTGCAGCATTCATTTGGCTAAGTAATGTAGCAGGAACCATGACCAAATCTTGTTGAGCAGGAGTATGCGTATTCGAAATGGCTCCCGGTTGTGACTCACTCAAAATCTGGGGACTCACATTGATATTACTATCATTGATTGTCTCCTCATTTGAAAGACTCACCATCGAAGACTCATTCGAATCAGCACTCTCTTGCACAACTTGAGGTGGTTGAATACTAACATCAGTGGTATTATCAGTGGTATTAATAAGTACCTCAGATCTCTTTTCTGGCCCTAAGCTGGAAATAGTTGCCATGAGAGCAGCCTTTGCAGATTGAAATTCATCACAGTCTGAGTCATACGCATCGAGATCATCTGCTTGGTATGCTGCATTCTGTGTGGTGACAGTGTCTTGTTTAGCAATCCCTGGATCAGCAAGAAATGCAAGCTCCTCTTCATCAAGTTCCATTCCTTATGCCTGAGCATTCACCAGATAGATCTTCTCTGCAAACCATTGTCCATCCCTTCTCCTCTTGGGTTTCTTGCAATCCCTGGACACGTGTCCTTCTTTCTTGCAGTTGTAGCATGTAATCATTCTCAACTTGCCTGTGGAATTAGCCCGTGGAGGATTGTTGACCATTGGAGCAGGATTGACCGTGCGAGCATTGGTGGTTGATGTAGTAGGTCTCCCCTGATATGGTTGAATAGGTTGAACCATTACCCTGCCATTCTCAATAGTAGCTTGTTGACGAGAATTGGATGAATTCCTCAACTGATTGTTGGTTGGAGCTGATCCTCTGTATCCTCGTTTGCTTAAAGTCCTTGTGAGATAAGCAGACATAGTGGTTAACACTTCAACTGGGTCAGCTCCTTGTTTGAATACAGGAATGGGGACTTCCTCATCATCACAATACATTGCTTGGTCTTGATGAGCTGCATAATCACTAGAAGGAATACTCATTTGATCAGGGTAGCTTGTTGGATATGCTGCATTCTCTTGATAAGAAGAATATGAAGGCTGAGCATAAGGTGCAATGTTTGCTGGGTGAAGTTGTGAAGCATACTATGGTGAAGGTGCATTAAACCGATATTTGTTGCTGATGTGAGGTGGGTGGTTGCGGTAGAATCGAGTATTGGGGGAAGGTTGGTGTCATGTAAGGTGATGGATGATAGGCTTGATGTCCCAAGATATAAGGTGTGTTGTTGTGTGACAAGCTTGGTTGATTCGCCATCAAAGCTAAGGAATCAGGGTACATACCTCGAGGAGAACGGTGCATGATCACATGTTTCTCATGCTGCTGAAGAAAGGCATAGATTTGATCTAAATTGCACTTATGCAAATCCCGGGTTAACTTAACATCGGTAATATACTCACCCCATTCAGCTTGAGGTAAAGTATTCAAAAACTTGGTGTTAACCTGGAATGGAGCAATCACGAGATTGTATACATTCAGATCATTCATTAGAGTAGTAAATCTGAAGTAGTAGTCGTGTAGCGTTTCCCCTGGGCTGTACGTGAATCTATCAAACAATTCATACAACTGACATTCCCTTTCCTGTTTGGTAAGAGACGTACCTTGTAGCAACACCTTTAGATGTTCCCATAAATCCTTGGCAACCGTATATTGACTTACCATGCGATAAATATCATGCGGAAGAGCTTGGAGAAGAGTCTGTAGAGCCTTTTCATCAGCATCAGCAATGAGTTGTTGTGCCGGTGTGAGTTCTTCATATTCTCTTGGTCGAGACACGTTATTTGCCACAATGGTACCATAGTCGAGTGGACCATTCAAAATCGATTTGACCATAAGCCTTCCGTATGTTGGTTTACCCTTCAGGTATTGCATCATGCGGCCCTGCCATGCCTCAAACACCTCTTTAATAAGCATCGGTGGACGACTATCAGTTCCCGTTATGATTGAGATATCCGTAAGAGATGTCATTTGAGGAATTAATGAACTCGGATTCATTGTGATCACTTAAGAGACTCAAAGATTATCGGTTGATCGAGCAGTGAAGAAGGTTGAGAATTTGTGTTGTGTTGGTTGAAATCAAGATTAAATCCACTAAAGATCGTCAAAAAAACTCAAATACCCCTTGAACTTGCTTATACGGAATAACCCTAACTCAGAATAAATCCTATTCGGAATAATCCCTATTCGGAATAACCCTATGCTGAAAAACCCTTATACTGAATAACCCTATGCGGAATAACCCTATTCTGAAAATACCCTATTCGGAATAGACTCTATGCTGAATAAACCTTATGCGAAAAAATCCTTATGCGGAATAATTCTTCAGTTCGGAATGTTTGGCTATTGGCTATTCGGAAAACTTTGCTATTCGGAATGATCGACTATTCGGAAAGCTATTCGGAAAGTTTTGGCTATTCGGAAAGTTTTGGCTATTCGGTAAGTTTTGGCTATTCGGAAAACTTTGCTATTCGGAATGATCGGCTATTCGGAAAGCTATTCGGAAAGTTTTGGCTATTCGGAAAGTTTTGGCTATTCGGTAAGTTTTGGCCATTCGGAAAGTTTAGCTATTCGGAAAATTTTCCTATTCGGAATGTCTATTCGGAATAAACTGGGAATAACAGTTCGAGACTCAGCCAGCACTTTTCAATCCGAGTTTTTGATCAAAACCACAAAAAGTTTTATGATTTTTACCAAAATAAGCTAAACCCAATCCTTATCAATAAATCCCAATAACAAAAACACCAAAAACAACAAGATTCAAGATTGATTTTTTCTAAAGATCACTAATTGATTCAATAACTAAAAAAGCAACACAATCCTTACCTTAAATCACCCCATAGCTCTTGATACCAAATGTAGAATATTGATAACCTATGAATCTATGAAGTGGGTTGATGTTTTCTAGAGAGAGAAACTAGAGAGAGAAAGTGAGAGAAACTCTGTGTCTTTTATTAATATGAAAATGATAAGTGAACAACAACCAACCCCTTTCCAAGGAGGAAAGGGGTATTTATACTTCCAAGCAACATTGGGCTTGGGCCGGTCCATGACAAGCCCATAGACCGGTTCTTACTTAACTAAATAAGTAACTATTAACTACGAGCTATTACAACATTAATAATATTGTGGAGTGACCGATACTTCTAATATACGTAAAAACGTATTTCTAACAATTATACTTTGTTGGAACTAATTACCAATTAGCTGACTTGTTTACAAAAGCTCTTTTGAAAGAGAGTTTTACGTATCTTGTTAGGAAAATTGGTATGAGATGTTTGACTCCAGCAGAACTAGAGATTCTGGCAAAGAAGTCTGCTTGATTCATCTATCAAACATCTCTCTTATAAATATTAATGAAAAATCAAAATACAAAATTAAAACATCTTTGATAATCCAAAAATATTCTTCCCGACATGTCTTTCAGTATTGATAATATGGACATACCTAGAAATGTCGCTCAATAACGACACGTGTGTGTACATAAAGCTCGAATGAAAGTTGTAAATATTTTTCAAAACATGTCATTTCTATCTTTTCAAAAGGAAATTGTCTATTTTAGACAATATTTCCAACAACGGGTAGAGCAATCTATCTTCGGTTGAGCTTGTCACAAAACATTCAACGTTTTGAGCTCAACACAATGGTTTGTAATCACTTTTAGATTGCAACCCAGAACTATATTCACGGGGGAGTGTACGATTTAGTGCTCTTACCTTTAGCAAAAGAAGTTAAATCTTCTTACACTTGAGTGGATTCGTCAAGACATTCAAAGTCTATGAACTCAAGTTTATGCTTTAGAAAAACCTTTTCGACAAAAAGAATTGATTTTTCAAAAAGCGTTGAACACAATTTTTTCAAGAATTTCTCAATGATATTCAAAACCTTTCAAAAATTGTGTGTTCAACAACTCCTTTCCTCAAAAGTTTAATGTGGATCATATCCTCGAAATGACAATTCAATTGTATCAATTTTTGAGGGGGAGCGTTCCAAAATTCATGCTAAGTTTGACACATTTTTCTCCCAAAGATTTTCAAGACTATTTTTCAAAATATATTTTAATCAAATTTGGTATCTCTAATATCAAAAGATTTTATATATTAGAGATAGGGGAGAAAATGTGATTAAAATGTGATCTAAAGACTCAAGCACTCATGGTTACGATCAAATACCCACAACATCTTTAATTCACGGCGTTATTGGTGTCAAAAGGGTGGTTAGGTTTAAGTCCTATGATCCAACCAGAACCGGAGGGATCTTCCCAGGGATAATCCAATAGATTATTATAAGTCCTTAGGAAAGATGGAGTAGAATGTAAACGAAGCTGAATGCCGACTAAGTACTGATGATAGCAGTGGAACAATCACAACAATGTGCTATTAATGATGTCTTGGTAAGTATTGAAGGGGTTGAAGAATGAAAAAGAAATGTAAGGATAAAGGGTGTAAAGAAAGAATCCCTCCATACAACTTAGGTAGAAACCGGGTCAACTCAACATGAAGACCAACTCATCATGGACCCAGTGATGTATGCACAACCCTTTCCTAGCTACTCAGGCTTCTCTCAAAAGAAGTTTGTTTTATTGTCACGGAGAACAACATGACTTCTATTGACTTTCTCACTTCGAGATAGTTGATATTCAATAGGTGGCATCTGCTCCAGCCTCCGACCACTAAAAGTGCACAAATCGAGTCTAGAGCCAAGAGATCAATCAAATCTCGTTAGGACACACGGATGAAGATAAAGAGAGTCCTACGCTATATCCTTGCGATGTTGCTAGAACACTCAAAGTGATACTACTTAGTATTCACAATGATGAGTGGAAATCGTTCTAGTGTTAACATCAAACAGCACTGCGGTAGGTCATATGCAAGATTCTTTATGAATTGAACATTGTAAAACTGAAAAGCAAAAGTGGTTTGATTCTGAATTGGTTCAAACTCGTTTCAGGTTTCTACGCAATATCTTTATGGTCTTGCCAGAACATTCAGAGTGATATTCAGTAATATTCACAATGACGAATGGAAATCCTTCTAGCGTCAACATCAAACAGCGCTACGGTAGGTGACTTGTGAGATTCTCATGAATCAAACTTGTGTCAACTGGAAAGCAACAATGGTAAGATTCTTAATGAATCAAAATTGTTCCAGGAATTTGAATTGACGACTTTAATCAAGCGGATATTTATCCAATTGATTCACTCTTTATGTTCGCAGTCTTGCTTTGAGACGGTCGATTAAAGAGAACGGCTAGTACAGCCGCGAAACCCTGTCAAGGAGATTCTTAATTGAATCTACCTAATCACAGGTACGATATTTAATATCGTATAACGGTCTTCACCGACCGGAGGTAAAACGCTACCGATTTAGGACGAATGTCAAAGCCATTCAGTCCGTGTCTATGTTTTGTCTCGAGAAGGTGGCGTACTCAGCAAAGTCAAAGATTTAAAACCACATGTTCATGCCCAAAGACTTATTCAACAATTAATAGTGTGAGCATGTGGATAAAGACACAAGATCGCAAGATGGCAAAGACAAGTCAAGAATGATTTGAAGATCTCAAGATAAAAGACAAAGTCAAAAGTCAACGACAAAGGCTCAAAGATCACAGCATGAAGGAGCAACACTACTATTACACGTTCAAGACTCATTTATGACAAAATTCATAAATCTCCATGGGACTCCAAATATCAAAGAGGAATGACCTCACATTGGGGGAGATTGTTAGCCTAAAAATAATTAGTCAAACAAGAATGTTCGGTCATAGGTTTCTATTGTAATATTTATTAGAACGTTGTAATAGTTAGTTAAATAGTCGTGGTTTACGGGCTTGGATTTAAACTAATTAAAGTCCAAAAGACAAGCCCGACCCAATATATAGCCCATTAAAGCCCGCATGTGGGTGGACTATATATACTACCCTCCTAGCATGTTAGGAGGGTGGATGATCATTTGTACTCTAATCTTCTCTTAACCTAATATTCACTAAGTTTAATCACCTCTCTCTCTACTTTCTCTCACTACTTTCTCTCTCTAGGAATCCATCTCTTTTCATCTATTTTCTATTACTAATCATCTAAATAATATGGGACAACAGTAACACTTCGAGTGCTTACGTAACAACGAGAACTTACAACCAAAACGGCCAAGGTTCCCGCCCAAATCAAGCTCCCCAAAATCAAAATGCTAACAACTATCGAAACAATAATCAAAGTGGTGGTTATCAAGGCAATTAACGTAACTACAACAAGGGTAATTACAAAAGTGGAAATGGGCAAGTTCAAAATCAAAACCAAAACCGTGATTTTCAAAACACTACACAAGGTTTTCAATATGCTCACACTAAAAATTTTAATGGAGAATTTTTGGATTATGCAAAAGCAAACGATGCTAAGTTTGATAACATGCAACGTGAGATGATTAGCTTAAGATCCGAGTTGAAAAACGTGCTTAAAAACGAACTTGCTAATGAATTGAAAACTCATGCTAATAAAATGGAAGGAAACGTTCAACGTCTTCAACAAAATCAACAAAAGATGGAACAAGTTAAACATGAGATTAAGCAAAAGTTGTTAAAAGCGGATTTAAGGCAATCAAAATTTGAAGATCGAATGGCTAAAATGTTTGAAGCAATCATGTGTAAACCCTCTTCCTCGGGTGGTCTTCCTAGTGATACCATTGCAAACCCGAATGGAGAAATGAAGGTCATTACTACTCGTAGTGGTAAAACTTTCAAGGAACCAATCTCTCGTCCTAGTACTTCTACGGAGAAGGAAATCGAGAAAGAGCCCGAGGTGATGGTCGAAAAGGAGCATATCACAAGCCCACGAAGTACCGCTCATACCACACCTACGGTTGAACCAATACAAATTATGGAACCCTAGATTCCAAGGCCGTTGCCTATGCCCCAACCCACACCACCCTTACCTTACCCATCGAGACGAAACAAAGAGAAAATGCAAGAACGTAACAAACAACAAATCGAGCTTTTTATAAAAATGTTTCAACAAGTTCATTTTTTGTGAGTTTAGCCGACGCGTTGTTATACATGCCTCATTTCGCTTCCACTTTCAAAGGTATGATGAACGATAAGGGGAAGATTTCGTAGCTATCTAATTGTTCTTCGATTTATCTTAATCGAATACCGGAAAAAGTTGGTGACCCCAGGAAGTTTCTCATTCCTTGTGATATACAAGATATGAAAGAATGCCTCGCCTTGGCCGATCTTGGTGCAAGCATTAATTTGATGCCATTTTCCATTTGGAAATCGCTTTCGCTTCCGGCTCTTACTCCTTCGAACATGTCTATCGAGATGGCCGATTATTCTATGATTTTAGCATGTGGAGTAGCCGAGGATGTTTTCGTGAAAGTGGGGAAGTTCTACTATCCCGTTGATTTTATAGTAGTTGACATCCCCACGGATCCTCAAGTTCCTCTAAATTTAGATCGTCCATTTTTAGACACCTCGAGATCGCTTGTTGACGTTCATGCAAGAACTAATACTTTGAGATTCAACGAAGAGGAACTTGTTATAAACGCTACTCAAAACTCGACACCTTCTCATGTTTATGCAATCGCTACCATCAATCACATTGACTTAGTTGATGTGGTTTGCGATGAGTTTTCACAAGAAGTGTTAGGTTTTTCCGATAGTTCGTCAAGTGGCAATCCCACTATTTTAGATTCGATTCTTGCTAATTCTACACCAAATCTCACTCCATTCCAAGGAGGCGATTTTACTTCAAATGAAATCGACAATGAAGATAAGGTGATTATTGCTAAGGATACTCTTATTCCACCATTTTTTCCGCCGATAGAAGTTATGAGTGTTGAACAAAAATCTTCAATCGAGGAACCGCCAATCCTTGAACTGAAAGATCTTCCATCTCACATTGAATACGCATTCTTCGAAGGTGATGACAAGTTGCCGGTTATTATTGCAAAAGATCTTGCTAATGATGAAAAAACCGCACTTTTGAAAGTTCCTAAAGCTCATAAAGGGGCAATTGCGTGGAAAATCTCCGACATTAACGGTATTGACCCAAAATTTTGTACTCACAAGATTTTAATGGAGTACTACAAACCCGCAATTCAAAGTCAAAGAAGGGTAAACCCCAAAATTTACGATGTCATCAAAAAGGAAGTCTTAAAACTTCTTGACGCGGGAATGATTTATCCTATCTTCGATAGCCCATGGGTGAGCCCAATCCATTGTGTCCCTAAGAAGGGAGGAATGACTGTTGTGCCCAATTAAAACAACGAGTTAATTCCTACTTGTGTTGTGACCGTTTGGAGGGTGTGTATTGCCTAACGAAAGCTAAATGACGCCACTCGTAAAGACCACTTTCTCTTGCCCTTCATGGATCAAATGTTGGAGCGACTCGGGGGAAATGAATTCTATTGCTTTTTAGATGGTTTTTCCAGTTACTTTTAAATCCCTATCGACCCTCGTGATCAAGAGAAAACTACGTTTACGTGTCCTTATGGAACGCTCTCTTATCGAAGAATGCCTTTCGGACTTTGCAATGCACCGGGTACGTTTCAACGGTGTATGATGGCTATTTTTCACGATATTATCGAGAAGTCGATGGAAGTATTCATGGATGACTTTTCGGTGTTTGGTGATTCGTTCACGTCGTGTTTATCTAATCTCGAGAAAATGTTAAAACGTTGTGAAGAAACCAACCTTGTGCTTAATTGGGAAAAATGTCATTTTATGTGTAAACAAGGAATCGTCTTAGGGCACAAGGTCTTGAAAGCGAGGATTGAGGTCGATAAAGCTAAAATAGACATCATCGCCAAGTTACCTCATCCCAAAACCATCAAGGGAGTTAGGAGTTTCCTACACGCGGGCTTTTATCGTTGTTTCATCAAAGACTTTTCAAAAATCTCTCGACCTATGACACACCTTCTCGAGAAGGATGCTCCTTTTAACTTTAATGAGGATTCTGTTAGAGCTTTCGAAACTCTTAAAAGGAAACTTACCGAAGCTCCTATTCTTGTTGCTCCTAATTAGGAATTACCCTTTGAAATCATGTGCGATGCAAGTGATTATGCAATAGGGGCCGTCTTAGGGAAACGTTATGAAAAGCACTTCCGTCCTATCCATTATGCTAGCAAAACAATGACCGAGGATCAACTTAAGCACACCATAACAGAAAAGGAATTCCTTGTCGTGGTTTATACTTTTGAGAAATCCCGACCTTATCTCGTCTTGACTAAAAGCATCGTGTATACGGATCATTCGGCTACCAAGTACCTCTTAGCTAAGCAAGATGCTAAGCCGAGATTGCTTCATTGGATGCTCCTCCTCCAAGAATTTGATGTCACCGTGCTTGACAAAAAAGGAGCCGAGAATCTAGCGGCCGATCATCTCTCTCGTCTAGAAGATCCTCACAAAGATATTTTCGAGAACAAGGAAATCACCGAAACATTTCCTCTCGAGACTCTCGGTGTAGTGAATTCTAAAGACAATACCCCATGGTTTGCCGACATTGCAAATTACCATGCGGGGAACTTCATAATCAAGGGTATGACGACACAACAAAAGAGAAAATTCTTTCGTGACGTCAAGTTCTATTTTTGGGACGACCCTTATCTCTTTCGGGTTTGTGCGGATCAACTCATTCGATGTTGTGTCTTTGTTACCGAATCTTATAACATCCTTAGAGCTTGTCACGAGGGACCCACGGTGGTCACCACGGTGCTAATCTCACGGCCAAGAAAGTGTTCGATGCCGTCTTCTTTTGACCTACGATCTATCGTGATGCACACGCACTTGTGAAGTCGTGTGATTCTTGCCAACACCAAGGAAAATCATCGCAAAAGGATGAAATGCCTCAAAACATAATTCAAGTGTGTGAGATTTTCAACATTTGGGGCATTGACTTTATGGGGCCGTTCCCATCGTCTCATGGAAACAAGTATATCCTCGTCGCCGTCGAGTACCTTTCTAAGTGGGTGGAAGCTAAGGCTTTGCCTACGAATGATGCTCGTGTGGTAGTGAAGTTTTTGAAACAACTATTCTCTCGGTTTGGAACCCCTTGTGCTATTATAAGCGATCGTGGAACCCATTTTTGTAATGACCAATTTGAAAAGGTTCTAAAGAAATATGGAGTTACACATCGTCTTTCTACGGCTTATCACCCGCAAACGAGTGGGCAAGTCAAGGTTTCAAACCGAGCTTTGAAGAGGATTTTGGAAAGGTCGATTGGAGAAAACCGTGCTTCATGGTCCGACAAACTCGATGACGCTTTATGGGCCTTACGAACCGCTTATAAGACACCTATTGGTTGTACTCCTTATAATTTGGTTTATGGAAAGAATTGTCATTTGCCTATTGAATTGGAGCATAAGGCATATTGGGCCCTTAAGCATGCAAATTATGATTTGAAGATCGCGGGAGATCACCGGAAAATACAACTTAATGAATTGGATGAATTAAGAGATAATGATTATGAAAATTCATTGATTTTTAAAGAAAAGACTAAAAAGTTTCATGACTCAAAGATTAAAAACCGGGTTTTTAAAGTTGGTGATCAAGTGTTACTTTTTAACTCTCCTTTGAAGATATTTTCTGGGAAATTGAAATCTCGTTGGTCGGGTCTGTTCACCATAACACAAGTGTTTCCTTATGGGACCATCGAGCTAGCTCAAAATGATGGACCTAGTTTCAAGGTGAATGGACATAAGCTTAAGCACTACTTCGGTGGGTATGTCCCTTCGTTGGACGACCTCGACCAAGTCACCTTCCCCAATGATAATTAGCATTGAGGGGATCGAGTCGAGCTCATGACTCGGTAACCAAAAACGAGATGCCTCGTGGGGGAGATCCCATGCTTATCCATTGTACATATTATTCTTTCTAATGTATTAAATGAGAGGGAATTTGTGCCCTTCCAACTCGTTGTCTCGTGGTTGTTTGTGAATGTGTTATCTAGATCATCATCATCGCCACGATTGATAACTCTCGTGTTCGTTTATGTGAGCCTCGATCGTTTGCTTGAAGAGTTTTTCACGAATCCATGACATATCCTTTATTGTTCTAACAATTATCTTTTAGCATAATTCATAAACGGCTTTAGATATATTGTTGATCACCCTTTCCATTCTAGATCCTAAGCATTCGACTCTTCGTCTCTAGTATGGGGGTGCTCCACCTTTAGACTCGAAACATTGAGAACAATGTTTAATCTTAGTATGGGGGGTGAATAGATACTTGCCTTGCTACGCCCTTACGTTTTCCAACTTTCAATGTTTTGTTTTGTTTTATTGCAAATAAGGCTAAAAATGGCCAAGTTTTAAAATTTTTCTTAGTTTTCATAAGTGTTTTTAAGACACAAATGTATATTTTCCGATGGGTAGAATAAGAGTTAATTTTTGAGTTGATGGGCATTTGGAGCCCTTTACATTCCTTAACCCGCTCGAATCAATTTTGCTAGACTTTTATATAGGGAACTTTAAAACGCGAAAGTCTTAGCTCATACGGGTTAAGAACAAGAACTTTTCGCAATTTCCTATAGTTGATCCTAGAAAGTCACTTATCAAGGGAACTTTAAAATGAATTCTCTAAACTTGAAAAAGTCTAAGAAAGTGCAAGATCCTATAGGTGGCTTGAAAACCCAAAACTTTGATTTGATATAGTCTTAATGAAAGCTAATCCAAATTTGGCTTGATTTTGACTTGCATGGCTAAGTATTTACGAGTCTCTTTAATTAGAGGTCTTTAAATAGTGAAGAACGAGAAGTGATAGAGTTATACAAGTGATCATGCTAAACGTAGAACATGAAAATGTTCTTTCAAAAACTCATATGTTTTTAATTGTGGCTTTTTCTCCCATAAGATCAATGCATTAGGAATTAAATAATTGCAATAAGTAAGTTCGTACGATTTGAAAGGTTACTTAGCTTCTAGCACAAGATCGTTTGGAAGTTGCTCGGGTTGAATAGAGTTCATAGCCAAGGCATAACTTATTGAAGCGGGATGCGAAGATTGGTGAAGATCCAAAAAGGCCCTAAAAAGGCATGAGGAGTTCTATTTTGTTGCTAAAGATCCAAGATGATGTGCATATCATTATTCCAAAATCAATGTGAAGGATCGAGACACACGACGAAAAGAAATTACTTCCCTAAAGATCATGGAGAAAGTCTATCCAAAAAGACCCTTACAAGGTATGATGATAAATATATCCAAGTCCTAAAAGGAGGCGGATCATTGTATATCAAAATCCAAAATAAAGATTGAAGAAAAATGATGAATTCGTGGTCCAAGTATGAAGAATCTCTCAAAAACGTCAAGTGAAGAAATTCCAAAATATGAAGAGAAGACCATAATTTCAAGAACGTCTTCCGAAGATTTGAAGTATGAAGTACATGCCAAATATCGGTCCGAGAAAGGTCTCAAATCGTGAAACGAGTTATGCCAAGATACGAACTTAAGGAGATACACGAGAAGCCGATTTAAAAGATTTTGTCCTTTAGCTAACTATCGATTAATCGTGCTACTTTATTTTTGGACTAATAAATACTAAAATAAGTCAATATGAATCACTTGTGATCCATGAAAAATAGTTAAAAAACTCTAGAAACCTTTTCTTTTCATAATAACTAGGATTGCGGGGAGAAAAAGTATTACACAATTTGGACGTATGAGTAGTGTTAGCATTGTGACTTGTACCAACAATGATCTCGTTTTTTTCACTTAGCATGGAATGTATTACAATCAAGGATGACGAACTTTACTCTATGAGACATTCACTTGTTTCTATTCATTGACCCTAAATGTCACTTTCGTGATAAAAATCATACATTTTGTCTTTTACACATCTTCATAGTATTGTAGAAAGTTTTTACTTTTCAATAAAGGGTAATAAAAATTGAAATTTGGAGATGCTTAGATAGTTTATTCTAGCATTGCGTGAGGGCACGGCAATGGTTTAGTATGGGGGAGTGATGAGATGGCATTTATACATGATCTCATCGTTCTTTTCGGGCTTTAAATGCATAAAATGTCATCAAAATACCATATATATGCTTGTGTTTGTTTACTTGTGTATTTTAGGTATAGATATCATGAAAAAGACAAAGGATCACAAGAAACAAGGAAAAACGAACACAAGAAACGAAGCTGCACAATGAACCGGGCCCTAGTTATGGATTTCTCAAAGAATAACCCTTGAAGACTTGAAGATGTACAAGAATGATCCCTCATTTATGAATAATTGACACTTAATACTCTTGTATATTCATAATTACAAGTTTGGTCCCTTATTTTTGTCAAAATGACAAAAAGGTCCTTCAACTTTGAAGATTTGGCAAGTTTAGTCCCTCAACAAATCTAAATTGTCAACAATGGTCCCTCATGAAGTCACAGATCTAAAGAAGACCTTCAAGTTCAAGAAAATTTCACATCTAGTCCTTTTAAAATGGATAAAAGATCAAAAGGGCCATTTGTGTAATTATACCAAAGTTGTATAAGCCCTAAAACCCTTTTTGAAAACATTTTGTGGCCAAACTATGAAATCTGAAACTTATTTAACAAAGGAAACCAAGTTTTTGGGCTGAAAAACATGTTTTACCACTTCTACCAAAACACAAGGGCTACTATTTCCATTCTCAAAGTTTAAAAAGCCATAACACACGCCAAACACTTTTTCCCCACTAAACTCATATCAAACGAGTTACTATTCACCATTCATCCACCCACAAGTTACTTCCACTAAACAAAGGGTAAAATGAAATTACCCTGACCTACGTGTGATTCACCTAAACCAAATCATTCCACACCTTAACATCACCAATCCCACTACCCTATGGCCCCTACCATTCAACCCGTTAGCCAATAAAATGCCAACTTCCTCTCCAAGCAAAACCACGTGGCAAGATCAACGATTTACAATCATTAGTTGGCCCCAAAGGATAAATTAACTCATGGAGGTTATGGATGTTAATGCTACTGGCCTTCACTTCACTTGGAATCAAAAACCTCAGGGTGACTGTGGTGTTCTTAAGAAGATCGACAGGATTATGTCTAATATGGTTTTTATGGATGAGTTTCCTGGTTCTCTTGGGGTGTTTCAGCCTTATCGTATTTCGAATCATTCTCCATGTGTTCTTCGTATTCCTAAGGTTAGTAAACCGAAGCCAAAGCCTTTCAAATTTTCTAATTTTCTTATTCATAAGGAAGGGTTGCATTATGCTGTTCTGAATAGGTGGAATGCTAGTGTTTCGGGTTGTGCTATGTATCGTGTGGTTAGACGTCTGAAATATCTTAAAGAGCCATTTCGTAAGATTCTTCATGAGAATGGTAATCTGCACGCGCGTGTGATTCGGACAAGGGATGAGCTTGATGCGGCTCAAAGGGCTCTTGACTTAAATTTATCAAATACAAATGTTCCTGACGTTCATGCTCGATGTCTTTTGGCGTTTAGGGAAGTGTCTCTTGATGAGGAAAGGTTTTTAAAACATAAAGCTAAGATCAAGTGGCTTGAAGCAGGTGATTCTAATACAGCTTATTTTCATAAAATTGTTAAGTATTCGAATGCCCGCAACATGATTGATATGGTGCGCGACATGTCTAATGTGTTGTGTGAAGGGAATGATGTTGCGACAGCATTTGTAGCACATTATGAGAAGTTTCTTGGGTTGGAGGGTGTTTCTACTACTTTGGATTCATAGGCTTTGTTCTCTAATGTTCTTGATGCGCAGCGTGCTTTGGATATGGTTCAGGTAGTGTCGGATGCTGAGATTAAGAATGCTATGTTCTCGATGGGTGATGATAAAGCTCCTGGTCCGGATGGTTTTACAGCTGCGTTTTTTAAGAATGCATGGGATATTGTGGGTGGTGATGTTACATGTGCTATTCGGGACTTTTTCAATAATGGTAAGTTGCTGAAAGAAATAAATCATACTATTATTGCGCTTATTCCAAAGGTGACTGTTCCGAATAAAATCACGTATTATAGACGTATTTCGTGTTGTAATGTGATTTTAAATGTATCACGAAGATTATTGCTAACCGTGTTAAAGTGGTGTTGGGGGACTTGGTTAATATCAATCAATCTTCATTTTTTCCGGGGCGAAGGATTTCGGATAATATATTACTTACACAAGAACTAATGCGAAGCTATCATAGGAATATTGGGCCGCCTCGTTGTGCGTTCAAAGTGGATAATCAAAAGGCTTATGATACTGTTGATCGGGGTTTTCTTAGGGTTATTTTACTAGGGTTTGGCTTTCATTATACGATGGTTGGATGGGTTATGGAGTGCGTGACTACGGCCTCTTACTCTATTTGTATTAATGGAAATCTTCATGGCTGGTATGGGTAAACGTGGGCTAAGACAGGGTGATCCTTTGTCACCTTATTTATTTACGTTGGTTATTGAAGTTTTGACTCTTTTGCTACAGAGGCGTGTTCGTATGGCGGAGGATTTTCTATACCATAATCATTGTGAGCACCAGCGTATTGTTAATCTATGTTTTGTCGATGATTTATTTATCTTTGCTAGGGGGCATCTGGATTCGGTTCGCACCATTATGGATGTTATGGAAGAATTTAAAAATGTGCCAGGTTTGTTTCCAAGTATTCCTAAGAGTACATATTTCTTTTGTAATGTTCCACCTGATGTGAAAGCTAGTATTCGGGATCTTATGCCATTTGCAGAAGGCACACTGCCAGTGCGTTATCTTGGGGTTCCTCTTATCTCGTCCAGGCTGCTTTTTAGGGATTGCAAAGTTCTTGTGGAAAAGTTGGAGAGTCGGGTCCAGGATTGGCGCAACAAATTTCTAACTACTGCAGGGAGACTTCAACTTGTTAAATATGTGTTATCATCTATGCACTTATACTGGGATTTAGTGTTTATTTTTCCTGTTCGGATTATTCATGATCTTGAGCATCTTTTGAGGAACTTTTTATGGTGTCAAGGTGAGATGAAAAATGGGAGAGAAAAGGTGGCGTGGGAGGATGTCTGCATTCCACAAAATGAGGGCGTTCTTGGTATTAGGAGGCTCGATGATTTTAATGCTGCTCTTATTACCTCTCATATTTGGTCTCTTCTAACGCGTAAGTAATCACTATGGGGTCAATGGATACATTCGTATAAGTTAAGGGGTAGGAGTTTTTGGGATGTTCCTTGTATTGGTGATGTAAGTTGGGGTTGGCGTAAGCTTCTTCAGCTTAGGACATGTGTGCGGCCGTTTATTTGGTATAGGCTTTATGATGAGACTGTAATTATACATAGTCTCATCGTCCAAATCGGGCTTAAAAATGCTTAAAAATATCATAAAATACCCCAAAATATGCTTGTGTTTGTTCATTGTGTATTTTAGGTACGGATATCGTAAAATCAACAAAAGATCACAAGAATCAAGCAAAAACAAACACTGGAAACGAAGTCGCACAAAGAACCGGACCCGAGTTGTGAATTTCTAAAAAGACCCTTGAAGATTGAAGATTTGGCAAGATTGATGCCTCAACTTTTGAAAACTTGTCATATTATACCCTTGTAAATCTCACATATTGCATTTGGGTCCCTAATATTTCAAGAAACATCATTTATGGCCCTTGAAGAATGCTAAAATGCATATTTAGTCCTTGGTTAAAGTTTAGAAATATCATGTGCCAAAAGTGATAAGTGTTTGATAGATGATAACAAAGGAAATGGTTGTTTATTGATAAAGACTTGACTTACATTTTTCTACAAACATGGGGGACCAATACTGTCAAACACAAAAACCCATACCACCAATCACATCCTGCCATGTCACCCCTCACACATCACAACCACTTATACCCAAAAAGTTATTAATCAATTTTAAAAAAATTTATATAACGAGATTAGTAATATATCTCTTTCCTAGTTTACATTAACCGTACAAATCCAACACCCCCAAAACTGATATGAACCCTAATCTTCATTAGCAATTAATTGAAAGGGGTTTTACTCATGGATTTCCAGAACCCTAATTAAGCACATCCTCAACACACCCACGTGAGTGAATGCTCCACATCAGCTTTTGGTCCCCCTCTACAACTAGAAAAGTCACGGATTCTATCTTCCATTGACTAAGAAGACCGAATCAACCACCTACACCAATTCCTTTATCACAAAGGAATAAATAAACGAAGGAGATTGCACAAGGACAACTGTATAACAGCAGGGCTTCACATGTCTTGACTCTGACCAAAGACTAAGATTCAAACAAAGGGGCATATGAGGAATTCTACAAGTAGGGTTTGTAATTTCTTTTTGTTATTCTAGAATCATCTTGTGACCCGTATATAAGGGCGAATAGGGTGTTCATTTTTCTTGTTCCAGCATATGTACAACTTTTTGATATTAATGAAAATTAAGTTTTAAACCTTGTCATTGTTGAGTTCCTGATTTACTTAATTTTGTAGTTTAGAAACTTTACTTTTTATGCAATTTAGTATAAAGATTTTATCAAAGTTTTTTATTTGTTTCAAATGTCTTGGGCAAAGAGAAATCTTGAGACCCAAAGTGTTTGCTAAATGTCTTAAAGAAGTGACTGACAATCATTTGTTTGTTCATTTACTCACACTTTGTTAAATTTGAGTTTGGTTAATATTGGTTTCACAAGAGTTTTTTATCAAAGATTTTGACAAAAAATCTTGCTTTCTGTTTTGTTAGTTAACCTATAGTAGCACAAGTCCTCCAAAAGCCTGCTGACAACAAGCTTTTGGAGGCTGGTTGTTACTCGAGATATTTTACTTTATTTGTTGTGTATGTGCAGGTTAGAGAGGTCATACATCATCCCTTCATATCCCACGTGGTTTGGTTCAATTGTTGAACCACAGCAAACCACCACCTTCTCATCTCATTGCATCAGATACGCGCTTAAAAGTTCCTTATAGAAGGCTTTTCAGCTGGTGACCTAGCCTGAAAAAGGATAGGAACAGGTTTGGCTTGAACCCTATGCGGATTTTCTTAAGTTTTTGTGTTTTGATGAGTCATGGTCTTACAATTTGTTTTGTGTTAGTATGCTAGCTATTTGAGGTTCATGTGATGTTAGTATATTTTTCAAGTTTTTAGTTAATTAGGTTAAAGGGTTTTTGTGATTTAAAAATGCGCCATATAGAAAACAGTAAGTTTTTTATTGTTGTTGATTTCGAGTTTTTATGTTTGAGGTTCTGTTAGCAGTTTAGTATCTAGGTTAGTGTAGGTGTATAATTATTTATTTAGAAGTTTGGTGGACTTATTTTCTCATTAGGGTAGCTCTAATCTCGTTTTTATGACAAGTATATCAGCAAATACCTGTTGCCTGCATATTTGAGTTTTGGTGGCATAATTTTAATGTTTTGGTGCATAAAACTTGGATAGTATTTAGGATTTGTGTTGATACAGGGGTGTGCGTGTTTAATTTGTAGATTGGGTGTCTTAAGATCAATTCGTAGGGGACATAATATCACCACGAGTGCAAAGCACATCAGCAACTTCACTTGCTGTATGCAGTAAGCACCAGTAGGTGGTTGAGGGTCTATAATTGTGCTTCTTGGCTTAAGGATTGGACTCTTAGATATACATTAGGGTAGGATACACTTTTATAAGCTGGTAATTAGGTTTTGTAAAATTTTTGGTAGTTTAAAGTACTTAGAAAACTCACTGGTGGCATAAAATGCGCACACATTCCACAATCTGTCTTTAGCAAGATTTTGGGTTAGATTGCGGGTATTGTACCTTGTTTGTTGATCACTAATGAGGATTTAGGGTATATGGTAGGTTGGGTGTCTGTTATAGAAAGTTTTCGTGGCTATTAGTTGGTTAAAACTGCCCATAAATCACTCTTAAGCCCACTACACCACTCTGCCCATATAGTGAGTTTTGTCTTGATTTATTGAGTGTTTTGCTTTTAATCTCAGTTAATTGTTAGCTTTAGGTTTAATATAGGTTTGTGAGTACTTGTTTTATAGCTTTTGAAATCCTATGGTCCAGAAGTAAGCTGCCTTACTCACTTAATTGCTCAAAACGCACACCAAACCTTATTTTGCTGCTACTGTCCCAAACAGTGGGGTGTTTGGGGGATTTTCATGTGACTTTTGGCCTAGAATTAAGCATTAGAGTAGGTCTAGGCATAGTCTAGGAGTACTTCAGCTGTTAGTTTAGGTTTAGCGACATTTGGTAGGTTATAAACTTGCTTTATAGCCCACTTCGTAAGCACTTAGACCATCAGACCCCCACCAGGGCCATTTTGCTGTGTAAGTTGCTGAATTTGGAGGTTTTGTTGCTTTAATCTATGTGTTTTGTGTGTTTTTATGATTGTTCTTGACTCCCCACACTTCAACTAGTGTGGGGGTGTCGTTTGTGCCCAAAAACATCGACAAAAAAGCCTAAAATAAGCTCAAAACGAGCCTAAAAACCATACAGCAAGTTTCTGCTTTGTTGTTCGAGAACATCATTATTTTTTTGTTTTTTTAGTGTTGTCCGATATCGGACAACAAAGAAATTGGACAACACCTTTGTCTGATAGGATCTTGGACAACATAGAAGTACTCCACCTTGGAGTACTTTGGGGTACTTTCGTTTTTAGCCATTTTTTTTAGTTTTTTTTTAACTTTTTCATTTTTCACTTGTTAATTTAGTTAAAATATAATTTTTAGAAAAATAAAATTTATTTTTAGCATTATTTTATTAATTTTTACCATTATTTTAGTTTAAAATTTTTTTTTAGCCTTTAAAAGATAGTAAAATAGTTTAAAAAATTTAGGAAAAATACTTTTTAGTCTTTAAATAATATAAGTGAGTTATTTGTTCAATAAAATAATATTTTAGGCTTTTTGTTAATTATATTTAATTTTAGGGCTTTAATTACCATTTAAAATTAAATATTTAATTAATAAAAGGTTTTAAAATTTATTTATTGAATTTTTATTCTTATTTATATTATTTTAGACTTAATTTTAATTTTTAATTAATTTTTAAGTTTAATTTTTAATTTCATCACGTTTTACGTATTTACGTTCGCGTTTTACCTTAAATCGTCGTAGTGTAATCGTAATCGTAGCTCGTCTTTAATTTTTCTCTTCTAAACCAAAAACGTCACTAATCCAAACTTTGATTTTATATATTGGCACACTTAATCCACACACCTCCTTCGAGAATGAACCCGCACTTATTCGACTTGTCGGTTTTCCTAAATCGTCGAGTTTAATACTTGCCGCACTTATACGCTTGTTTTCCTAAACGCGTGTTTTTACCACTACATCAATTTTTGGCGCCGCTGCCGGGGAGGTGTTTTTAGTGTGCCATTATTAGTATCGTGTTTGTGTGAGTAGTGCGTTTCTGCTTTTCAAATTTTGGAAAGCGTAAATATCGTACATACTCATTTTTGTTATTTTTTATTACTATATTATATTATCCAAATAAATCGTGTTTAATTTTCCTAAATTAAACACACAACAATCTTTACTATATTATAGATATCCATTATCGTTTTTGTTTTTCTTTGTGAATATATTACTATATTGTACTTACGTAGAACAATAAATATACAAGTACTCCAAAAGCGTGAAAACGCAACCTTGATTCGGGATTTCATCACTCGATCATTGTATTCGAATCTAAAGCAAAAGTTTAAAGGCAAAATAGATAAATACTTTCGTGAGGCTTAATTTCAATTAACACAAACTATAAGGTGGGTATAAGGCGGTTGTATTTCACGACCTAAGGGGAAAAGGCTCTTAAGTGCTTAGCGCCGCCTCGTTTCCCCCGCTTGCTTGTGCGTGTTTTGAGAAAGAGGGCAAATCGAGGGTTTGCCGCCCAAGTATTATCTACGTATATTATATTTGCTTGTTTTCAAGATTAAAACCTCTTGAACGTTTTGGTGTTCCACCAACGTTCTAAAGTCATCGAAGGCGTTCACTCCACGTGATCGTTTTCATTCTTTGAGGCTCCTTTAATCGAGAAATCGACTCAAGGAGATGTTTGTAAATTTGAGTCTACGTAATACAACAAAAATCCAAAAAAATTAAAAAACAATCAAAAACCAAAAAAAAAATAAATTGAAAAATCGAAAAACCGCAAAAAGAATCTTCTTTTCTACCACCCATTCTACGCTTAGTGCATGCGCACTCGATCGAAGGATTATTCTAATTCTAGCGACGCTTCGAATCGACGCAATCGTAATCGAAGAAATCGACGACGTAGACGAGAATTAGAAACCGACGTTCCTAATATCGTTGTTGAAGAAACCTTAGACGAGATGGCCGACAATCGTTCGATGATGGAATTGCTCCAATCACCCACCGAGGGTTATAGAGACGCGATCGTAATTCCCGCTATCGAAGCGGAGAATTTTGAGATTAAGAGCGGAATGCTTTCGTTAATCCAAGCTACGAAGTTTCGAGGTCGTGAAGCCGATAATCCTCATGACCATATTCGGAATTTTGATCGTCTTTTAGCCACGAGCAAGTTTAAGAACGTCGACACCGATGTCGTCAAGTTTATGCTTTTTCCGTACTCGCTCGATGGTGCCGCCAAGGATTGGTACGAGAAAGAGCCACCTAATTCGATAGTGACGTGGAAGGATCTCGTTTCCAAGTTCGTTATTTATTTTTTCCCACCGTCAAAGACGACGTTTTTCAAAAATGAAATTACGAAATTTGAGCAAAAACCGAATGAATCTTTTAGAGACGCGTGGCATCGTTTTAAGGAATTGCTTAGGCAATGTCCTCACCATGGTTTTTCCGAGTTGCACCAAATCGGTACGTTTTACAACGGTCTTAATTTTCAAGAACAAGATTCGTTGAATTCCGCCGCCGGTTGCAACTTTTTGTGTAAAACTCCGAAAGATGCATTGATAATTATCAAAAACCGATCCAAGGTTTACCAACTCCGCAACGCACCGAGTGTTGCCAATGTCGCCAATGTTAGTAGTTCTAATCGCGACATTGAGAGAGTTGATGCGAAAGTCGACAAGTTGACGAATGTGTTTACGTCTTTTCTCGTTGAAATGCAAAAGAAAGACGCTCCCGCTACGGTGAAAGCGGTTGAGGTTTCGTGTACGTTTTGTGGTGGACCTCATAATTATTACGAGTGTGCGGCTACGGATGGCCAAACGTCGAATGTGAGTGCGTTAAATGGAAGCAACAATTTTTCTAATCAAAATAACGCGGGTCCATCACAACAAGGCAATTATAACCAAGGCAACAATTTTAATCAAAACCGAAACAATTTTCAAGGAAATAATCAACAAGGAAATTTTTCGAATCAAAATCAAGGAGGTTATAATCAAGGTCGTAATTTGAATTGGCAAAATCGAGACAATAATCAAAACTCGAATTTTTCAAACAACAATCAAGGAAACAATTTTTCAAGTGGAATCAAAACAATTTTCAAAGAAACAATCAAAACCAAGGGAACTTTAATTCAAATCAAAATAGTTCGTCAAACGATTTTCAAAAATACATGAAAACGAATGAGGCTAATATGAGACGATTAGAGGGAGAAATTGGTACTTTGAAAAACGACTTTACAAATACTTTAAAATTGCAAAACACGAAGATTGAGCAAGGACAAATCGACATTAAAAAGATGTTTTCGGCCATTATGAGCAAGTCCTCGGGTGCGTCATCGAGTTCGTTACCTAGTGACACCGTTGCAAATCTGAAGGAACAATGTAAAGCCGCCTCGTCTCGTGAGAAAGGTCGTGTGATTACCCCTAACCTTGAAGGATTTCGAGTTGTTCCTTCTTCTCAACCCTCGACTTCTAAGATGTCTTATTGTTCTAAAGTCGATGGGGTGAACGTGGCGACCAAGGAAAAGAGTGTACACCCTCGTGTACCTCAAATTCCATCCACGGTTCAAAAAGAGAGCTATATTGACCTTACGAAAGTGACCCTTGAAGAAACTTGTGCTTCAATCCTTCTTAAAAAACCTAAAAGGCGTATGCCGAGAAAGGAAGAGGATCCGGGCCAATTTCTACTACCTTGTGATTTTTCCGAGATTGAGGGATGTTTAGCCCTTGCCGATTTAGGTGCTAGCATCAATCTCATGCCTCATTCTCTTTGGAAATTGATGAGATTGCCTAGACTTACCCCCACGAACATGACTATCGAGCTTGCAAATTGTACTCCACTTATACCAATTGGAATAGCCGAGGATGTCTATGTGAAAGTTGGAAAGTTTGTTTTTCCCGCGGATTTCGTCATATCCGATTACGAGTGTGACCCTAAATGTCCCATTATTTTAGGCCGACCATTCTTATCGACGGCTCGAACCGTAATAGACGTTCACGAGGGGAGACTTACTATGAGATATGGGGATGACAAAATGGACTTTTTCGCTAGAAAATCCCAAGTGTTTAATGATAATAAAAAAACCGAGGTTTCAAAACCTAATGATTCGAATCCTAATGATTTCAAAATGTTCACTTTAGCGGAAAGAATGAGGCTTGATGCATGTTTTGAAATAATTAAGAAAAACGGTTTTAAAGATGATGATTTTAGTTATAAAGAGTACGTGTACCTAATTCAAAAGGGTATGTGTAAATTTATAGATGAAAACTCACTTTGGGATGTATTTAGCGAAACAAGTGAAACACCAATTCCGAAGGGCGACGTTAGTGCCATCACGACAATGACCAAAATGGGCTTGTCTTCACCACCTTCGAAGGACCACGTCTTTGAGGCTTCAACTTCTAACTCCATCGAAGTGCATCCTTTGCCTAGCCCAACACCCGTTGAGGCCAAAGGGTTTATCGACATTGATCCTCTCGTCTTAGAAAAGTCACCTAAGCATAGTCATTCGACTTGTAAGACCATGGTTGTGAGTGCTCACATCGACTCTTTCTTTGACGATGACGATGGCGATTTTGCCGAGATTGATCACGTACTTCGAAATCCACATGCAATTTTTGATTCTCCTAAAAAGAAACATGTGAAGTACGATGATTACGAGTTTGATCCCGAGATTGAGGAAATCATTGAACGAGAGCTAGGTCTTATGCCTTCACTTCCACCTACGAGTGAGGTCGATCTTTCCAAAATCGAGGATGAACTTAATGAGTTGGAACGTCTTATTTTCGATGACGAACCAACTCATGTGACCAACCAAAATCCAATTCTCGAGGAGTTACCTAATCAACACTCCTCAAATGAGAATTACGTTTACCACATTCGTGAGGATTTAACTTATCAACAATCCCCACAAATGGATGATGGTTTCGTGCTTGATCATGATCTTTTCGAGACAGTTTCTAAGATACTCAAGGAGGGGAATGACAAACCTTGGTTTGACAAGCCTATCTTTGATGAAGAAATTGATAAGATCGACGTTCATGAGGATGACGAGTATGTAGACCCCGAGGGGGCGGTGTTCTTTATTGATAAACGTTTTGAGAACTTATATAATCCACCACCCCCTCCCACCAAATACTTAAATGTGAGGATTTTTAGCGCGACCAATTTTGAATTTGACACGCCAAATATTTTCGACATTATCAAATCGGGTTTTCATAAAGAGTTTTTGAACGATGAAAAAGGAAGGATTTTAAAAATGTTTTAAAAGAATTTTCTACAAGTTTAACTCCGTCATCACATCGTGTTATGAGTACCACCACCTCGTCTACTCCTTTTTACGATGGTGTGTGTGGTTTTAGTGTGGGGGAAGCCCCTAATGTTCCCTCACATTTCTCCACCGAGGACGAGATTTACGATCCCAGAATTGCTTGTAAAGGGAAATCTCGGTCTTCCACCGATGCAATAAATGGAAAATCTTTTCGTTTGCTTGGTGTGAGTCTACCTCGAGTAGCTCATTATGTTGACTTACCCATTTCCCCACCTTTCTATTTCTTATTTATTTTCTTCTACCTCTTTGAGGTTCTAGCATGTGTTGGAGTGGCGTTGGTTCGTTTATCCCACGAAAACGAGGACGCCATCTTCGACCCCGGTATTTTGCATCATGTAAGGACTTAGTCCTTAGTACCGGTTGCTTTTGGGCATTGTTTATCATGTAAGCCCCACCAAAAATGACCATACCAAGATTATCCTTAAATGATCACATTTATGGGGATTCGAGTCGAGCTTTTGACTCGGTTATCAAAAACAAGGTGCCTCGTGGGGGATTCTCATGCTTATCCTTGTAAATATTATCGCTTTCTTAGTTAATGTAACGAGGGGACTTGTGCTCTTCCAACCTTTGTTTCGTGGTTGTTTGTGATTGTGATTCATTAGGTTCATCGTCATCATTGAAGCCTCTCGTGTTCGTTCTACGGATCACTCGAGCGTCGATCGTTCCCTTTGGAGATTCCGATATCCAATGATATCCTTTTATGTTCTAACGTTTATCTTATTAGCATAATTCATAAACGGCTTTTAGGTTATTCCTTTTACCCTTTCCATGCTCGAGATTAAGCATTCGACTTCGTCTCTAGTATGGGGGTGTTTTCACCCCTAGACTCGAAACATTGAGGACAATGTTTAGTTTTAGTATGGGGGTGAGTAGATACTTCACCTTGCTTACGTCACCACGCAATCCAAAATTTCATCTTTTTGTTATCGTTTTATGCAAAATAAGGCTAAAAATGGCCAAATTTTAAAAAAAATTCTTGTTTTTCATAAGTGTTTAAGACACGAATGTAGGTTTTCCGATGGTGAGAATAAGAGTAATGTTTGACTCGACCGTGCGTGTTGAGCACTTAGCTTCGATTCCTTAACTTTTTAGGCTAAGTCTCTTAAATGAGGACGAGAAATGATAGAGTTATTTATAAGTCTCGTAATCATCACGATCTCATGTGTAGTAATTATTAGCTTACTCTCCCCACACTTTTGCATAATAAATTGTTAATAAATATTGATTTAGCGGCTTAGTCACTATTGTTGGTTTCTAATTTGTTTTAGTAGCTTCCATGTAATTAAATTGGGAAAACATTAAGGTATCGTCAGCGTCACGGTTTTGAAGTATTGGCACCCAAATAATCTAAAGCTTCACCTAATAATAAGATTTCAAGTGCTCACCTAAATTAAGCAAAAATTTGAAGCTCACAAGGCCGAAAAATCTATGCCCAAATTGAAAGTGAATCAAGCCTTAATCTTTGAAGCTTTAAAGATCCAAAATTCGCTTTAGCGTGAGGATATACTTCTTTGGCTAATAAAACCACCGATGAGGCGGGATAATAAAAGGCAAGGCAAGACCGAATTCATAATAAAAGTTTCATGGCGAAGTTGAATAAAAGATGGAGGTAAACCAATGATAATAAGGCCCTTCCGTTAGGGGGCGTATAAAAGTCATGGTAATAAGTCTCATGTTCAAAACCTTTATAAAACCGTGTTTATCGATCCTTCTTGTTGACTTAATTTTTTGACATCGTTGTCTATTAGGATGAATTATTAATTTAATGATTTTGGTTACATCGTTAAGTCTCTATTTTTAGACTTAATCTCTATTCACGCATAAGTCAATAATGTATCCTCGTGATCATTAAGACAAAATAAAATATAAGAGATACCAAGTAGGAATAAGGGAGTTTAGGTTCGTAATTAACACTCATGAGATATGAACGTGTTGCAAACTTATAATAACAATGATCTCGTTATACGCTTAGCATGGAATTGGGTCAAAATTGAGGACGACGAAATTATTTATAATGAAGCATTCACGTGTTCTTGTTCTATGATCCCAAAAGTCACTTAATCGTGATGAAAACTATACATTATGTCTAAAACGCGTGTAGTAGTTCATTTAAGTTTATGTCTTCAATAAATGTCATCATAAAATGAAATCTGGAAGTGCTATGATACTTAATTCTAGCATTCCGTGGGGACACGGCAATGGTTTAGTATGGGGGAGTGATGAGACTGTAATTATACATAGTCTCATCGTCCAAATCGGGCTTAAAATGCTTAAAAATATCATAAAATACCCCAAAATATGCTTTTGTTTGTTCATTGTGTATTTTAGGTACGGATATCGTGAAATCAACAAAAGATCACAAGAATCAAGCAAAAACAAACACGGGAAACGAAGTCGCACAAAGAACCGGACCCGAGTTGTGAATTTCTAAAAAGACCCTTGAAGTTTGAAGATTTGGAAAGATTGGTGACTCAACTTTTGAAAACTTGTCATATTATACCCTTGTAAATCTCACATATTGCATTTGGGTCCCTAATATTTCAAGAAACATCATTTATGGCCCTTGAAGAATGCTAAAATGCATATTTTGTCCTTGGTTAAAGTTTAGAAATATCATGTGCCAAAAGTGACAAGTGTTTGATAGATGATAACAAAGGAAATGGCTGTTTATTGATAAAGACGTGACTTACATTTTTCTACAAACATGGGGGACCAATACTGTCAAACACAAAAACCCATACCACCAATCACATCCTGCTATGTCACCCCTCACACATCACAACCACTTATACCCAAAAAGTTATTAATCAATTTTAAAAAAATATATATAACGAGATTAGTAATATATCTCTTTCCTAGTTTACATTAACCGTACAAATCCAACACCGCCAAAACTGATATGAACCCTAATCTTCATTAACAATTAATTGAAAGGGGTTTTACTCATGGATTTCCAGAACCCTAATTAAGCACATCCTCAACACACCCACGTGAGTGAATCCTCCACATCAGCTTTTGGTCCCCCTCTCCAGCTAGCAAAGTTACGGATTCCATCTTCCATTGACTAAGAAGACCGAATCAACCACCCACACCAATTCCTTTATCACAAAGGAATAAATAAACGAAGGAAATTGCATAAGGACAACTGTATAACAGCAGGGCTTCACATTTCTTGACTCTGACCAAAGACTAAGATTCAAACAAAGGGGCATATGAGGAATTCTACAAGTAGGGTTTGTAATTTCTTTTTGTTATTCTAGAATCATCTTGTGACCCGTATATAAGGGCGAATAGGGTGTTCATTTTTCTTGTTCCAGCATATGTACAACTTTTAGATATTAATGAAAATTAAGTTTTAAACATTGTGCATTGTTGAGTTCCTGATTTACTTAATTTTGTAGTTTAGAAACTTTACTTTTTATGCAATTTAGAATAAGATTTTATCAATGTTTTTTATTTGTTTCAAAAGTTTTGGGCAAAGAGAAATTTTGAGACCCAAAGTGTTTGCTAAATGTCTTAAAGAAGTGACTGACAAACACTTGTTTGTTCATTTACTCACACTTTGTTAAATTGAGTTTGGTTAATATTGGGTTCACAAGAGTTTTTTTATCAAAGATTTTGACAAAAAAATCTTGCTTTCTGTTTTGTTAGTTAACCTATAGTAGCACAAGTCCTCGAAAAGCCTGCTGACAACAAGCTTTTGGAGGCTGATTGTTACTCGAGATATTTTCCTTTATTTGTTGTGTATGTGCAGGTTAGAGAGGTCACACATCATCCCTTCATATCCCATGTGGTTTGGTTCAATTGTTGAACCACAGCAAACCACCACCTTCTCATCTCATTGCATCAGATACGCGCTTAAAAGTTCCTTATAGAAGGCTTTTCAGCTGGTGACCTAGCCTGAAAAAGGATAGGAACAGGTTTGGCTTGAACCCTATGCGGATTTTCTTAAGTTTTTGTGTTTTGATGAGTCATGGTCTTACAATTTTTTTGTGTTAGTATGCTAGCTATTTGAGGTTCATGTGATGTTAGTATATTTATCAAGTTTTTAGTTAATTAGGTTAAAGGCTTTTTGTGATTTAAAAATCTGCCATATAGAAAACAGTAAGTTTTTTATTGTTGTTGATTTCGAGTTTTGATGTTTGAGGTTCTGTTAGCAGTTTAGTATCTAGGTTAGTGTAGGTGTATAATTATTTATTTAGAAGTTTGGTGGACTTATTTTCTCATTAGGGTAGCTCTAATCTCGTTTTTATGACAAGTATATCAGCAAATACCTGTTGCCTGCATATTTGAGTTTTGGTGGCATAATTTTAATGTTTTGGTGCATAAAACTTGGATAGTATTTAGGATTTGTGTTGATACAGGGGTGTGCATGTTTAATTTGTAGATTGGGTGTCTTAAGATCAATTCGTAGGGGACATAATATCACCACGAGTGCAAAGCACATCAGCAACTTCACTTGTTGTATGCAGTAAGCACCAGCAGGTGGTTGAGGGTCTATAATTGTGCTTCTTGGCTTAAGGATTGGATTCTTAGATATACATTAGGGTAGGATACACTTTTATAAGCTTGTAATTAGGTTTTGTAAAATTTTAGGTAGTTAAAAGTACTTAGAAAACTCACTGGTGGCATAAAACGCGCACACATTCCACAATCTGTCTTTAGCAAGATTTTGGGTTAGATTGCGGGTATTGTACCTTGTTTGTTGATCACTAATGAGGATTTAGGGTATATGGTAGGTTGGGTGTCTGTTATAGAAAGTTTTCGTGGCTATTAGTTGGTTAAAACTGCCCATAAATCACTGTTAAGCCCACTGCACCACTCTGCCCATACAGTGAGTTTTGTCTTGATTTATTGTGTGTTTTGCTTTTAAACTCAGTCAATTGTTAGCTTTAGGTTTAATATAGGTTGGTGAGTACTTGTTTTATAGCTTTTGAATTCCTATGGTCAAGAAGTAAGCTGCCTTACTCACTTAATTGCTCAAAACGCACACCAAACCTTATTTTGCTGCTACTGTCCCAAACAGTGGGGTGTTTAGGGGATTTTCATGTGACTTTTGGCCTAGAATTAAGCATTAGAGTAGGTCTAGGCATAGTCTAGGAGTACTTCAGCTGTTAGTTTAGGTTTAGCGCCATTTGGTAGGTTATAAACTTGCTTTATAGCCCACTTCGTAAGCACTTAGACCATCAGACCCCCACCAGGGCCATTTTGCTGTGTAAGTTGCTAAACTTGGAGGTTTTGTGGCTTTAATCTATGTGTTTTGTGTGTTTTTATGATTTTTCTTGACTCCCCACACTTCAACTAGTGTGGGGGTGCCGTTTGTGCCCAAAAACATCGACAAAAAAGCCTGAAACAAGCTCAAAACGAGCCTAAAAACCATACAACAAGTTTCTTCTTTGTTGTCCGAGAACGTCATTATTTTTTTGTTTTTTTAGTGTTGTCCGATATCGGACAACAAAGAAATTGGACAACACCTTTGTCTGATAGGATCTTGGACAACACAGAAGTACTCCACCTTGGAGTACTTTGGGGTACTTTCGTTTTTAGCCATTTTTTTTTAGTTTTTTTTAACTTTTTCATTTTTCCCTTGTTAATTTAGTTAAAATATAATTTTTAGAAAAATAAAATTTATTTTTAGCATTATTTTATTAATTTTTACCATTATTTTAGTTTAAAAATTGTTTTTAGCCTTTAAAAAATTGAAAAATAGTTTAAAAAATTTAGGAAAAATACTTTTTAGTCTTTAAATAATATAAGTGAGTTATTTGTTCAATAAATAATATTTTAGGCTTTTTGTTAATTATATTTAATTTTAGGGCTTTAATTAGCATTTAAAATTGAATATTTAATTTATAAAAGGTTTTAAAATTTATTTATTGAATTTTTATTCTCATTTATATTATTTTAGACTTAGTTTTAATTTTTAATTAATTTTTAAGTTTAATTTTTAATTTCGTCACGCTTTACGTATTTACGTTCGCGTTTTACGTTAAATCGTCGTAGTGTAATCGTAATCGTAGCTCGTCTTTAATTTTTCTCTTCTAAACCAAAAACGTCACTAATCCAAACTTTGATTTTATATATTGGCACACTTAATCCACACACCTCCTTCGAGAACGAACCCGCACTTATTCGACTTGTCGGTTTTCCTAAATCGTCGAGTTTAATACTTGCCGCACTTATACGCTTGTTTTCCTAAACGCGTGTTTTTACCACTACATCACTTCATGATGGTAAATCTGCGTCTATGTGGTTCGATCGGTGGGCTGCTGAGTGTTCATTACGTGATACTCTTACGGTACACAATAATGTTAGGTCCGGTTTTACCCTTCAGGATACTGTTGCTGACTTGATCGAGAACAACGCCTGGAAATGGCCGACTGATTGGGTGGACAGATTTCATGTTGTCGTCTTTATTCCTATTCCCATTCTGGAGGAGGGGCGGCCGGATTCTGTTGTATGGCGTGATGGTGGTGGTTCTTTGCAGTCATTTTCTGTGGCTCTGGCTTGGGATACGCTACAAACTAGACGTCAGGATGTGGTTTGGTACCATGTTGATTGGTTCTCCCATTGTATTCCTCGACACTCGGTGCATATGTAGCTTGCTGTTAAGCAGAAACTGATGACACAGGATTGGTTGCGGCAATGGGATGTTGGGCCTGTTGTGGATTTAAGTTTGATACAGTGTCCTTTGTACAAAGTCACTCCCGATTCTCATTCTCATTTGTTTTTTGAGTGCTTGTATTCTTCACAGGTGTGGACGCGTATTAGGTTACTTTGTGGTATGGATTCCATTCCTCCTCGATTGGATGATGTTTTGGCATTTCTTATACCAATATCTGAAGGAAAATCTACTACTAGTATTATTGCTCGTCTGGTTGTTGCGGATACTGTATACTTTATTTGGATGGAACGGAATGCTAGATTGTTCAAAGGGAAACAACTTTCTGTGGATAAACTTGTTAGTATCATTACTTCTACTGTTCGTCTCAAGCTTATTACTTTCAGATTCAAGAAGATGACTATACGGTCTTTGGTTATTTTGGATCGGTGGAGACTTCCTTCCTCGAGTGTTTCTCATGATGGGGGTACCGGGTAAGGGTTATACTCTTTTTTCCTTTTTGGGGTTTTTCCCACAGGGTTTTTCTCCAAAAGGTCTTTTAAGGAGGCAGCCTTATCTGGATCCTTTACTCCCATTATGCTGCTGCTGGTGTTGTGGGGTGGTCTCTGGTTCCAAGATTTCTTCTTATTGGAGTTTGTTAATGCTGTTTTAGCTTAGTGTTGTTGTGTTTATGGCCTGTCATAAACACTTGTTGATCAAGCTTTTGGCTTGATGTTAATACGGTATTTCAGCCGTATTTCATTTGTACTTAACATTGGTTTTTTTGGTTAATATATTTACCGGGGTAACTCCCTTTACCAAAAAAAAAGGATAAATGAACGTTTTGGATGACTTTGGACAGCTCACAACATCAAACACGCCTCAAGCACTCAAGGGCATTCTAGGGATTTTCTAGCTAGGATTTTCATGTATTTTTCATCTAGAATCATCTATTGTAGTCTATAAAAGGAGACCTCAACATGTGAGAGTCCCTTTGTTCCAGATTTTAGCTACAATCTTTGTAATTCTTTTTTATAAATATAAAGTTGGTTTTTTATGAAAATTATAATTCCTTTTATTTTTTTATAAAAGTTTGGTGTTTGATTAGCTAAAGTCTGAGTTCCATTAATCTGTTTGTTGAGTTTTGAAGAAAGGTTTTATGTTTAAAATCCTTGTTTTCAAAAATCAGTCATAATCTGTTATTTGTTCATCCTTGTGTTTGTTGATCTTAACAGGTACAAGGAAGCTAGTGGTTGTTCTGCTACCACTTAAGCTCACATATCCCAAAGCATGGATATATGTTTTGGAGGTGCACATCTCTAAACCCTTTTTAATTTTTTCCGAATATTTTGTGCTATATATTTGAATCTGAGTATTTGTTTGTGAATCTATGTTTTTATGGTTGAATCTTGTTTATTTGTGGTTACTTGTTGTTACTGAGTTGATTTGATCTTGGTTTGTGGGTTGAATCTAACAATCCTTTGAAAAAGTGTTAAATCATTAATTTAAGGGGTGTTTGGGTTAACTGCAATATCAAGGTTTGGGTTGACTTGAGTAGGTGTTACTTGGTGTTTATTGTTTGTTCTTGTTCTTATTGTTCTTTTAGGTGTTTATTTGCAAGTTTTGAAGGTTGTATCACATAAATCCAACAAAAGGCCATAAAATCTGTGTTACTTGTTGTTTTGACTGAAATTTTGGGGACACCTAGATCTAAGGGTAGACTAGGGTTAACAAGTGCTAAATCTAAGTTAATACAACTGAGTAATAGATTTGAGGTGTTTAAACTGGTACTGTGGTCATTTACTTCAGCAAAAGGGTTTTTGGTAATATTTGTTCATCAGTAATCTGCATAAGCTTTAATCTGTCACAGATCTTTGAATCTTTGTATGAAACAAGTTTATTTTTGCTTATTGGAGTTTATTATAGCTTGTGTATACATATGGTTCAAGTTGGTTGGCTTATTATTGCTTAATCTGCTTATTTCTTCATAACTGCTTGTTTTCCATGTCTGTGCATGATCTGGTGACTGTTTTATTAATCTGTATCATTTGGCTGGATCAATTTGTGATTTCTTACTTGATTGTGACTCCTTACAACCCACTAGTTGTAAGGGTGCCCTTGTTATCCATTGAATCCAAGTAAATCTCTCTAAAATCAAAGGTCAAATAGTCAAAGCAGTGGGAACTCCTTTGCCCTGCTGCTAGCAACTGCTAGTGTTATTTTTGGTTCAGCTTATCAATAAGCTATTCCAACTTATTTAAACGTGCAACAACTTCAATTTGGTAATAGGTGCTCATCATTTGACCCATTTGTTCATTCTGGAGCATTTGGGTGGTTGACTTTAAGGTTTGACTAGAAAACCAACTTGTTTGACTTTTACATTAGTGCTTATTGGCTTATTCTGATTATTTGACTTAGCTTATTGAACTTTTCTTGATTTATTTGGCTTATTTAAGTCATTTAGAGTATTTTGAAAGTTGAATCAAGGTCTGAGGTGGTCTAAAACCCTAAGTCGACTATTTTGTCGGTTTGTGGATTTGTACTTTGCTTATTTCTGGCTAATTGGTTGTGGTTTTTCAAAATTTCTTTTCACATATTTCTTAAGCATCCCAAAAGAAGGTCGTGTGTCAAATTAGTGCTTATGGCATTGGCTTATAGCTTAAGGGGCCAAAAAGCCCATTAAGAATAAGTTGTTGTACATTTAAGTTGTGATAAGCTCACATTCAGCTTTTGGGCTTTCAGACTTTGGTGTTTAGAATTAAATTTTTAACTAGACTGGTGATTTTCAGCTTATTTGGTTAAGGTTGATCTTATTGGGCCAAAAAGCCCATTTCATTTGCACTGTTTTTGTTTTTAGCCCATTTAGGGGCCCAATAGGGGTATTTTGGTAATTTCACTTTCATTTTTTGTTTATTTAGGTTAAAATAAACTAGTTTGAAAGTTTTTAGAAATATTTATAATTTTTAGATTTTTAATATTATTTTAATATTATTTTATTATTAAATTTAGTTTTTGATATTTTGCAACTTTTACATTTTTCCTAGGTTAAATACATTAAGTTAGGATTTTTAAAACTCCTAGAGTAATTTTCTCATCATTATAATAATTTTTAGAATTATTTTAATATTTTAATAGTTTTTAATCATTTAAAAATTTGTATTAGATTTAAATTTCATAAAATAGTTTTTAGTCTTATTAAGTCATATTAGAGTTTTACAAAGTGAAAAATCTTTATTTGGGCTTTTTATTAATTATTTGGATTTTTAGGGCTTTAATTAGCATTTAAAAATTAATATCTAATTAATTAAAAGGTTTGAAAAAGTTTTGATAATTTTTAAACTCTTAGTTTATTTTTAGCTATTTTTTGTAATTTTTCGGGAATTTTTATATTTAACTTTTTTTTTGTCACTTTTTATGGTTTTTCGTTTTTTGTCGTAGTGTAATTTTAACGTATCCGTTATTATCTTTTCTCACCTTTTCTTTATCAATATTAATCTCAAACATTTAACAAGTTTTTCACACACATATACCTCCTTGGGAAACGAACTTTCACCTTTGGGTCATTAGTGCTTGATTTTCCTAAATCAACACTTGATACTTACCGCTATTTACGCTCTTTTGTTTTTCCTAAAGCAAAGGTAGTGTAAATTACCACAATCAAGATCCTTGTTCCTTCTTAGTTTTTCCTTCGTCTTTTGAATAAGTGATATTTGGACACCTATATGTTGTTTTGTTTGTGTTATTTGTTTGTCTTGGGTAAGAGGTAGGACTGTTACCTACTTACCTAGACGCCTGCATTGTCTGAGATATTGTCATGACATTTGTGTCACCTTCTTATGACATTAGTTTTTCATATAGTTTTATCTATAGACACGCCATGTTGTGATGATATCCATACGTCGCGCCCCATATTTTGCCCTGGTGGGGTGTGACATATTTGGAGACTAAGTTTATTATTTATTTCTTCCCACCCTCACGTACTACCTCTTTGAGGAATGATATCATTAACTTTGAGCAAAAATATGGTGAAACATTTAGTGAATCTTTGGATCGCTTTAAGGAACTTTTGAGAAAATGTCCACAACACGGTTTTACCAAAGTTCACCAAATTAATACCTTTTTCAATAGATTGAGTTTAAATGACCAAGATTCACTAAATTCGGCCGCGGGGGTAATATTCTTGTGAAAACGATGCAAGTAGCTTGGGACATTATTGAAACCAAGGCTAAAGTTCCTAGTCGAACTAGGGCTCAAATGGCTAGTGATAGTGGAGGTGATTCTATTAATCATGAAGTTTCTAATCAAATTAAAGAACTTGCTTCTATTGTGAAAAATCTTTCTTTAAAAGGTGAAAACCCTCCTACTAGACACATTCATGTCCGTTGTGAGACTTGTGAGACATGTGGTGGACCACATTTGTACTATAATTGTGATAAGGTTTATAATCAACCCCATGGAGAAGTTTATGCTCTTAACAGTGATGAAAATGTGCGGGTTCATTTTAAACCGAATGTTGATGTGAACCATTTGTCATATAAGTCTACTAACTATTTGACTTCCCCTGGGTTTGTTCCTCTCCAAAGACCACCCCCACCCACCTAAAATACCCAATACCAAGGTACCCAATACCCAAATAGGAACCAAGGTCAACAAAGAGGCAATTTTCAAGGGAATTCAAATGTGAGGGGTTACAATTCAACCAAGGGAATTTTCAAGTTCAAAATCAGGCTTTAATAACCAAGGTTGTAAGAATAAAAGTTTTCAAAACTATAATCAATATCAAAACCAAGGTTTTCTAAATCAAGGGAATCCTCAAATGGACTTTGTTTTGTTTTGATAATTCTTCATCTGTTATTGCTTCATAGTCATTAGATCTTGCTTTTGTTTTGATACGTCATAAGTGTTGTTTGATCATCATATTGTGAGCTTGTTTGTGTAGTTGTTGTTTAGAGGTTTATAGCATCATTTCACACTCATAACATGTGCTTTAAAACAGTCAAAGTTTAGGTGTGATTCAAAGTCAAACAGATCATAAGTGTTCATGTGATTTGGTTCAGCTGTGGTTAAATAGTCATAAACAGTCACTAATATTTCACTTTTTAAGGTTCGTTTTTCTCTAATTGTCATTACGAATTGATTAATCAATATCAATTAATCCACGTAATTATTTTTGGTTAAAATAATAGGATTTTGGTAATCTATGTATAATTGTCACAAAGCAGTTAAAAAGTAAAAATATTATCACCTACTATATATACGTATTACACTAAAAACAACATTGCGCATACAACCAAGTAAGCACAATGTACAAGTAAACTAAGCACAACAAAAATTAATAAGCTAAAAATGTAAGAATGTAAACTACAAGAACTAAAAATGTAAACTATGCAAACTAACTAACCAAAAATAACTAATTAACAAACTTCTAAAAAAATATAACAACCGTAGCAAAATATGAAGACTAAACAGCAAACCCTAACAAACTATAACTAATTATCAACTAAGTACACAAGATTAACAAGTAAAGGGACTTAAGTGCAAATATTAAGAAAGTTTTAACCAAAAATGGGTTACACACAAAATAAGTTGGATAAGCTGTTTTACTGGACCAAATAAGCTGAAACAAACTCCATTAAACTCAGAATTGAAAATTAGCTAGATAAGATCAAAGAAATAAGCTGAAATGGTCTACAACTCAAATAAGCGTTTTTCAATAAGCACTTTTGTTGAAATAAGCAGTTTAGAATAAGCACTTTGTCTAAAACTCACAAGAAACATATAAAAGCTCAAAACGTTAAGACCTGTCCAAGAGATTTCAAAATTCATCAACAAAATAAGCTAGTATCCAAAATAAGCCAAAGCTGGGCTTATGTTGACTTTTGTTGGCTTAAGCTAGAACTTATTTTTAACACTTTTCTAACTGAATTGTGAAATAAAATGGCCAAGTTTGTGAAGTAGATCTCTAGGAAATGAAAATCAGTCTAGTCAAATAAGCTCTATTATCACAAAGACTTTTAAGATATTGTGGCTTATTCTATAATAAACTACAAGCTTAATGCCTTATGGAGTCTTAAACCTTATATGATAAGATATCCAGAGTGCTAAAGAACAGATCCTAACATGCAGTATTGAGCAAGATATGATCAATTGAAATTGGTTGTTTTTAGAAGACTAGTCTGACCCAAACTTTTTAGTGGTCATTTGCCTCTTTGACTTTAATATTTGACTTGAAAACTTGCACACTTGCTTTTAACCAGTTACTAAGTGACTGCAAACAAGAATTCCACCAATATACTAACAGAATCAAAAGATCACAGCAATACCAAACACCACTTAAGCTATGAAGCATAATTTATGCAGACTAAATATTAAGCTAGGAGATAAGAGCAACAATCTACTCAAACTACACAAACATATCAATTAGATCAAGTATCAAGAAAATTCAAACAATATTACACTATGGAACTAAATTGAGCATGTTAAGCTGTTTTGAGTGGAATTTAAAACAGAACTAAATACATTTTAGCCTTGAAGCCACCTTTGATGGAGAAACAAGCGCTGAGCTTGCTTTTTATACTAATCAACACCTAATTCATCAGCTACAATCACCAGGACACTATTGATCACCATGAATCACCATCACCAAGGTATCTGCTGTTTGACTTCTTAACTAGGCAAGAAACTAGATGAATGAAGCTGTAACAATCTTGATCATACAAACAAGCTTCCAAATCACTTAAATCATTATGTTATTCAAGTTTGAATAACAAAATCAATGGATGCTTGATAAGAATAGTAGGATAATGAGGTAATATGATAAGTAAGAGTGAAATGTATATTTGAAGTTTTAATAATGGAGGAAAGGTTGTTGAACTGTTACAACTAACTAGTAACAAACTTTAGAGTGCTTGTCAGACATTCTAAAGTTATTAGGCTATGAAAGGGAAATTTGAGAGAATTTAAGCTAAGTGTGTGTAAAATTCACACACTATCTACATTACAACAAATGGGAACTATCCAAGTATTTATAGACAATTAATGAAATGTAGTTGAAGTCCATGACGTGTCTGCTCCAATCATATGCTGCTAGGTGTCAAAAATCTGCCAATTGTTCTTCAAGTGTTGTTGATCGAATTTGGTGGAAATTGAATTCCTTGATGAAAACTTAATTGAATGACTGGGTTGAGTTCGTCTCCTTGTGGTGATCAATTTCTCTATTGAATGTTTCTCATGAAATGCTCTAAATCGTCTTCAAAATCTGGGCTTTGTGAGTCATGCCACGTGGCGTTGTGTGGTTGGTTTATTAATTGAGTTGCGGATCCCATTGGCTGGTTTGAGGATAGTGGGTTTTACTGTGAAGATTCGCCCATTTAATAATTGATGGCTCATTTAATGAATTTACTGGGGTCAATGATCCATGTGAAGTGTATTGGGCTATTCTGATTGGCTAGAAGGTGTTTCACTCGGATCATGCCTTAATTTACAAAATGGCAGTTTAAGCCCTCCAACTTTGGTAGTTTCTTGTTTAAGCATAATAACTTTGTAGAATCAACATATTAAGCCCTTTGACTTTGTTGTCTTGCCAAAATGAACCCATGACTTTGTTGACTTTCTTGAATTGTCATATATAGTCCTTTATCTTCTTGAATATTCTTGTAAAGCCCTTGAACTTTGGAGACTTGTCAAAATAGGTCCTTCTTTTGTCTTTTTCTTCATAATCATGCCTTGAAATCCGTGTTTGCACCAAATTGTATAATTTTACTTACACAATCACAAACAACAAAGAATACCACATAATTATGTTTTATCACATTAAAACTTGGTATTTTCCTTTTGTTTTAGGGTTTTATGTCTTATAATTGATATGAGATTTCACTCATATCAAATCCCCTACACTTAACAATTGTCATGGCCTCATACAATGCAATATTTCAAAGCTTAATGGTATATTTTTCTTATAGTTAATCCACCTTGGCCAATATGATATGCTTTTACACTAGGCTATACTATATGATGCATGATTTTGATTTTTTTTTACAATGCAATGCAAAGAAAACAATTCTATTTATATATTTTTGGCTTTTCTAGAAATAGTTTGATGGAAATAACTCATAAAGAAATCTGTGACTTTGATTAGGGCTTTGGTACCATGAATACTTATCATCCTCAAGTTTCACTTTCCTCATACAAGTTTAAAAACAAGATCATTGTTATTCATAAGTGAAAGTGCATCGACTTATTCATACAAATTAATTGTGTTACCATTATACCTCCACTTATTTTTCCTATATCTAATTTTAATTGATCAAATTGCTTTTGAGCGAATTTGTCTTTATTTGGAAATCTAAAATAAGTAGCTACTCACTCGCTAATATAAGGAAGCACGGTTTTAATCCTAAGTAACCATCTCATCCATTACTCGAAAAACCGCCCTCAATTGATATAAGTCCGATCTAAAATAATAAGTAATCACCTTATGCGTAAGAAACTTATGTTCTGCATTAATAAGTAGCTACTCACTCGCTAAGAAAAGAAAACTCACACAATAATTTATATCTGCCGCCTTTTTTAGACCTTGTGTGAAAATCCGTCAATTTATGGTCGATATTTTATTCTCAAGTATTATTTAAAAACATTATTTTAATGTTATATTATGACCTCACCCATTTTTGGGAAGAAATTTGGGTTTACGTCTTGAAGTAGCATCGACTACGTCTAAACCGGAGGACTCTACGTTACGTGCTTACGTTTACATACACCGTCTTTGGTGACAGTCTGACATTTTAGGAAATAAATGTATCCGTGAATATTATTTTGAAATTTTAATTTGTGTTGGTTCATAAACTCACAAATTTACAAGAATAGACTAGGACTTACGTGAATAATTTAACGTCCTTTACAACTAAACCGGAAATCCTAGGTTTACGTATTTACGTTTTTGAACTCCGTTTTTTATGAGACAATTTTTATTAGATTCGTTTTGTGTCGTTGATTCATAATTTATAAAAACGTTTTTTGTAAAACGACCCGAGGGCACGCAGATCGAGGAAACTAGAATCGAGGAGTACCCGTAAATTAATGGAGATGAAACAAGTTTACACTTGCCTCACCCCCACATGTGGCGGCCAAAAACAAGCCACAACACAAAACACCCCATTAGATCAAAAATTCAACCATAAATCATATGTATAATTTACATATGATGAAAACCCATTGAAGTTATGAAGATTGGAGGTGATTATAACAACTAAAAAGGAGTTTATATGGAGATCAAGGGCTGATTTTTGGAGGAGTATACAAATACTTGGTGATCCTAGAAGTGGTGTTGATATCTCATAAGATTGATTACCCAAAACCATGTCTTGTTCATCCAAACACTCATCATTTCATCACTTTGGTGGTATAGAGATTGTTTCTTCCTATCCTCTTGTTATTTTGAATATGTAATCTTGTATTTTATTTATTTATGTATATGTATATGATGATTAATGATGATCAAAAATATTATGTGGGGATCCTGTGCTGATAAACTTGGTTAAAAAGAATAAAAACTAAATGTAAAAGTGGTAAAATCTTGCTTAAATAAGTAGGCTTTATAAAAACAGTAAAGAACCTAATGTTAAACTGTTAAAATGGCATGGATGAATTAATATACAGTAATTTATAAGACTTGTACACATGTGAGAGTTGGCCATACAATGGAATCCTTAAAATGAGTGAGATATGATCAAAACAATATTGAAGTACAAATCTGAGTAGTCTGTTTTGGATGGACATTTAGGGACATTTAGAGATTGATTGAGCAGTAGTTAAAGCTGAGTTCATTATAGCACATAATATGTGGTTTGTGCCACCAAAAAATAAGCTTCTATCTCCTTGTAGAACTCAAGATATGGTAAAAATGGTGAAAGTGAAAATCATAATCAGATTTGTAAAATAAAAATATATAGTATAATATTAGCACTCAAGTAAATATAATATAAAATGTATACTTAAAACCCACTAACTATATATTACATATAAATAAGTATGTACTTTAATAAATAAAAGGGACATTTTATAAAAATGACAATTTCATAAGTTTTATAAGTTATAAAACTAAAAACATAAGTTTTACGTCTTTTCGGCTAAAATCGATAAATTAGCGTTTTCGTGAATTAAAACTTAGACGGTCGGACCCGTCTAATGTAATTTTTTTATAAATCATATACTGATGTATAAGTACATATGAAAGTAAAAAGCGATAAAACCCGAGCTTTATAACATATGGACATTAACGGGCCAAATTAGCCTTATTGGACTATTAACCCAACTAATTTGGCTAAACACTAATAGACTTACTCATTGGGCTTAACCCACTTGGGTCCAACATGCGAGTATAGGGCTGATATTAAAAGTATAAATTGGACTAATATAATGTAATGGGCTTATTGGGCCTTGACATGTAAAGAAGTTAAACTAGTGAAACTAGTATAAAAATTTACCAATACATGACACTATAATGAGTGAATAAAGATGTACAATCCCACTTGATCATCATCATATTTATAATATCATCATATATACATAGCCATTTTTTTATAAATTCATTGGACAAGAGTCTAAGACAAGTATTATTTGTCTAGGTTTCCGTGATTGAAGCACGTACCGTACATCCAAATCGCCGATAACCGCCTTTCCTAATCAACGTGAGTTCATAGCCTCGCACTCTTTTAAATGTTTTATGAAATGTTTTATAAACCCGAGAGGGAGATAACATGTTAGTTTTAATAAAAATAGGACACAAGTTGTCCCGATTTTTTGCTTATTTGTAAAACCCGCATGCTTTTACCATGAATAGTACCCTTAAGATCGTACGTACTAGATTAAAACTTTCCTATTATAGTATGATTACGTTAAAGTGTTAGATTTCTACGTATTACGTACGTGTTAGAACACGATAAGTATTTATTACGTACGAACACTCAATAATTATTTAACAATAATTAATCACGAACATGCGATCACGAAATCATGAACGTAATTAAATCACGAACTAATATTAATTACGTACATATATTTATTACGAGCACGAATAAATATATTAAGTCACGGTTAATATTAACAAGAACACATAAAACACGAACACAAATAAACACGAACGAACACTTAAATAACGAGACACGGAAAACGGTACGGGTACCCCATGTAGGCCCCCTACCCACGACTACATCAAGAAAGATGGGCCAATCCCATCAAATTTTACTAAGAAGAGGGTTAAGGTAAAACTTGTATTCACTTTTCACTTTATAGTAAAACAAATCAAAAACTTAAGAAAGTTTTCTCCTTCTCCTTGCTCTTCCTTTTTGGTCGCCGCATACAACAACACCAAAGGGGGGTGTTTGTTTGATTTTGATCTTGGTTTTTGTGCAAGTGTTCGTGTGTGTTCATCCTCGTTAGATCCACGCATTCGGTATACCTTTTTAATCCTTTTTCTTTTATTTTGATTTAATAAATTAAATAAGAACATGATGTTTTTAAGAACCTAATTAAAAACATAAATCAAACATGTAATTGGTTATGGGGTAAATCAAAACGGAGATTTTTAGGGGTGTTTGTTTGGCCGACACTTAAACCGAACCCCAAGGGGGTCTCGGTTTGGCTTATAGACCACCACCAAGACCATATGGTCCCGGTTTGGTGGTGTGGGTCCCACGGCAGCAGCAAACAAGGGGGAACCCCGAAGTGGTTCGGGGTATGGTGTTGATTTCGAGTCTGGTTCATGGCTTCTAGTCACGATCCGGTTCATGGTTTATGTTAAGGTTATGTTTTAATAATCATATGTTAAAATTAAATTAATAATTATATGACATGATTAAGATAATAAAACATGACTTAGGTTATAATTTAATTATTAGATCATGGAATTATTAACCTAAGTATTTATATTTTTCTAGACTTATAATTAATTAATTATTTAAAAACCATGGTTATAATTAATTAATTAACCTGACTTAGGTTATATTATTAATAAATAATAATACATGTTTTAACCTAAGTATTTAACTTTATTTAATTAAAAACATGATATATTTAATTAAATACTTTTAACCTATAGTTTATTTAAATTACATGTAATAATTAATAAATTATACCTTATATCATTATGACTTAGAAAAATAATCAGAAAACACTTAAGCTTATATACTTAGCTTATTTAACCAGCTTATATCTAATTATGGAAACTTTCTATTTTTAGAAACTTATTAAATTCAGGCAGCTAATCTATTTATGGAAACTTTCTATTTTTAGAAACTTATTAATTCAGGCAGCTAATCTATTTATGGAAACTTTCTGTTTTTAGAAACTTATTTAATTAAGGCAGCTAATCTATTTATGGAAACTTTCTATTTTTATAAACTTATCTATTTTAAGCAGTAATTCTATTTTTGGAAACTTTCTATTTTTGGAAACTTTCTATTTTTGGAAACTTTCTATTTTTTGAAACTTTCTATTTTTGGTAACTTTCTATTTTTGAAAACTTTCTATTTTAGGAAACCTGCTATTTTTAGAAAGTTACTTATTATTACACAGTAAGTATAATAATACATGAAATACAAGAAATACTTAATCAGAATAGACAGAATATAAGAAAAACACAGTTTAAAGCTTAAAACAGTAAAAACATAACATGAACGTATAAGATAAGCTAAGACATGACATAAAACCAGTTACGTATTTAGTAATCAGATACTTATTCACGTATGTATTTATGTAGAATTAGTGATACCGAAGTAGGATTCTCCTCAGTTCGTCTTCTTCGTTCACTGGACATAAGGTACGGATTCTGTCCTTTCAGTATGGACATTCTTTCCTTATTAGGATTCCCCGTATGCAGCCAAAGGTTTTTCCGTAGTATAGGTTTATATGTTTGACTTGCTTATGTTTAATTTAGAATACCTATAGCCATATACATGCATGACCAGTTTCACCTAGTTATGGAGGTACCATAACCATAACATTAGAGGCATTGATGTTATGACTTCACCACGGCTGAGTGATTGCTCGTGGCGTCCCTTCCGATTTTGGCCATATTATTATATTTATCATGTAGGGCGTATGGGTGCATCCTATTTACATGTTTTCAGCAGATTACTCAGTGTGAATGTGGTATGTGCCTTGCATCCTTCACAAGGAGCTGATCCCTCCTACCCAAAACCAGTATATTAAATTAGAGGCAGCCCCTCTAATTTGCATGATGAGGTCACCCCTCCAAGTATTCATGCACGGTGGATTTTCATGACCTATATTGGCTAATGGTAAAATATGTTAAACAGTTTTCATAAGATAAACATAAGGATTTTCAAACTATAAAACCAGTTTTATGAACATGTTCCAGGTTGTCCAGGACTTATACATTTTCGCTGCTATTAAGTCTTTATTATGTTTTAGTCATGTATACTATGTATATATCCGTGCACTGAGCGTTTTGCTCAGCCGTTACTTTCCTTTCCATGTCCCAAAACGGCAGGTACCCTGGGAAAGACCCAACCTTTTGGAGGACGTGCATAGGATGGAAGCTGCTAGAGACTTCTCTTCCTTTTTGCCTTCATATACTTATGCTTGTTTAGTCTTTCATTCATTTCTTTTGCTTTATCATGTTTTGGGCTTATGTTGGGAACCGATGTTTGATTCCGGTTATCCCTATGGTCATGTAATGTTTTAGACATTTATCCTTGTATGCTTTGATGACACGTCATAATTACGCGTGACATTACATTATCAAAATGGGGTGTTACAATTATGGTATCAGAGCCCAAGGCTTCGACCTGTAGGCTCTAAAACTCGACCTGTGACTAGTGGGTAGTCACCAGGAGCTTCCTAAGCCAACGTTTGTTATTCTACGTATTGACGTTTTCAGCGCATTGTTGTTTTAACCATGATGTTTTCAACACCTTGAGGTTTTAACCTTGATGTTTTCATCGATATTGTTTTACTAATATGGATGGACAACCGTCATTCATATGTAGTTATGTGTCATTGTTTCATGTAGAATGTTCCTCGTGAACGGACTTAACCCCAATAGTTCATAATTAGTCACATAAAATTTTTTCTGATAAGTTTTGACAAATGAGTTTCATTTATTTAAGTTTCATGTATCATTGTTGCGGGGATAATGACTAAGTAATGGTTGGTACAGGACTGGCCCTATTTAGTCGCATGTGCTTTTATCGAAACTTTTAACTTTGGGACCGACCCATAGGCGTCCCCTCGCCATGTCTTTTGTTTTGGGACCGACCCATAGGCGTCCCCTCGCACATATAAAGGTTTTTATAAACTACATTATACATTCATGCACTGTTTTTCATGCATAAAATTTTTCTCATGATTTATTGGCATAATTTTTTTTTATGTCCCCTCATAAGTTACTATGTTTTTATGTCAAGTATGTTTTCATACTGTCATGGTTAACTTCAGTTTCATGCTGATTATGTTATACACTCCTTCATGATAGATTGTTTCATGTTTCTTCATGATAATTCCGTTTTCATGTTGATTACGTCTTACGCCTCTTTTGTTATTTATGCTTTCATGCAAAACACTGTTGGATTTCATTGAATCTTGCTTTCATGATAGTCATGGTTGGTTTTCATTGATCATGCTGTCAGGCAAATCATCGTTGAATTTTGTGTAACCACACTTTAACGTTTCTCGATACAACCAGAATGATGTCTATGCTAATACTGCCAGATTATCATGATGGTTTTCCTAACCGTTTAACCGATATACTTTCCTTAAATCATGACAATCGATCGACCCCATACCGATCATTTCATGTGCATTCCACGTGTACTCCGTGTACCGTATTCCATGTGTATTACACGTACCTAAATCTATGTGTATTTCACTTGCAATACTTCACGAGTAATCGCTAGTCGATTCTAAATCATCTCAGGCGTATGTTCACTTGCTGATATTCTACAAGATTGCTGATGCCGCTCATAACATGGAGATGTTACTAACGGTTGATGCTGCTGACGTTCAGAGACGCTACGAGATGCGGATGCTGTTCACAACCTGGAGATCCTACAAGACGAAGACAAAGGCGTCAGAGCAAAGCAATTGGACGAGAAGATGCTTCACCATCAGATGATTTTCATCAATCATTGTCCCTAATTCTTAGTTACATGTCACACATCATTCAGCTGTCATTTCAGCCATATGAGTGCAAACCGGTACCAGCCGGCCACTCAGCTGAATAGTTACATGAATCACGGTCATGAGAATGACCATCATGGAACTGATAGACAGGACGATAGTAACCACTACTATGACAGCAACTATCCTAGAAATCGCAACCGAGGCTCCGGCCGTGGACGTGATCAGACATACAAATGATCAGTAGTCCAACCGATCCGCCAATTCTGGCATAATAACCTAATATTTGTAGTCCTATTTGTTTCACATCTCGAGACACATGTCAAGACATCAGTCAAGACACATGTCTCACGTATACTTTCTGAAGACACATGTCAAGAAACCAGTCAAGACATATGTCACGCTTACATTTCTCAAGACACGAGTCAAGACACATGAATCACGTCTAATTATGGAACATTTCTAAGAAATTCAGGGTACCCTCAAAGGGTATATCCATTTGTTGTGCCATGTATGAATCAGGCCACAAGAATTTCAATACCATTACGGGCGCATCAGTGAGAACTGTCACGTTTCCTGATGACACTTTCATTTCTTGTAACCATAGCTCATAGATTCATGACCATTAAGGACGCCTTTCGTATTCCCATGTATACGAAGGTTTTCTTTCAGCTTAATGATGAGATCCAAGCTGCAAACGCATTTCCTCGGACAGACACGAGTTGAATTTTATCCTAATTATGGACTACGAACAGCACACCATGCTACCATTCATAATTATGTACAGTAATGTTCAGGCTCCTGAATACATTCAGCTTGATTTTCCATCGGGAAAATCTGTACAAATTATCTGTGCTTACAAGCATGTGCGTTGTTAGCCATGGTCGCTAAAATTTTCTAGCTGTCAGTAACACACGACCACTTAAGTCTTTTACGCATAGCCAGTTGATTATTCCAAAATCTTCCTATACAATCCAGAAGAACCTACAAGGAGAAGGATGGTACCATGAGATTATGTGTCGACTACCGTCGATTTAAAAAAATCACCATTCATGACCGTTATTCTCCTCCACGTATTGACAAAATGTCCAATCGACCTTATAGTGTTAATAAATTTTCCAAGATCGAACTCATGATCATGCTGCCAACAGTGACGAGTGAAAGATCAGGACATGTACATGACTGCTATTTGTACACGACTCGGTCATGCTAGAGTTATGATTTTGAATTAGTCTCATCAATGCTCCAACGGCATTATATGAATGAGTTTCTATGAACTCATAGCAAATTCATCAGTGTTTTCTTTAAGGATAACCTAATTTCCCTCTAAGCCTAGAGAAGAACAGGAAGACCATATCTGCACTATGTTACAAATTCTATGACAAGCGAAATTTCACCCTAGAAATTTTTCCAGTACCAATTCTTTTTGATTACAGTGACACGCTGAATCACATGGGTTTCTACGGTTAATCTTATCATGACCCAGCTTATGCGTAAAAGAGTGAACCCTACACTACATTAGGTGTTCTAAAAAACCCTACGCTAGGAGAAGTCTAGATTCAGAGACTCAGAGTTTCGCAAACTCCTATGTATCAAGTTCTACGAAGCATGATACAGTCACGTTCATATCTAGGTACCTGACATACCAACAGGTTAAGATAGGACACCAACAAACTGGGATGATTTCATCATCTGAGATGGTGAATTGAAATGGGACAAGATCTCCACGGATTTTGGTTACCAGATAAACGCAAACTCAGAAGAAGCATGATGCTATCTGGGTTATTGCGAACAGTTTGATCAAGTCTACAGAATCCTTACATCCGCAAGGATTTCAGAACCAACAGATTGATCGGACATGTTCCAGCCAAGGCTCATCCGATCACTTGGCAATCCCTCAGTTATCGGGTCAGAAAAATATTCATAATTGTGCTCCTTAATTACTTCACGTCTTCATTCTAATTCCACGACTTGCTTTCACGCTCTCGTTCATGACACTATTCACGTTCATGATCGTATCTTGGCTAACGATTTTACGTTCATTTTTTTCTCATTCTGGGAAGTTTTGCAAGAACTTGAGAGACCAGACCCAAGTTTAGTATAACTCCCTATCCTCAGATAGACGTTTCTCGTCATATTCTATGTATCACCTTGTAGCGTTTGGCGTTACCGCCATTATATTCTATGTTCACGATAGGTTTCACATGTCATGTTCATTCCACGTTCCTCATATCATGATCAAGATATGATACACGCATCATGGATCACGATATGTTTACTCATACTACACTCGCCATTTCTCCACGTAGCACGTTCAAAATTTTTCACGTATCACGTTCAAAAATTTTCACGTACTACGTTTCTTTATGTCTCGCGCATCGTTTCTAATTATCAGTTAAGTCAGATTGTCTTGCATCGTAACGTTTTAGTTGCCCTTACACGTTAATTCTTATTCCCTCGATCAAATAGGGGATCTACCTTAAGTCGATAACCAAGAAATTCTTCGTATATCAAGTCAAGGTCAAGAGGACCAAGATTTATCATTTGTGTCAAAATCTGGTGAAGGAACCGTTCCAAGAGGGAGGCCACTTGAAAACGGACAAGTTCATCCGGACTTCTTATCCGTTTTTCTCTTATCAATTAGATATGTCCTTTCAGTCACGTCACGTTACATGTCCGTTCAAGACATGCCACGTTCCGCGTTCCTTCTACCATGTCACCTGCACGCTCATTTATCGTACATACCCTCTCGGTTTGGTATGTTCTTCTTTTCCAGTTTACGTTATATATAATTTGGGGACGAATTATTCTTTTAGGGGGGAAGAGTTGTAAAACCCACATGCTTTTACCATGAATAGTACCCTTAAGATCGTACGTACTAGATTAAAACTTTCCTATTATAGTATGATTACGTTCACGTGTTAGATTTCTACGTATTACGTACGTGTTAGAACACGATAAGTATTTATTACGTACGAACACTCAATAATTATTTAACAATAATTAATCACGAACATGCGATCACGAAATCATGAACGTAATTAAATCACGAACTAATATTAATTACGTACATATATTTATTACGAGCACGAATAAATATATTAAGTCACAGTTAATATTTAACGAGAACACATAAAACACGAACACAAATAAACACGAACGAACACTTAAATAACGAGACATGGAAAACGGTACGGGTACCCCGTGTGGGGCCCCCTACCTGCGGCTACATCAAGAAAGATGGGCCAAGCGCGTCAAATTTTACTAAGAAGGGGGTTAAGGTAAAACTTGTATTCACTTTTAACTTTACAGTAAAACAAATAAAAAACCTAAAAAAGTTTTCTCCTTCTCCTTGCTCTTCCTTTTTTGCCGCCGCATACAACAACACCAAAGGGGGGTGTTTGTTTGATTTTGATCTTGGTTTTTGTGCAAGTGTTCGTGTGTGTTCATCCTCGTTAGATCCACGCATTCGGTATACCTTTTTAATCCTTTTTTGTTTTGTTTTGATTTAATAAATTAAATAAGAACATGATGTTTTTAAAAACCTAATTAAAAACATAAATCAAACATATAATTGGTTATGGGGTAAATCAAAACGGAGATTTTTAGTGGTGTTTGTTTGGCCGACGCATAAACCGAACCCCAAGGGGGTCTCGGTTTGGCTTATAGACCACCACCGAGACCATATGGTCCCGGTTTGGTGGTGTGGGTCCCACGGCAACAGCAAACAAGGGGGAACCCCGAAGTGGTTCGGGGTATGGTGTTCATTTTCGAGTCCGGTTCATGGCTTCTAGTCATGATCCGGTTCATGGTTTATGTTAAGGATATGTTTTAATAACCATATGTTAAAATTAAATTAATAATTATATGACATGATTAAGTTAATAAAACATGACTTAGGTTATAATTTAATTATTAGATCATGGAATTATTAACCTAAGTATTTATATTTTTCTAGACTTATAATTAATTAATTATTTAAAAACCAAGGTTATAATTAATTAATTAACATGACTTAGGTTATATTATTAATATATAATAATACATGTTTTAACCTAAGTATTTAACTTTATTTAATTAAAAACATGATATATTTAATTAAACACTTTTAACCTATAGTTTATTTAGATTACATATAATAATTAATAAACTATACCTTATATCATTATGACTTAGAAAAATAATCAGAAAACACTTAAGCTTATATACTTAGCTTATTTAACCAGCTTATATCTAATTATGGAAACTTTCTATTTTTAGGAACATATTTAATTCAGGCAGCTAATCTATTTATAGAAACTTTTTATTTTTAGAAACTTATTAATTCAGGCAGCTAATCTATTTATGGAAACTTTCTATTTTTAGAAACTTATTTAATTAAGGCAGCTAATCTATTTATGGAAACTTTCTATTTTTAGAAACTTATCTATTTTAAGCCGTAATTCTATTTTTGGAAACTTTCTATTTTTGGAAACTTTCTATTTTTGGAAACTTTCTATTTTTGGTAACTTTCTATTTTTGGAAACTTTCTATTTTAGGAAACCTGCTATTTTTAGAAAGTTACTTATTATTACACAGTAAGTATAATAATACATGAAATACAACAAATACTTAATCAGAATAGACAGAATATAAGAAAAACACATCTAAAGCTTAAAACAGTAAAACATAACATGAACGTATAAGATAAGCTAAGACATAACATAAAACCAGTTACGTATTTAGTAATCAGATACTTATTCACGTATGTATTTATGTAGCATTAGTGATACCGAAGTAGGATTCTCCTCAGTTCGTCTTCTTCGTTCACTGGACATAAAGTACGGATTCCCGTCCTTTCAGTATGGACATTCTTTCCTTATTAGGATTCCTCATATGAAGCCAAATGTTTTCCCATAGTATAAGTTTATATGTTTGACTTGCTTATGTTTAATTTAGAATACCTATAGCCATATACATGCATGACCAGTTTCACCTCGTTATGGAGGTACCATAACCATAACATTAGAGGCACTGGTGTTATGACTTCACCACGGCGGAGTGATTGCTCGTGGCGTCCCTTCAGCTTTTGGCCATATTATTATATTTATCATGTGGGGCGTATGGGTGCATCCTAGTTACATGTTTTCAGCAGATTACTCAGTGTGAATGTGGTGTGTGCCTTGCATCCTTCACAAGGAGCTGATCCCTCCTACCAAAAACCAGTATATTAAATTAGAGGCAGCCCCTCTAATCTGCATGATGAGGTCACCTCTTCAAGTATTCATGCACTGTGGATTTTCGTGACCTATATTGGCTAATGGTAAAATATGTTAAACAGTTTTAATAAGATAAACATAAGGCTTTTCAACTATTAAACCAGTTTTATGAACATGTTCCAGGTTGTCCAGGACTTATACATTTCCGCTGCTATTAAGTCTTTATTATGTTTTAGTCATTTATACTATGTCTATATCCGTGCACTGAGCGTTTTTCTCAACCGTTACTTTCCTTTCCATGTCCCAAAACGGCAGGTACCCTGGGAAAGACCCGAGCATTTGGAGGACGTGCATAGGATGGAAGCTGCTAGAGACTTCTCTTCCTTTTTGCCTTCATATAGTTATGCTTGTTTAGTCTTTCATTCATTTCTTTTCCTTTATTATGTTTTGGGCTTATGTTGGGAATCGATGTTTGATTCCGGTTATCCCTATGGTCATGTAGAGTTTTAGACATTTATCCTTGTATGATGTTTTTACGACATTGGTTCGTATAATGGTTTTGAAGGAAAACGCCTACAGTATGATTTACAACAAAGATTTGTATAAAATATTTTTCGCTTATTTTATAGCATACGACAAGAATTGTACAAAATGATTTTCGGTAATAATTTTATACCGATGATATATTAATGGATTTCATTAAACTCTATGAATTCACTCAGCGTTTTCGCTGACTTTTTCTTTTAACATGTTTTATCTCAGGTACTTGAAGGTAATTCTCGGGAAGACGACAAGAATTTATGGCCCGCACTTAAATAACAATTTCCATTCAAATGTTTTGTAAAAATTGTATGAAATTCTATGACTTGGGACCTATGTTGTTAGCCCTAAAATGTGAGCGCCATTTACGGAATTACAGTTTATTCAGATAGGCAAAACGTGGAGGGACTACTATTGACATGTTGTCAAAGTGACCTCATGTCTAGCCTATATATACCCCTCCATACTTCCATGGAGGGGTGAGGTTTTCTCTTATTGTGTATATCACTTCTCTCTCTAAATACACACACTACATTCAAGCTTTACTTTCTCTCTCTAAAATGTCTAAACACTTGTTTTATCCTCCCCGACCTCCGGATCACCCTCTTGTTAGCTTGAATCTTATGATGTTAACATATGTAATTTGATGTTTATGAATGGAAAATGCTTTATTATTAAACGACGCGATTTTTAGCGTTGTCTATGATTTGAGTAATGTGATATTCCGTAACACCAACGACTCTTCCGCTGAACTAAAGTATGAATATTTTAGGGTGTTACAGTTTTGTATCAGAGCTCTCGTTATAGAGAACGAAAGATTTTTAAAACTAAGGTTTTGAATAAACATTTCAAAATCTTTTAACTATAAACATTTTTCTCAAAATGTCTAAAAATCTTTTGACTATAACGGTGCCGAAGAATTCTTGAGTTACCGACAAGGCCAGACTGAGAAGTGTTATTTTATTATATATATAACTTGGATTATATATATGTTGTAATTTGATTACATGATTGTTTGATGATTATTTTAATACTTATACGGGGTATTTATACGACGTAGATTGTCACAAGAAACCCTAACTCCCCTAGAAAATCAATCGAAGCTATTTCTGTAGGAATTCTTGCTATTCTAGATCCAAACCAAGTTGTGGATGTTCATAATCCCAACATAATGGTTGATATTCATATAAATGTTGGTATTAGTTTATTATGATATTAAAGAAGAATTGATTAAGTCTGATATCGATGTTATGATGATCTTTCCTTATAGAGTGGAGTTTGACAAAACCTTACCACCTGGAAAGGTGTCATCTGATTCAGTGCCACCCAATTCTTAAATTTGAAATCGAAAGGGTGAATGTTGCACTTGAGGCTGTCATTGGAGCCATTACCAAAAAGCCTCATGCCACTAGTACCTTTCTGAGAAGTCTAATTGAATGTGTGAGTCGTTTCATACTAGTGACTCATTTAATAACTATTGTTGTAAGAGCTATAGGATTGGAAATTAAGTGTAGTTCATATCGAGCTTTTATTGCCCTTTCAAGGTCTAAGAATACGATTAAAAGTATTGAAGAATGAGGTAGGATATCGCATTGAGTATAAGTTGGTTGAAACTTGAATAAAGTCGAACTTAACTCGTATGGAATACGAGATTGTTAAGAGGAAGTCGTTAAGTCCTGTGATTGAATTATAAGGTTTTAAATGATTGTTAGTTTGTGTTAAGGGTTGTTCCAAGGCCATTGTCCACTAACGAGGATGCCTAGTGCCCAAGAAATAAATTGAAGAAATCTTCTTCTGAATTGGGACCGATGGATCTTCCGGAACAGGTGGAACCCCCATGACTCTTGTAGATTAGTATTCATTGTGGTATCTTTTAAAAATCCCTAACTTAACTGAGACATCAGTTGGTAGGATGAGTTCTTGGAATTGTATGACATAGTGACACGTAATGCGTTACGGTACAATTTTGACTTGTTTGTGATTAATGAAAATACTACCTTTGATTGCTAAGTTTTACATGTATCGATGTTATCTATCTTTTATTGCTTCATCCTAATGTTCGCATTAGTGATGCAACCATTGAACAAGTACTCATCTTGATTTGAGTTACATTGTGGATTATTCTTTTTGAGCGCCATCGAGGTCATGAACATCATGATTAATTGGCTAAGCTCATTTCCTGATATATTGTAGTTAGTTCTTGGTGAACAACTTTTCATCACTCTTTTGCATATCACTCATTGTTTTTATAAGTTAAAACAATATCCCTTGATAAAGATTGAATTTTTATCACCGTAAGGATTATTTATAGTGAGATTTATAAATAATCGTTATCAAAATAAAGCTGTTTATGAAACACTTTGGAAAACTTAATTGTTTTCATAACAAAGAACATCTCTGTAAATTCATTTTGGTTCTTATTCAAGAATTAAGCATGAAAATATTTTTTTTAACATGATGACAATGTTTTGACGAACTGAGTATTGCATCGTTAATCCTAAAATTGTATATAGTTGCGCGCCTACATATAATTTGGAAGGGACCATGCAAGGCTAATTAGTAGTCACCATAAAATCGATTAATAAACACTACATTTTTTTGAAGTTACGAAAGATTAAATTTTATGAGATCTGCAAGAAGTGAAAAAATAGGGACATATTGTTAAAGACACCTACATATGTGCCCGTACCATTTATTCTTCTGAGTCGAATTTACTCATCTGTGGATATTTTCTTATTTGACAATTGACAACCCTTTCTTGTCCTATTCTTTCATGGCAAGATTCTTTGGAAAAGTATTTGATTACCAAATGTTAATACCCGACTGGGTGTATCAACGTTCCTATCATTTCTTTTGATTAGTATTCATTTGAATGACTTGGGTAACGATCCGAGGAGCTTTCGAATGCGTACTCAACTAATGAAAACATGGGATATATTCATATTCGTTAAATGTTTCTGTCTTTATCTGATTTGAAATTCTCTCGCGTAGATTATGCGTTGACCTTACTCTTTTATTGGTAGCTATGTCTCCAGATATCCTTGAGTTTGTGAAGGATTATGAGTTATTATTAGTCTTTTGAGAAGTTCACATCTTATCAACGGTAACGAACTGGAAAGTTGATAGTGCCAGTAAAATGGATTGATTGATTATGACATAATGTCATTATCTAAATCGATGGGAACTCGAGTAGAATCCCCTAAAAGATAAGATTATCAAAAGTGATCTAAATAAATCTTGATGGATGACCATATCCTGCATTTAGGCTTGAAATTATACCAGGAATAGTTATGAACTAGTCATAGATCTTGTACTCTAGAAGGAACTTAAATTAAATTTATTAAAAGATGTTTCTGTCATCTGTAACTTTAAGAGGTATTTGCTGGTGAATTACCTAGACTTTCGCCATTAAGGCAATTTGAATTTGGTATTGATTATATTCCCGGTGCTGCACCTGTGGCGTGTGCACTGTACGTCAGCACCACCTGAATTAAAAGAATTACCGTGCAACTGAGAGAGTTGTCGGAAAAAGCTTTTATTCTACCGAGCTCGTCCTCATGAAGAACTAGGGTGTTATCATTCCTTATATATGTTGAATTACCGTGAACTAGGTAAATTGATGATCAAAATCTATATCCACTACCCAAGATGATAGATTTGATCGATCATTTACAAGGTTCTAGCGTATGTTCTAAAGATTTGATCCACAACATGGTTATCATCAACTTCGCATCCGCGAAAAAGATTATCTATTCCAATCACTACATTCAGAAATTGTAATGAACATTATGAGTTTCATGTTATATTTTTTGGATTGACCAATGCACATGTAGCATCCATAAATTTGGTGAATCACGTGTGTAGGTTGTCATTTGATAAATTCATGCTTGTGATCATTAAGGACTATCTATTTGTTTATAAGAATAGGAAGGAGTTAATAATTATTTATAGACTGCTCTGAGTTGGCCGAGCAATGAAAACCTGTACCTTGAATATTTAACATGTGATTTTAAGCTTAATCCTTTACACTAAATGACCATGTAATTAATGGAAATGAAATCTATATTGACACTTCAAAATTAGAGCCATTTAAGACTTTGGGTTATACCAAAAAGAAAGTGCAAATATGTTTTGACAAATGTTTTATAAAAGGAAATTTTAAGGAATCATTCCCTTATACCCAAATCATTTAACTAAACTCCTTTAGGGGTAAATGTTTGTGTATACCTCAAGACAACCTAAGGGGGGATTGAGGAAACCATTTAAACCATGACTTGGAATTTGAAAGGACAATTTTTTCTTTTTAACTAAGAAAATTTTGACCAAAGTATAAACAAAGATTTTTTTCGAACATTTACGGATCCTATTAATTATTTTTGATAAATAAACAAAAATCGGGTTAACTAAATTCAAATTTATTTTAAACATTTTTCTATAATTGTACGAACTGAGAAAATTTAAAACTTTTACGTTTACGTTTCATAAAATTAAATATTTATTATTTAATTACTTGTAATAATTATCTACGATTTAGACGTCGGATTGAGCAAAATTGATAAAAATTATAGTTGAGACGAAACTAAAATTTAGAAAATATGAAGAAAGAATTTCTGAATGAATTGTGGTCATGATAACTATTTCATCAGGAAAGGTGAATATAGATACTGACACATTATGTAGAAAGGATAAAGATTCAATTAGGATGTGTTCCTTAATAATGACTGTGTAAAATAAATTGCCGAGCAATTTAAAATATATCCGATGCTTGTAAAAAGGATAATATAGATAATAAAAGGGGTTCGCGGCTAACGTAAAATGTGACAACCCTAGATTTTGGATTTGTCACTTTTTACTGTTTGACTTTGATTATGTGCTTAGTGTGCGTTTACGAGCATTCTGTTTATATTTGAGCCTTGGATTGGATGTTAGTCTTTGTTCGTGTATTGCGTGGTGCATTATATAATGTTATGATGGGGTTAGTTCATGCTCATTTGTTCACATGGACGTAACTATGATAAAATGCGGTGCTATTTAAGGATTTTATGTGCACGTATAAGTATTATAGTAAATCATATTTTTACGATTTAGGGTTTAGCGTTTAGAGGTCTCGGATGAGGTATTTAGTCACGGGAATAATTTACGGGATGGTTTTAAGTCATTTATGACTTAATTATAAAGTTTATTTCGTACTTTAAGACTTTTCATAAAACTGTATATTTTAGGTATTTTACGGCAATCGCGTAAAATTTGAATAGTTAAAAAGGTTTAGGTCTAATTAATTAATTAAGGGACTAATAAAAAAACATAATTAAGGAAACAATAAAAAAACGAATTTAATAGATAAAAATAAATAAAAAATTATTTTTGGTAAACAAAAATAGATAGGACGGTGGAAAAATAAGAAAAAGGAAAAAAATAAAAAAAGGAAAGTGTTTTTTGTACTGGGCTAGGATTCTCATTGTTTTAGTATAAAAATAAATCAAAAGACATTATTTTCTCCAGCTTCTTTTTTTGGTCGACGGTTTCTACAAGTTTTTAGGGTTTCATAAAATTTTCTTGAATCAAGGTATATGATCAATTTAACTTTAACTTAATTCATGTTTTTATTAATTAATCATGATTGTAATGTTAATTAACCATCAATGAGATGATTAGGGTTTTATTAATTTTCTGGAAAATATAGTAATTAAGATCATTTAATGATTTTAGGGTTCTTGTTTAAAAATTTAGGGGTAATTAATGATCTTTAGAAGGTTAGTGCATAAAGGCGTAAAACAGTCTGATTTTTAGGGCTGTCTTGTGTCGACTGTTCCGGGCAGTAGGTTACACCTTTGGTCGAGTTTCTTTTTTTTAAAATTAAGTTCAGAGAGTCTACTTTTAAAAAATGTAAGGTTGGTCGAAAATGGAGTTGGGAAGGTCGTCAAATAGTTTTTACAAAAACAATGTGCTGTTTAGGAATAAATTTGGATTTCGGGAATTTGAGTCAAAACCTAACCAAACGAATGAGATAGCCAAATATTTTTGATTTGGGAACTCTTTATAATATATACGAAAGTACTGGAGGTTTTCAATAAAAGTTATGGTGTGTAGGTCGGGCTTTTGGTGTCGAACATTTAGCATGTACAGAAAATCAGTTTTGGTGAAAACGACTTTTGGCGTAGAGACTAAACGGAAGGGTTAAATGTGTAAGTTGGAAGTAAAATTGGTTTTTGGAGTTCTTAGATCATATAAAAACATAACTCCAGTAGGGTAGGAGCCAAGGGTGGTGTTAAGTTCACTTCATGTGATCGTTTAGTGACTAGTAAACCGTACCGGAGAAAAACTGGATTTTTACGTATAGAATAGCTTGTAGTGGAAGAACTGGATAGTGGGGATTGGGGGATTAGATTCATCTCCTTGATTGTTACGTAACTGGGGTGTTAAGACCTGAGCTAAGGGTGTCGTGTATGATTTAATAGGTTTGTAGGAGTGCTACCTTGTTGTGCTATCAGGTGAGTTCATAGTCCCATTTTTGCTACGTTTTTAAATGTGTTTTTCTAGTATGGGATGAAGATGACACTTGTGGTGTTCTTAAAATGTTTTGGTACTGTATTTTTTTATAAATGTGTGGACATAAATGTGCTATTGTGTGACTTGCGTGCTTATGTGTTCTCATATGTTCTTTGATATGTGTTATGATATGTGAATCTTGATTGTGGTATGATTGGGATTGGTACATAGATGTATGGGCGTCTATGGGACCAATTGTGATGTGTGTGAAGCGTGCGGGCACGATCCGTTCTGAGTTTTTGGTTCTGAGTTCTTGGTTCGTGGGGTACGACCGGGATATAGTTCATCTTCCACAGGTGGTGTGGGAAAGATCCGGATAGTGTGGTGTGTGTTCTTGTGTATGTGACGAGATACTTCTTGATTGTTATAGTGTGCTTTGTGAATTGTAGATGTGATCGGTACTTGGTTTAAGTTTTGTTGTGGATGCATGTAGCATGATTATCACATTATGGTCCATTACTATAAATTGTTTTTCTTCAATTATTTACAGCGGTTGACAAGGTTTCTTAAGATATTTTGATAACTTAAACCTATGTTCTCACCAACTTTGTGTTGACAGATTTTAGTGTCATTTTCAGGTGAGGTAGTTGTGCTAGATGATGTTAGAAATGGCTAGAGTATAGAGGCTGCTAGGATTGCATTAGGAGGAATCCCTTTCCTCTTAGTATTTATTTAATGTTTGAATAAGTGGTACATTTTAGACACCTATATGTTCGATTTTTGTTTATTTGTATGTCTTTGGTAAGAGGTAGGCCTGTTACCTACTTACCTAGACGTCTGCATGGTTTGAGATATTGTCATGACATTGTGTCACCTTTTTTTATGACATTTCTATTTCATTTAGTTAACTCTATAGACACGCTATTGTTGTGATGATATCCATACGTCGCGCCCCATATTCCGCCATGATGGGGTATGACAGAATGGTATCAGAGCCAATGGTTATAGAGAATTATGTTGCCTAGCGTAGCCTAGTCTATAGCTTAAGGGTCCCTGCATATAGGCGTCATAGGAGTATTTGTGCATTTTATAGTAATTGATGTGTTTGAATTTTATTTTCGCAGTATTTGTTAGGTTATGAACTACTATGGTTCATACTTAGCTACATGTTATTTTCTTTGCGAGTTTTGAATAGTGCGGGTTGAACTATAGTCGTATACGCTAGTCATTGTTGGATTCCGTTTAATTACGTTTTCATGTTCTTTATACATTTTGAATTTTGTCTATGCTAGTTCAGCTGGGCTACGAGTTTATTTGTTTCATGCATTGGCTATGTTATTTTAATACATGGAATTTTGGACCTTATGTTATGTTGTGGATTATGTACTTATATGAGTTGTAGGATCTATCTGCTTATTTGAGTTGGTAGACTGATGTGTTATGTGTAGTATTAATTCTTATAAGTGTCATCATAGGAGGGAGTGCATTAGTGAAAGAGGACTGGTATAAGTATGGTGGCCAACATAGTTATACAAGTACCACGACATCAATGGATTCCTAAGTATGGTTGCATGAAAGAGGGTTAATACATTATTGTATAGTATATGTTGGATGGACTTGAGTGTATGTACGCGTATGCCTATATATGTATATATCCCTTCTACTTATCAGTTGTATTCTTAGGATGGTTTTCTAGCTCTTTTCTCTTTGGGATGTTCAACTTCCGTCATAGCGCATTTATCAAGTCCTCATTTTACGTGTTTGTTTGTACGATACTTTTGGTGTAGAGGCTATTGAGAGGGTGGAGATTTCTTTTTGGAATAACGATATCTTTTGTTTTGAGTCTTACATGGTAAAAAAATAAAACTTGCAAATAGTAAAATAAAAATAGTTGTTGGTAGTCGATAAAATGAGGGTAAAGTGTCGAAAACGTGTTTGAAATAAGGTGAAATATAAGTTCTTTAACATATAAGCATGGGTTATTTATTTTAAAAATATTTTGGTTTTGATCACCAAAAGTTATTGTTCTTTAGTTAAAATATTGTTCTTATTTAATTAAATATGCTTAAATCAGTAATTAATCATATGATGGGTGAGAGTTTTAATTTTCTGGAATTAAAATAAATTAGACCTTGAATTTTGTAATTAATAACGGGTTTTTTGGGTATAAAATCGTTTTTTTTTGTTTAAATCGGATTAGGCAGAAACTGTCGCTAAATTGTCAGAATTCATCGCTAAACTGTCAGAAACTGTCGCTAATGCCTAGGCAGGTTTTAGGTAAAAATCATTTTGGTCATAACTTGTTTGTTTTTGAAGCTTTTTTGGTGATTCAAAAGCGTAAAATTATGTACTCGGAACATACTTTTCAAATATTCAGAATGTTTAGTAAATGGAGGTCAGTAGCTAGGTCTAGTTAACTGTACAAGTGTCAAGTTCAAGGTTAATTTTCGGACAACATGGTTTAAACTTGTGTTTTGGGTATTTTGGGGGTAATGAACACTTGGAGGGTTAACGGAGAGATAATTTTGGTAGAATTTAAGAGTTCTTTAGACCTTAGAATACGTGGTTATATTTTGATGAGTTTTGATTTATGGTATTTATGAGTAAGACTAAAATCGGGGTGACACTTTTAAACCCGTCGAGTTATGTGATGACTCCTAACTTGGTTTCAAGACAGTTCTTGTTTGATGAGTTGCGAGATTTAGTTAGGTTGGTTACATAACTTTATGGTTTTAATAAGTTTCCTCGCGGACGGTTATGGCTCATGTGTTGTTGGTTGAGATTATTTTAGTATAAACTGAGTTCACGTTTGAACGTGAAGGTTTTATCAGGGATATGTATCCTCGTTTGTTTGCTGAGAATAAGGTTGAGTTTGGGAGTAAATCTCGGGACCAGATTTCTATTAGGAGGGAGTGATGTGACAACCCTAGATTTTGGATTTGTCACTTTTTACTGTTTGACTTTGATTATGTGCTTAGTGTGCGTTTACGAGCATTCTGTTTATATTTGAGCCTTGGATTGGATGTTTGTCTTCGTTCGTGTATTGCGTGGTGCATTATATAATGTTATGATGGGGTTAGTTCATGCTCATTTTTTCACATGGATGTAACTATGATAGAATGCGGTGCTATGTGTACGTATAAGTATTATAGTAAATCGTATTTTACGATTTAGGGTTTAGTGTTTAGAGGTCTCGGATGAGGTATTTAGTCACGGGAATAATTTACGGGATGGTTTTAAGTCATTTATGACTTGGTTATAAAGTTTATTTCCTATTTTAAGAATTTTCATAAAACTGTATATTTTACGTATTTTACGGCAATCGCGTAAAATTTGAATACTTAAAAAGTTTTAGGTCTAATTAATTAATTAAGGGACTAATAAAAAAATATAATTAAGGAAACAATAAAAAAACGAATTTAATAGATAAAAATAAAAAAAAATTATTTTTGGTAAAAAAATAGATAGGACGGTGGAAAAATAAGAAAAAGGAAAAAAATAAAAAAAAGGAAAGTGTTATTTGTATTAGGCTAGGATTCTCAATGTTTTAGTATAAAAACAAATCAAAAGACATTATTTTATCCTGCTTCTTTTTTTGGTCGACGGTTTCTACAAGTTTTTAGGGTTTCATAAAATTTTTCTTGATTCAAGGTATATGATCAATTTAACTTTAACTTAATTCATGTTTTTATCAATTAATCATGATTGTAATGCTAATTAACCATCAATGAGATGATTAGGGTTTTATTAATTTTCTGGAAAATATAGTAGTTAAGATCAATGAATGATTTTAGGGTTCTTGTTTAAAAATTTAGGGGTAATTAATGATCTTTAGAAGGTTAGTGCATAAAGGCGTAAGACAGTCTGATTTTTAGGGCTGTCTTGTGTCGACTGTTCCGGGCAGTAGGTAGCACCTTTGGTCGAGTTTCTTTTTTTTTTAAATTAAGTTCAGAGAGTCTACTTTTCAAAAATGTAAGGTTGGTCGAAAATGGAGTTGCGAAGGTCGTCAAATAATTTTTACAAAAACAGTGCGGTGTTCCGGAATAAATTTGGATTTCGGGAATTTGAGTCAAAACCTAACCTAACGAATGAGATAGCCAAATATTTTTGATTTGGGAACTCTTTATATTATATATGAAAGTACTGGAGGTTTTCAATAAAAGTTATGGTGTGTAGGTCGGGCTTTTGGTGTCGAACATTTAGCATGTACAGAAAATCAGTTTTGGTGAAAACGACTTTTGGCGTAGAGACTAAACGGAAGGGCTAAATGTGTAAGTTGGAAGTAAAATTGGTTTTTGGAGTTTTTAGATCATATAAAAACATAACTCCAGTAGGGTAGGAGCCAAGGGTGGTGTTAAGTTCACTTCATGTGATCGTTTAGTGACTAGTAAACCGTACCGGAGAAAAACTGAATTTTTACGTATAGAATAGCTTGTAGTGGAAGAACTGGATAGTGGGGATTGGAGGATTAGATTCATCTCCTTGATTGTTACTTAACTTGGGTGTTAAGACCTGAGCTAAGGGTGTCGTGTATGATTTTATAGGTCTGCAGGAGTGCTACCTTGTTGCGCTATCAGGTGAGTTCATAGTCCCATTTTTGCTACGTTTTTAAATGTTTTTCTAGTATGGGATGGAGATGACACTTGTGGTGTTCTTAAAATGTTTTGGTACTGTATTTTTTATAAATGTGTGGACATAAATGTGCTATTGTGTGACTTGCGTGCTTATGTGTTCTCATATGTGCTTTGATATGTGTTATGATATGTGAATCTTGATTGTGTTATGATTGGGATTGGTACATAGATGTATGGGCGTCTATGGGACCAGTTGTGATGTTTGTGGAGTGTGGGGAACGATCCGTCCTGAGTTTTTGGTTCTGAGTTCTTGGTTCGTGTGCACGATCCGTCCTGAGTACTTGTGCATCGTCTCTTCGGAGGCAAGATATCTCGACGGGGATATAGTTCATCTTCCACAGGTGGTGTGGGAAAGATCCGGATAGTGTGGTGTGTGTTCTTGTGTGTGTGACGGGATACTTCTTGATTGTTATAGTGTGCTTTGTGAATTGTAGATGTGATCGGTACTTGGTTTAAGTTTTCTTGTGGATGCATGTAGCATGATTATCACATTATGGTCCATTACTATAAATTATTTTTCTTTAATTATTACAGTGGTTGACAAGGTTTCTTAAGATATTTTGTTAACTTAAACCTATGTTCTCACCAACTTTGTGTTGACTGATTTTAGTGTCATTTTCAGGTGAGGTAGTTGTGCTAGATGATGTTAGAAGGGGCTAGAGTATAGAGGCTGCTAGGATTGCATTAGGAGGAATCCCTTTCCTCTTAGTATTTATTTAATGTTTGAATAAGTGGTACATTTTAGACACCTATATGTTCGATTTTTGTTTATTTGTATGTCTTTGGTAAGAGGTAGGCCTGTTACCTACTTACCTAGACGTCTGCATTGTTTGAGATATTGTCATGACATTGTGTCACCTTTTTTTATGACATTTCTATTTCATTTAGTTAACTCTATAGACACGCTATTGTTGTGATGATATCCATACGTCGCGCCCCAGATTCCGCCATGGTGGGGTGTGACATAAACCATTATATTTAAGAAGCTGATGGCGTTAATTGTTTAAAAGTTCGCTTGTGGTTGCTTGAATATGGAGGATTTTGAGATTTAGTCATATTAGAATCTCATAAGATTAAGTATTCTATTCATGTCATTTCTGACTAAATGTATCTTTATCTGAAGAAGTTGTACTGATGGCAAATTATGAAGGCAAACATCGCCTCATACATTAGTAAACGTCTAACTATTGCAAAGGTCATCATCGGAATTTGATTCGATTTGGGTCATCGTTGACAGACTGACCAAATCTACTGATATCATTCATGTTAATGATAAATTCTCGATGAAGAAATTGACTCTTTTGTGTTTAAAGGAGTTGTGTAAACATAGTGTGCTTGTATCGATCATCTCTATCAAGATCCTCGCTTCGCATCGAATTTCAAGAGATTTGCTCAGAAGTCATTGGGAACGAACCTTGATGAGAGTACTGTTTACCACCTCAATCGAAGGGACGAGGTAAAGTAACGATACAAGATACTAGAAGTGTTGTTTTATGCTTGAATAATTGACCTTTGGTAATAAACAGTATAATCGTTTTCCTTTGGAGAGATTATCATAGATAATTATCGTATTAGGATCAAGATCGAATCTTGTGAGGATCTAAATATGAGAGCATCTATAAGCAGGATTTGGGATGAAGACACCCGACATACACCCATTGTGAGTTGGACATGTCTTTTAGGTTTAAGGTTGCCTATGATGACAAACCTAACCTTACGAAATACCCGACCCGCGAGACCTGAAATGATTGTTAAAATGATCTGATTATTGACTGCCGATAGTGGGCAGGAGGTTATGTGAATATGAAATGTAGATCTTGAAGTACAGGATGGGTAGCGAAGTTACGCCAAAAATTTTCACCTTGGAAAAATGAATTGATGATCTGAAGGATCATGGGAAATAAGTCCCCGTTGTATGGGACCATTGAGATAATGTAAAATTTGGTTTGAAAAGGCATACAAGTTGGACCTACCCTAGGACTTCAAGGGCTGCGTGAATTATGTTTCATATATCGAACTTGATAAAACATCTATCAAGTGAAAATCTGATTACTTCTTGATGAAATTTAGATCGGCGAAAAGTTGCATTCATCAAAAACCCGTGAACTAGAGAAAGTAAGTCAACATTAAGCCTGATCGTATTCCCGTAGTTGTGTTTGATGAAACTCGCGTATTGTAATGTATTACACTTGAGAGAAAAGACCGAATGTGGAGGAAATACACACATGGCTTTAACTCTATAAGAAGCGAGTAGTAAGATAAATCGATCTTTGAGGACAAAGATCCTGTTTAGGGGTAAATGTTGTGACAATATATTAATTTATGGTCGATATTTTATTCTCAAGTATTATTTAAAAACATTATTTTAATGTTATATTATGAACTCACTCATTTTTGGGAAGAAATTTGGGTTTACGTCTTGAAGTAGCATCGACTACATCTAAACCAGAGGACTCTACGTTACGTGCTTACGTTTACATACACCGTCTTTGGTGACAGTCCGACATTTCAGGAAATAAATTTATCCGTGAAAATTATTTTGAAATTTTAATTTGTGTTGGTTCATAAACTCACAAATTTACGAAAAGAGATTAGGACTTACGTGAATAATTTAACGTCCTTTACGACTAAACCGGAAACCCTAGGTTTACGTATTTACGTTTTTGAACTCTGTTTTTGATGAGACAATTTTTATTAGATTCGTTTTGTGCCGTTGATTCATAATTTATAAAAACATTTTTCGTAAAACGACCCGAGGGCGCGCAAATCGAGGAAACTAGAATCGAGGAGTACCCGTAAATTAATGGAGATGAGACAAGTTTACACTTGCCTCACCCCCATATGTGGCGGCTGAAAACAAGCCACAACACACCTTATGTGTAAGCTTAACCAAGCTTATAGGACACTTGTCCACTTGGTTTATCAAAAACCACCAACACTTGAAACTAGCTACCATAAACCATCTATTCTCACTTTTCAACATGTAAACCACCAAAACTCTCTCTCTTGACTCTTTTGTGTCCGGCCCATATCACCCAAAAACACCCCATTATATCAAAAATTTAACCATAAATCATATCTATAATTTACATATGATGAAAACTCATTGAAGTTATGAAGATTGGAGGTGATCATGACAACTAAAAAGGAGTTTAAAAAGGAGTTTATATGGAGATCACGGGATGATTTTTGGAGGAGTCTACAAATACTTGGTGATCCTAGAAGTGGTGTTGATATCTCATAAGATTGGTTACCCAAAACCAAGTCTTGTTCATCCAAAAACTAATCATTTCATCACTTTGGTGGTATAGAGATTGTTTCTTCCTATCCTCTTATTATTTTGAATATGTAATCTTGTATTTTCTTTATTTATGTATATGTATATGATGATAAATGATGATCAAAAATATTATGTGGGTATCATGTGTTGATAAACTTGGTTAAAAAGATTAAAAACTACATGTAAAAGTGGTAAAATCTTGCTTAAATAAGTTGGTTGTATAAAAACAGTAAAGAACCTTATGTTAAACTGTTAAAATGGCATGGATGAATTAATATAAAGTAAGTTATAAGACTTGTACACATGTGAGAGTTGGCCATACAATGGAATCCTTAAAATGAGTGAGATATGATCAAAACAATATTGAAGTACAAATCTGAGTAGTCTGTTTTGGACGGACTGTTAGGGACATTTAGAGATTGATTGAGCAGTAGCTAAAACTGAGTTAATTGTATCAAATAATTTGTAGTTTGTGCCACCTAAAAATGAGCTTCTATCTCCTTGTAGAACTCAAGATATGGTAAAAATGGTGAAAGTGAAAATCATAATCAGATTTGTAAAATAAAAGTATATAGTATAATATTAGCACTCAAGTAAATATAATATAAAATATATACTTAAAACACACTAACTATATATTACATATAAATAAGTATTTACTTTAATAAATAAAAGGGATATTTTATAAAAATGACAATTTGATAAGTTTTATAAGTTATAAAACTAAAAACATAAGTTTTACGTCTTTTCGGCTAAAACCGATATATTAGCGTTTTCGTCAATTAAAACTTAGACGGTCGGACCCGTCTAATGTAAACTTTTTATAACTCATATACTGATGTATAAGTACACATGACAAGTAAAAACCAATAAAACCCGAGCTTTATAACATATGGACATTAACGGGCCAAATTAGCCTTGTTGGACTATTAACCCAACTAATTTGGCTAAACACTAATACACTTACTCATTGGGCTTAACCCACTTGGGCCCAACATGTGAGTATAGGACTGATATTAAAATTATAAATTGGACTAATATAATGTAATGGGCTTATTGGGCCTTGACATGTAAAGAAGTTAAACTAGTGAAACTAGTATAAAAATTTACCAACACATGACACTATAATGAGTGAATAAAGATGTACAATCTCACTTGATCATCATCATATTTATAATATCATCATGTATACATAGCCATTATTTTTATAAATTCATTGGACAAGAGTCTAAGACAAGTATTATTTGTCTAGGTTTTCGTGATTGAAGCACGTACCGTACATCAAAATCGCCGATAACCGCCTTTCCCAATCAACGTGAGTTCATAGCCTCACACTGTTTTAAATGTTTTATGAAATTTTTTATAAACCCGCGAGGGAGATAACATGTTAGTTTTAATAAAAATAGGACACCAGTTGTCCCGATTGTTTGCTTATTGATATGGACCCGAATGATTATATGACCCGATGAATGATTATATGACCCGATAAATGAAACGAAATGGATTATTGTAGTTAGATTATGTCACTAAAAGTCCTATTAGCATGAATTGTTAACTACTGGGATTTGGTAGACGCTTATGCATATAATAGTACTATTTGGGGAAGATCTCCCCAGTTCGCGCCTTGACGGTTGATCCCCATCGTGCCACATTGATTGGTAAGTAAATTAATGTATGAGAAGATATATAAGCGTGATTATTGTGACGACACGCTGTTTTAGATGGGAAAATGAGTTTCGGGTTAGCTAACCGTTGTTTGTTATAGTAAGGTAGCAATGTCATGTGGCTTATAATAATCCAATAACGAAAATACTGCTATACGCATTGAATTATGATATATTGCCTGACTAGCAATATGGGGTCTTATTATTGATATTATGTTCGTGTTTTGGTTTTACATAACCATTTTCTTATAACGGTTTTTATTAAACTCTATACAACGTTATAAAACGTATTGTATGATGTTTTTACGACATTGGTTCGTATAATGGTTTTGAAGGCAAAAGCCTACAGTATGATTTACAACAAAGATTTATATAAAATGTTTTTGGCTTATTTTATAGCATACGACAAGAATTGTACAAAATGATTTTCGGTAATAATTTCATACCGATGATATATTAATGGATTTCATTAAACTCTATGAATTCACTCGGCGTTTTCGCTGACCTTTTCTTTTAACATGTTTTATCTCAGGTAGTTGAAGGTAATTATCGGGAAGACGACAAGAATTTATGGCCCGCACTTAAATAACAATTTCAATTCAAATAATTTGTAAAAATTGTATGAAATACTATGACTTGGGACCTATGTAATTTGATGTTTATGAATGGAAAGTGCTTTATTATTAGATGACGTGATTTTTAGCGTTGTCTATGATTTGAGTAATGTGTTATCCCGTAACACCAACGACTCTTCCGCTGAACTAAAGTATGAATATTTTGGGGTGTTGCACCTTGGATCTTCAATCCCGCAACCCTTGTGAGAGTAATATTGGATTGGAGCAACTATTAAATCCCTGCAACCCTTGTGAGAGTAATATTGTAATTTAATAGCTACTATAATTAACACCACACTGCCCCTCTTGGGAGTCTTGTATAATTTTTTTTCTAGCCACTCATTTTTTTTATAACCCGCTCTTATTTTTCTTGATTCCTCTTAATAAGTGTGAAAACACTTATCCTTTTACCACTTATTTCCAATAATAACAAGACCAAAACGTGTATTTTATGTCGTAAAAGTCGTAATTATGTGTGGTTTGTGTTTTTATTGTGTTTCAGGATAAAAATATGAAAAAGGAAGAAAACATGGGCTATCACGGGCTTTTATCGAAGAAAACGACAAAAGACGAAGTCAAAAGATCAAGAGCGCAAAAAGAACGGAAGTCCAAGGCCTATTCTGAAGATTTATCGAAGAAAAAGTCTAAAGACGGAAGTTTAATGAAGTCGAAGAACTCAAGTCTAATAGAAGAAGAAATTTATAAGACAAGTTCAATTTATATCGACAAATCCCGAGACGACGTCGAGGACAAATAATTTAAATCGAGTCGAGACGAAAAGAAAGAAGGAAGCAACACATGCACTCCACACCTCCTATAAATACCCTCCTAATCACACATTAGGAGGGTGTTAGCTAGTTTATTTCTTTTTTTTTGTAGTTTTCATTTTAGAGAGAGAAAGTGTTTAACTTTCTCTCACTAAAACTTCAACTTTTCTTTCAAATTTAAGCTTTATTTCATCTTTATGGATTTGCTTTTAGCTAATCCGGTGGTCTAGGTGGGTGGTAGAAGGTGGAAGCCATTTGATACAAGAGATTTTGTTGGGTTCAAAATAATTCTCGGAATCCTCTCGAATTGATCTCAGTTAAAAGTGAAATGATTTGTTCTTGGTGACAAAAAGGAGTTTGGTTTTCTATTCTATTAAAAAGTAAAGCTAGACTTAAAAATTTAAATCAAACAGTAAATGAAAAATACCCTAACAGAAATTACCGTATTCGGAAAACACGTTCTATGCGGAATAAATATTCAATTCGGAATGTTATACTATGCGGAATAATATCTCTAATCGGAATAATGGTCCAATTCGGAAAATAAGCCTCTATGCGGAAAGAATGGCCTACTCGGAATGTAATGCTATTCGGAAAAGTATGCCCTATTCGGAAAATACGTCCTATACGGAAAACAGTGCCTATTCGGAATAAAATGCTCAATTCGGAAAAAATGGCTTATGCGGAAAATAAAGCTATTCGGAATATATAAAATATTCCGAGTAATGAAATGGAAAATCTTGCTATGCGGAAAGTGCCAATATTCCCAATAAAGGAAAAATCAAGAAGACTACTCGGAATAAATTTTATTCCGAATAAAAGAAGAGTAAATAGCCCTATTCGGAATATCCAATATTCCGAATAAGGGAAGCCGAAAATCGTTTATTCGGAATATTTCTCGGGTAAGAACAGTAGCAGACGCGCAAGAACAGGAGACGCGGTTTAAGCCCAAAATCAAGTTGAATACGCAAAAAGGTTTTACCAAACTAACCAATAATCATTTAAATACCATAAGTAACAAATCCCAACAATAAAAACACTAAATCAACAACTTTTTAAGATCAAAATTGAATCAAATAAAAACTTAAAAACTTGCAATAAAAAGATGATGAAGAACAAGATGGATAGAAAGATTGGAATTAAAAGATTAATGTAAAGGTAACAAGAGTAATGATTGAACACTTACAAGATTGAATGAAAATCAAAAATCACCAAACACCCTAATGGTGTTGGTGATGAAACGAACCAAAGAAAACTCGGGAAAAGAAAAAATGAAATCTAACTCCCTAAAATGTGAAGGAAAACCCTATATATATAGTCCTAGTGGTTGGTTGGTGAGTGGGCTTTCTCCCTTTCTTCTTGTCTTCTCGTCTTTTCAGAAAAGTTGACGTTTTCGATTCTGATTCGGGATTTGTCGTCGATTAAATTCAACTCGTCTTTTAATTTCTTCGTTTAATAGACTTGAGTTTATTCGACTTATGAAAATCTTCCATCTTTGGTCCTTTTCTTCGATAATTCTTCAAATAGGCCCATTGACTTCAAATCTTTTGCATCTCTTGGACAATAGACTTCGACTTTAGTCTTTTTTCCTTGATAAAACCCGTGTAATCCCATGTTTTCTTTAATATTCATCCGGTCAGCTCTGAAAATACAATAAACACAAAAACCACGCATAATTCCAAACAAATGATATTAAATACGTGTTTTGGTCTTGTTTTAGCTAGAATTAAGTGGTAAAAGGATGGGTGTTTACACACCTATCAAATCCCCTACACTTAACCATTGCCATGCCCTCATGCAATGCTTAGTGATAAAGCAAATTTACACTTTTCTCATAATCAATCAACCTTGGCCTTATTCAAATACTACTAAACAAAAATTAAAGTACTAAAAGAAATTAAAACTTAAAAGGATAGAAAACCATTTTTCACTTGAAAATAGCTACATGGAAATAACTTGCAAAGAGATCAATGACTTACATTAGGGCTTTTGTGCTGCGAAGATTTATCACCCTCAAGTTTCACGTTCCCCAAACTAAGCTTAAAAACGAGATCATTGTTATTATAAGTTAGCAAATCAAACACTTACACACATGGCTTAATTAAATGCTTAAACTCCCTTATTCCTAGGTGTATCTCTTATATTTTATTTTTGTCTTAGAATGATCATGAAGATGCATTTTTGGACTTATTTCGATAGTTTATTTAGGCTAAAAGCAAAGTAGGACGATTTGATCAATAGTTAGCTAAAGGACAAAATCTTTTAAAACTGCTTCTCGGGATATCAAAAAGTTCATATCTTGGCATAACTCGGTTCACGATTTGAGACCTTTCTCGGGCCGATATTTGGCATGTGCTTCATACTTCATATCTTGAGAGACGTGCTTGAGATAATGGTCTTCTCATCGTTCATAGAGTTTCTTCACTTGGAGACTTTTGAGGGGTACTCCAACTTTGTTGACCACGACTTCATGATTATTTCTTCAATCTCTAATTGGGATTTTGAGATACAACGATCCGCCTCCTTTTTGGACTTGGATCTATTTATCCTCATACCTTGTTAGGGTCTTTTCGGATAGACTTCTCCATGATCTTTATGGAAGTTGATTGCTTTTCGTCATGAGTCTTGATCCTTCATATTGATTTAGGAATAATTCTTTTCACATCACTTTGGATCTTCAGCAATAAAATTAAATCCTCATGCCTTGTTAGGGCCTTTTCGGACTCGCCAATCTTCGCGCCCCGCTTCATAAGTTATGCCTTGGCTATGAACTCTTATCATTACCGAGCAACTTTTAAACGATCTTGGGCTAGAAGCTAAGTAACTTTTCAAATCGTACGACCTTACTTATTGCAGATAATTTATTAGCAAGTGATGGGAGAATAGGCAAATAATTACACCAAGTGAGCTTGTGCAAGAATACCGACTTATAATTGACTCTATCATTTCTCGTCCTCCACAATTTAAAATCTCAATTAATGAGACTCGTGGACACTTAGCCTAATAAACCAAATAAGGTCTACATGGTTAAGGATACTAGCTAGAATAAACTTGGATAAGTCTATTCGGGTTGAGTCAAAATAAACGCAACGGGCCTAATATGTCAAAGATTTCTAAACTAGCTACACCACTTTATTAATATTTTTGAATTTATTGCGGGATATATACATATGAAAGCAACGATAAAAATTTAAAAATTACAACTAAATGGCCAAAGTTAATAAAAAATTTGAAAAATGTTGAAAAATATGATTTTCCGGTTAAATGAAGGCATTTTCATGGAAAAGTCCACTTAAAACTTCGATAGAAGTCCCCCCTACACTTAAGATAAACATTGTCCTCAATGTTTAAGCATGTGGGAAAAGTCTCCCCTACACTTATGACATTGTGCACGTTGGTTAACTCGAGTTAAGGAAGAGACGACTAAAGTGATCAATTTCAAATGTGAGTATGAAGAAAATTGAATCACGATAGTTGAGAGATAGAACCGGATTTCGGATAACACGGGAGCACGGTTCTTCAGAGATTTCCAAGATTGCAGATATCCCTGTAATCACATCACCATACAAACACAAACGACCAAAATAGGTCCTCCCCTACACTTAGGGGGTTAAAGGGATAGATACTCGGGCTGCCTCCCGAGGAGCGCTTGTTTTTTATAACCGAGTCACGAGCCTGACTCGACCCAAAATTAGTTCATGGGGAAAGTGGTGAGGGATGGAATCACCTCTTGAGAGGTGTCCTCACCAAAGTACAATTTCACTCGTTGGCCATTCACCTTAAAATTAGGTCTATCAGGTTGAGCGAGCTCGAGAGTACCATATGGAAAAATTTGGGCAATGGTGAATGGGCCGGACCAACGAGATTTGAGCTTGCCCGAAAAGATTTTCAACCGAGAGTTAAAAAGTAAGACTTTGTCTCCAACATGGAACTCTTGGTTTTTGATCTTGGAGTCGTGAATGAGCTTAGTTCTTTCCTTATAGATTAAAGAATTTTCATAAGCCTCATTCTGAAGTTCATTCAGCTCATTGAGTTGGATCTTGCGTAGGTCACCGGCTTTGTTTATATCAAAATTAGCCCACTTCAAGGCCCAATAAGCCTTGTGCTCCAACTCAATGGGGAGGTGGCACGCTTTCCCGTACACAAGACGATAAGGCGTACAGCCGATCAGGGTCTTGTAAGCAGTACGGAAAGCCCACAAAGCATCATCAAGTTTATCAGCCCATGAGGCACGATGCTCTCCCACGGTTCTTTCCAGAATTCGCTTAAGACCTCGGTTGGATATTTCAGCCTGGCCATTAGTTTGTGGGTGGTAGGCTGTGGAAAGACGATGATTTACACCGTACTTAGCCATGACTCTAGCAAATTGGTCATTGCAGAAATGAGTCCCACGATCACTAATAATGGCGCGAGGCACACCAAATCTAGCGAATAGAGCTTTCAAAAAGTTACAAACCACCCTTGCGTCATTAGTAGGTAAAGCTTTGGCTTCAACCCACTTTTAAACGTAGTCAACGGCAACAAGGATGTATTTGTTTCCTTTAGAAGAAGGGAATGGCCCCATAAAGTCGATACCCCAAACATCAAAGATTTCACACTCTTGAATGAAATTCTGAGGCATCTCGTCTTTATGTGTGATCGTGCCTTGTTTTTGGCAAACATCACATCTTTTAACCATATCGTGAGCGTCACGATAGATGGTGGGCCAATAAAATCCCGAATCAAACACTTTTTTAGCAGTGTAGTTGGGACCAAAGTGACCACCAGTGGGTCCTTTGTGGCAAGCATCAAGGATTTCCGAGGCTGCCGGTCCATCAACACATCGGCGAATAATCAGGTCGGCACATTGTTTGAATAGGTAAGGGTCGTCCCAAAAGTAAGTCTTAATGTCGGTGAAGAACTTTTTCTTTTGTTGGGACGTCAACCCTTCCTTGAGAATTCCACCTGCCAAGTAGTTTGCAAAGTCCGCAAACCACGGGGTTTCATTCGGCTTTGAGTTTATAGACATTAAGGTCTCCAAGGGAAAAGAATCATTGATTTCTTTGTTCGGATGATCCCCTTGGTAAGGATCCTCAAGTCTGCTGAGATGATCCGCGGCTAGGTTTTCAGCTCCTTTTTTATCGCGAATTTCGATTTTAAATTCCTGGAGCAGCAAAACCCAGCGAAGAAGTCTTGGTTTGGAATCTTGCTTTGTCAACAAGTACTTCAGCGCGGAATGATCGGTATACACAATTGTTGTAGAAAGGACAAGATAGGGGCGGAATTTTTCAAAAGCATAGACAACAGCTAAAAGCTCTTTTTCGGTTATCGTATAATGCAATTGTGCCCCAGTCATTGTCTTGCTAGCGTAATGGATCGGTTGGAAGTGTTTGTTCACTCTTTGTCCAAGAACTGTTCCAATAGCAAAATCACTAGCATCGCACATCAACTCAAAGGGCAGCTCCCAATTAGGGGTAACCAAGACGGGTGCCTTAGTTAGCTTATCCTTAAGCGAGTTGAAGGCTTCAAGACACTCTTTGGAGAAGATAAAAGGAGTATCTTTTTCCAAGAGGTGGGTCATCGGGCGAGCGATTTGAGAAAAGTCTTTGATGAATCGACGGTAGAAGCCCGCATGACCCAGGAAACTTCTCACACCCTTCACGGTTGAAGGTGGAGGCAACTTTGCGATAACATCGACTTTAGCACGGTCTACTTCAAGACCGGCTTTCGAGATCTTATGTCCAAGTACGATGCCTTCTTTTACCATAAAATGGCATTTTTCCCAATTCAGAACAAGGCGAGTGTCTTCGCACCGCTTGAGCATACGTTCCAAATTGGCAAGGCAAGAAGAGAATGAATCCCCGAAGACCGAGAAATCATCCATGAAGACTTCCATGGTTTGTTCAACCATGTCATGGAAGATAGCTAACATACACCTTTGGAAAGTCCCGGGCGCATTACATAAGCCAAAAGGCATTCTTTTGTAAGCAAAAGTTCCATAGGGACAAGTGAATGTAGTCTTCTCTTGATCTTGGGGATCGATGGGTATTTGAAAATAACCCGAGAAACCATCAAGAAAGCAGTAATATTCATTTCCTGCTAATCGTTCAAGTATTTGGTCCATAAAAGGTAGAGGGAAATGATCCTTTCTCGTGGCATCATTGAGTTTGCGGTAGTCTATACAAACTCTCCACCCAGTAACGAGATGAGTGGGAATTAACTCATTGTGTTCATTTGGAACAACGGTTATTCGGCCCTTCTTGGGCACACAATGGATTGGACTAACCCACGGTGAATCCGAAATAGGGTAAATCATACCCGCATCAAGAAGTTTGATAACCTCTGTTTTGATGACTTCATGGATTTTTGGATTCACCCTTCGTTGGCTTTGAGTTGTTGGCTTAAAGTCGTCCTCCATGAGAATTTTGTGTGTGCAGAAGTGAGGATCAATTCCACGAATATCCGAAATCTTCCAAGCAATAGCCTTCTTATGATCTTTCAACACGGCGACAAGTCGGGCTTTCTCTTCAACCTTCAAATCCTTAGCAATGATGACTGGCGACTTCTGCTCTTCTTCAAGGAATACATACTCAAGATGGGGCGGCAACTCCTTAAGTTCTAAATCCGGAGGATTGTCGACGGGAGGCGTATTCGAAGTCGGAGTATCGATAGCAATAACCGTGGGAGATGGAGGAGAAGGATTGTCTTCTTTGAGGAGGTTTGCAATGAAACTGAGATCTTCATCCCAATTGGTAGTAGAATCGTCATTGTCTAAATTCACATCTCCCATGGTGGCTTCCAAATCTTTCCAAAGGAAATCACTTTCTCCAAATAGAGATAGTGATGAGTCGATAGAGGAAATGGTCTCAACATTGGGAAGAGAGGTAGAAATAATTTTACAAGCATCTTTGAAGTGTTCTTCACAAGCCTCATCAAGAACGTCAATACAATTAACACTTTCGTATGAATAAGGCTGTTTAGAAAGCTTTCCCATGTTGAAGACTACTTTATCGTCACCCACTCTCATAATAAGCTCACCGGCTTCAACATCGATGAGAGTGCGACCGGTCCTCAAGAATGGACGACCAACAATGAGTGGCACACGGGGGTCCATCTCGTAGTCAACGACAACAAAATCAGCAGGGAAGGTGAATTTGTCGACTCCTACAATGACGTCTTCGGCTATCCCCACTGGATAAGCAACCGTTCGGTTTGCTAATTCCAAAGTCATTTTGGTGGGGACTAGCTCTGGGAGAGATAATTGCTTCCAAACACTTAGAGGCATGAGATTAATACTGGCACCTAGATCGGCTAGGGCCATGCAATTCTCTACTCCCGGGAAATTGCAAGGAATTAAGAAACGACCCGGATCACCAAGCTTGGTTGGCAATTTCCTTAAGAGTACTGCAGAGAAATTCTCATTAAGTTGGGTGTTGGCAATATCGAGGAGCTTTTCCTTGTCGCTCAGAAGATCTTTAAACATTTTCGCGTATTTGGGCATGTGAGCGAGAGCCTCAGCGAAGGAGATATTGAAATTCAATTGTTTGAACATTTTAAGGAAGTTCGAAACCTGAATATCATCCTTGCTCTTTTGCTTCTCTTTCCTCAACCTAGATGGATAAGGTATATTGGAAGAAGAGGAAGGCTTTGGGAGAATAGGATCACTCACAACCACGGGTGGAGGAGGGGTAGAAGGAAGAGGTGGAGAAATTGGGGAAGGAGAAGGATGAGGAATAGGAGCAGGTGACTCGTTCTCCTTAGTCACAACCACCGGTGGAGGTATAGGAAGCTCGGGTTCCTTGGTACCTTTACCACTTCGAGTAGTGATTGCTTTCATCTCCCCTCTTGGATTCGCAACGGTATTACTCGGAAGAGTACCCGAAGGAGAGGGTTGATTACCTTGGAAGAAACCAGCCATCATGTTCCTCAGATCATTAGTTTGGCTATCCAACGTGTTTCTAATGTCGGCTCTCAAATCGTTTCCTTGCTTGACCAAGTCTGCTTTCAAGTTTCGCACTTCCTGTTGGAGATTTTCCACAATCACATCATTGGTCCTCATGTAGGTTGCAACCTCTTGGTGTAATGCAGTGGTGGTTTGGTTGGGAGGAGCATTGTATGCGGGTGGTTGATAAGCAGGTTGTTGGTAAACTTGGTTGTTACGTTGAGGTGGTTGTTGCTGCTTGTGAGGAGGGATGTATGGTTGTCGAGGTTGTTGTTGTTGTTGAGGAGGGCGATTAAGGTTTTGTTGTTGGTTTGGGTTGGTAGGAGGAAAGCCAGGTGGGGAAAGATAATTGTTGGAGCGGTAGCTAAGCAAGTTACGGTCACCTTGAGGTCTAGCTTGATAAGCAGGTTGAGGATAGGTGCCATATGCCTCATTCAGATTCTCAGCAGGGTAGTCTTGGGTGGCGGTACAAGTGGTGTAAGAGTGAGGACCACCGCATATCTCACAAGGTTGGCTGACAGCGTTAACTTGGGCGTTTTTAGCGTTGTTGCTGCTGTTGTTGCTGACGGTGTGGGTGACAAGCGATTCAAGAAGCGTAGTGATTTTGTCCAATCGCTTGTCGCTGTCACTAGTGCTAGCACTAGCGACATTGGTCCGAACACTCTTGGTTTGCACACGAGATTTATTCTCAATGATGTCCCAAGCAACATTGGAAGTCTTAGCCAATAGATTACCCCCCGAGGCGCTGTTCAGTGAATCTTGGTCACTCATGCTTAAACCATTGTAAAAAGTATTAATTTGATGTACTTTGGTAAAACCATGTTGTGGGCATTTTCTTAAAAGATCTTTAAAGCGATCCCAAGATTCACTGAACGACTCATCGTACTTTTGTTCAAAATTTATGATTTCATTCCGCAATGCGGTAGTACGAGAGGGTGGAAAAAAGTAATTGATGAACTTTGTTTCCAAATCCGTCCACGAGAGAATACTCTGTGGCGGTTCCTTAGCAAGCCAATGTCGGGCTTGTCCCTCTAAAGAAAAGGGAAAAAGTTGTAACCTTATAACCTCTTGTGGAACTCCATTGAACTTGACCGTGTTGGTGAGTTGCAAGAATCTCTTAATATGGTCATGTGGGTCATCAATGGTACGTCCCAAGAATGGTTGAGCGGAGACCATCTGGATAAAGCCTGATTTTAGCTCGAAATTGTTGGCGGAAATTGGAGGTATGACAATTGGATCCGTGTTGCCATCTACATGAGCTTGCAGCAGTTCAATCATCGGGCGATTATCCGGAAGGGGCTCATTGTTGTTGTTATTGTTCATGTTGTTGAAAGGTGGGTTGTTGTTGTTATTATTGTTTGGAGGTGGTACACCGGCCATGTCTAAGTGATCGAGAGGCTCGGGCTCTTGATATGACGTGGATCGAGTGCGCATACACCTGCAAAAGAACGAACAAAGAAAAACAAAGCAAAAATATTTTTGGTTTTTATGTTTTTTAATTTTTTTTTTGTATTTTGGAAAATTTTATATTTTTTAGGATTTTTGAAAATTTTGTGAAAAAGTAACGTTCACGGGGAACGGATCCCAAAATCCAAGTTCTCACAAAAAACTTTTGATCTTAACGAGAAGAGCCGGCAGCGGCGCCATTTGATACAAGAGATTTTGTTGGGTTCAAAATAATTCTCGGAATCCTCTCGAATTGATCTCAGTTAAAAGTGAAATGATTTGTTCTTGGTGACAAAAAGGAGTTTGGTTTTCTATTCTATTAAAAAGTAAAGCTAGACTTAAAAATTTAAATCAAACAGTAAATGAAAAATACCCTAACAGAAATTACCCTATTCGGAAAACACGTTCTATGCGGAATAAATATTCAATTCGGAATGTTATACTATGCGGAATAATATCTCTAATCGGAATAATGGTCCAATTCGGAAAATAAGCCTCTATGCGGAAAGAATGGCCTACTCGGAATGTAATGCTATTCGGAAAAGTATGCCCTATTCGGAAAATACGTCCTATACGGAAAACAGTGCCTATTCGGAATAAAATGCTCAATTCGGAAAAAATGGCTTATGCGGAAAATAAAGCTATTCGGAATATATAAAATATTCCGAGTAATGAAATGGAAAATCTTGCTATGCGGAAAGTGCCAATATTCCGAATAAAGGAAAAATCAAGAAGACTACTCGGAATAAATTTTATTCCGAATAAAAGAAGAGTAAATAGCCCTATTCGGAATATCCAATATTCCGAATAAGGGAAGCAGAAAATCGTCTATTCGGAATATTTCTGAGGTAAGAACAGTAGCAGACGCGCAAGAACAGGAGACGCGGTTTAAGCCCAAAATCAAGTTGAATACGGAAAAAGGTTTTACCAAACTAACCAATAATCATTTAAATACCATAAGTAACAAATCCCAACAATAAAAACACTTAATCAACAACTTTTTAAGATCAAAATTGAATCAAATAAAAACTTAAAAACTTACAATAAAAAGATGATGAAGAACAAGATGGATAGAAAGATTGGAATTAAAAGATTAATGTAAAGGTAACAAGAGTAATGATTGAACACTTACAAGATTGAAAGAAAATCAAAAATCACCAAACACCCTAATGGTGTTGGTGATGAAATGAACCAAAGAAAACTCGGGAAAAGAAAAAATGAAATCTAACTCCCTAAAATGTGAAGGAAAACCCTATATATATAGTCCTAGTGGTTGGTTGGTGAGTGGGCTTTCTCCCTTTCTTCTTGTCTTCTCGTCTTTTCAGAAAAGTTGACGTTTTCGATTCTGATTCGGGATTTGTCGTCGATTAAATTCAACTCGTCTTTTAATTTCTTCGTTTAATAGACTTGAGTTTCTTCGAATTATGAAAATCTTCCATCTTTGGTCCTTTTCTTCAATAATTCTTCAAATAGGCCCATTGACTTCAAATCTTTTGCATCTCTTGGACAATAGACTTCGACTTTAGTCTTTTTTCCTTGATAAAACCCGTGCAATCCCATGTTTTCTTTAATATTCATCCGGTCAGCTCTGAAAACACAATAAACACAAAAACCACGCATAATTCCAAACAAATGATATTAAATACGTGTTTTGGTCTTGTTTTAGCCAGAATTAAGTGGTAAAAGGATGGGTGTTTACACACCTATCACCATTGTTGAGTTGAGAGAAAGAGAGGTCGTGTGTGAAATAAGAAAACGTGTATTAAACAAGAAATGAAACACAATCAACACCCCCTCCTTGGAAGCCTAGGAGGGGTATATATAGCCACACAACGCACTTAAACTATACATTGTTCCTAGTCTAGTCTATGCGTGTGTGACTATGATAACTAATGGGAATTCTTAAATGTCGTCACATAAAGTGAATTTCCAACAATCTTCCCCCATGGGACGACGTGTAGAATTCCTTACAATATTTTTCCTAACAAGTACATAATGATTAAGAACAAAAGCTTTCATGAAGCGTCCAATGCTGATGATGTCTTCTGAGGCCTTTGACTTCAAGTCTTTACTTCAAAACGACTCATCTTTTAAAGTAACTTGTAGTAGAAATATTGTAACAGCACGAGCTAAGTAATCCATATACTTCTGGTTAAGGAGAAGCTTCTGAATTAACTTCCCCCTAATTCAAGCCACATAAACTTGATGTAGAAGCTTTTAAATAGCTTCCCCCTAAACCGACAATCCTCGTAAGCAACTTCAAAGCATTCAATAAAGCTTAGAATGATTAAACGTACAGCGTAATTTAACAAGCAAATCCCATCATATAACATGATAATGTTGCTATGAGGGATTGAAAGTTTGGGGCACACCAAGTAGATCAACAACTTTTCTTCTCACGCTTGAATAATTCTTCTGAATTTTTCTTCCCCCTGAGAGTTCAAGTTATGCATACTAGAAAGAATCAAGACATTTATTCCCCTACATAGAAGAAAATAAACCAATCCCATGTATGAAGCTCAAATACTGAAGTGGACACTTAATCCCATTCATGAAGTTGACATCGTAACACCAGAGTCAATTAAGTCCCGGAAATGCACATATCTTCTTCCGGAGATGCACCAGAGTCAATTAAGTCTCGGAAGTGCATATCTCTCCATATAGGATAATGATGATGAATAATTGCAACATCAAAACAATTAAACATCGAATAAGTAGTGTACCGTTTAGAGATTGATAATGCCACGAGTTAAAACACTGATTTTCTCTGCGGCTATGACAAATGTCATCCCGGAATGTCTTCAAATCAAAAGAAGGTATGAAGTTCATCACGTGTACTCGTTGTGCGTTCAATGTGTCTTCTTCTTCCCCCTTGATGGTTTCGAAACTCGGAACCATCAATAAATCGTACGCACATGTACCTGAAATCTCGTGAGAATAATAAATAAGCTGAATTATATATTTTGTGAGAATCAGTTGTTGATCGAAAATCTCTACTCATAAACTCTCCACGGCTATCTTTACCAACCCCCTTGTAGGCAATTTGAAGTGACCACTGAAAGAATGAACCAGATACATCAAACGTGAAACTGAATAAGAATCCTTCGATCTTGTGACTTAAGCTTGCACAATTGTTGAATGAAGAACGGTGGAGAGATCTCTAAGTACCCAATGCATCACTGAAGAAGTCTATAAGCACAACACCTCTTGAAATTATCAACGTCGACTAAGCGCGTGACACTGACTACAACAATGTAACCCCTTTAAGTGATAGTTATCCGAGTCATCAACCAACCACCCCGAACTCGAAAACTAGATAAACAAGTCTTCATTCAAAGATTAAGCACGAGCAAGTTATCTTTGAAGATAAAATAAATACACGCCTTCGAAAAATCCGTCTTCAACTTCCCATAATTAATACCCGGTCAAACAAATCCGTAGCCACTAAAAAATCGCCAAATTTTTCTTGGTCTCGTCAAATAAATTTTGTCACATTTGTCTCGTCATATTTTGTCTCGGCACTTTGTCACGTCACTTTCGTCCCGAAAATATCCAAACTATATCAAAATACACCAAATTTTATTCAAAATGAATAATTTAAAAAAAAATCGTGTATAGAGTATACCATTTGTAAATACAAACAATTTTGGCCCAAAAAATACTTATTTTCGTCCATTCACACAGCCCAACATTTGCAGCCCAGCATTGACCAAATACCCGAGTCAAAGGCAGTGAGGAAATATAAGGGTTAACCCTAAGATTACTCACTCACTAACCCTAAACACCTCTCCTAGTAATATCCACCCCACCAAACTCATCTCATCCCAGTCAACCTAGAAACCTCTGTCCCCCCAATCTCTTACCTCATCTCCTCTAGAAAAAAACTCAGATCATAATCCTCTTCTTTATCTACCAAAATCAATTTCTGATTCCTTATCTCATCAACATAAAACGCATCCCACATCCATCTATTATCACCATCTGTAAAACCCGCATGCTTTTACCATGAATAGTGCCCTTAAGATCGTACGTCCTAGATTAAAACTTACCTCATTTAGTTATGATCACATTCATGTGCTAATAATCAAGCAAGTGCATACGTGTATGACATGACAAGTATCGATTACGTACGAACTCATGATAAACAGTTAATAAATATGTCACGTGAACATAATTAAATCATGATCACCATTTAAAATACGAACTAGAATAATTACGTAAATACATATAATATAATTACGAGCGTTAAGATTACGATAACTACATGATAAAATAAACAGAAACGCTTCAGACACGAACACGTTTAACCACGAACGAACACGAAACATCGGGACACGAGAAAGGTACGGGTACCCCATGTGGGGCCCCCATACCCACGGCACAACAACCATAATGGGCTTAGCCCATGGACTTTTTACAAGAAAAGGGGGGTTATGTAACTTTTCATTTCATTTTCACTTTTTCAAGAAATTAAACAAAAACCCTAAAAAAAAGTTTCTCTCCTCCTCCTTTTCTCCTTTTTATGCCGCCACCCTAAGATCACCATAGGAGGGTGATTGGTTGATTTTGATCTTAAAAATCATTGCTTTAATCCGTGTTTGTTCATCCTTTTCCAAGCTACATAGTGGTATACCTTTTTAAACCCTTCTTTTTAATTCTTTTGAATCTTTGTTTATGTTCATGAACATGTTATTGTTTTTCTTATTAAAACATGGTAATTAATCATGGATCTAACATGTTTTGGGGTTAATTAAAATCAAAGGTTGTTAAAAGAGGGTGTTTGTTTTGGCCGCCTAGTTTAATCAACCGGGGGAGGGTTCGGTTTCTTTTTTTAGCCGCCACCACCAAGACCATTTTTGGTCTTGGTTGGCTCATGTGGGACCCACGGCAGCAAGGGGGCACACATACCCCGAGTTTGGCTCGGGGTACGGTGTCGAGTTCATGCCCGATTCATGGTTCGTTGGTTAAATCATGCTTTATGCTTCATGTTAATTTTATGAATTATGAACTTAGGATATAAATTAATTAATAACATGAAATATTAATTAAATCATGACTTAGGTTATTTTAATTATTAGTTTAACATGACATTAATTTAACCTAAGTATTTTATGTTATAAGTTATAATTAATTAATTATTTAAAACATGCTTATAATTAATTAATTTAGACATGACTTAGGTTATATTATTAATAATAATAATACATATGGTAACCTAAGTATTTCATTTCATTTTAATTAAAACATGTTATACTTTAATTAAAATGCTTAACCTATAGTTTAATTAAAATACAGGAAATAATAATTAAACTATATACTATATCATATGACTTAAGAAACAAGCTTATAAACACTTAGACTTATATGTTAGCTTATGTAACCAGCTTAATTCTAAATATGGAAACTTCTATTTATAGAAACTTAATTAAATAAGGCAACTAATCTAATTATGGAAACCCTCTATATATGGAAATCTATCTATTTCAGGCAGCTAATCTAATTATGGAAACCTTCTATATATGGAAACTTATTTAATTAAGGCAGCTGATCTATTTTTGAAAACTTTCTATTTTTAGAAACTAATCTATTTTAAGCAGTAAATTCTATTTTTGGAAACTTTCTATTTTTAGAAACTAATCTATTTTAAGCAGTAAATTCTATTTTTGGAAACTTTCTATTTTTGGAAACTTTCTATTTTTGGAAACTTTCTATTTTTGGTAACTTTCTATTTTTGGAAACTTTCTATTTTTGGAAACTTTCTATTTTTGGAAACCTGCTATTTTTGGAAAGTTACTTATTATTACATAGTAAGTATAATAATACATGAAACACCAGTAATACTTAATCAGATTAATCAGAATACTAGATAAACACAGTTTAAGGCTTTAAACAGTGAACCATGACCTAAAACGTACCAAATCAGCTAAAATGAGACACAAAACCCAGTACGTAATCAGTGAATCGATACTTATACACGTGTGTATTCATGTAGCGTTAGTGATCCAGAAGTAGGAGTCTTTCTTCCGTTCATTCACTGGACTTGAGGTACGGATTCCCGTCCTTTCAGTATGGACATTCTTTCCTTATTAGGATTTCCCCGTTTGCAGCCAACTGTTTTCCCCAGCATTTGTTTTATTGTTTTGAACTGCTTATGTTTAATTAGCATAATCTATAGCCATATACAAGCATGACCAGTTTCACCTAGTTATGGAGGTACCATAACCATAGCATTGGAGGCACCGATGTTATGACTTCCCCACGGCGGAGTGATTGCTCGTGGCGTCCCTTTCAGTTTTGGCCATATTATTATATCAGGTGGGGCGTATGGGTGCATCCTAGTTACATGTTTTATTCAGTATTTCATGGTGAATGTGGTGTGTGCCTTGCATCCTTCACAAGGAGTTGATCCCTCCTACCCAAACCAGTATATTAATTAGAGGCATCCCCTCTAATCAGCATGATGAGGTCACCCCTCCAAGTATTCATGCACGTGACCTTTTCATGACCTATATGGGCTATGGTATATATATGTTAAAACAGTTTTCATAAGATAAACATAAGGCTTTTCAAACTATAAAACCAGTTTTCTCAATACTCAACCAGTCTACTCAGAACTTAGTCTTCCGCTGTTATATGTTGCATGCTTATCCTATTTCATGCTATATTGTATATCCGTGCACTGAGCGTTTTGGTCAGCCGTTACTTTCCTTTCCATGTCCCAAAACGGCAGGTACCCAAGACTCGAGCATTTGGAGGACATGCATAGGATGGAAGCTGCCATAGACTTCTTCTCCTGTTTCCTTCATATATTTATGCTTGTTTAGTCTTTCATTCAGTTCATTTACTTTGTTATGTTTTGGGCTTATGTTTGGGAACCGATGTTTGATTCCGGTTTTCCCTATGGTCATGTATGTTTTACTACATATTACCTTGCATGCTTTGATGACACGCCATAATTACGCGTGACATTCCATTTATCAAAATGGGGTGTTACAATTATGGTATCAGAGCCCAAGGCTTCGACCTGTAGGCTCTAAAACTCGACCTGTGACTAGTGGGTAGTCACCAGGAGCTTCCTAAGCCAACGATTGTTATTCCACGTATTGATGTTTCAGCGCGTTGTTGTTTTAACCATTATGTTTTCAGCACCTTTTGTTTTAGCCATGACGTTTTCAGCACCTTGTTGTTTTCACCATGATGTTTTCACCAGTATCGTCTTACTAATATGGAATGAACAACCGTCATCCATGCTTAGTTATGTGTCATTGTCTATGCATGATGTTCCTTGTGAACTGTGACGATGTGGACTGACCCCAGTAGTTCATAATTTTCACATAAAATTTTTTCTGTTAAGTTTTGACAATGACTTTTAATTATTATGTTTCATGCATTCATGCATTTATATCATATGTCATCTGTTGCAGGAATTTTGACTAAGTAATGGTTGGTACAGGACTGGCCTTATTTAGTCGCATGTGCTTTTATCGAAACTTTTAACTTTGGGACCGCCCATAGGCGTCCCCTCGCCAAGTCTTTTGTTTTGGAACCGACCCATAGGCGTTCCTTCGCGCATATAAGTTTTATAAACTACATCATGCATTTATGCACTGTTTTTACGCATAAATTTTTTCATGATTATGGCATAAATTTTGTTTCATGTTTATTAATATTACGCTCTAATCAGAGTAATCATATCAACTTTGTTTTGGAGTTGACCCCAGTCGTTTCCACCAGTGAAATTTTTTATTTACTTCAGTACAATCATGTTATTCCGAGAACACTCTTTAAATTTTTTTATGATCCTTATGACGATTATGGTTTCATACTATCATGGTTAACCTCATTTTCATGCTGATTACGTTTTATACTCCATCTTGATTAATTTCATTCCAATATTTACATGATGATTTCATCTTCATGATTCAGTACGTCTTATGTTTTATTTTGATTACGTTCTCGTCATGTTGAACATGCCCTCATACTAAACATGGAAGGGTTTCATTAAATCCTGTTTCATAACAGTCATGGTTGGTTTTCATTAATCATGCTTTCATGACAATCATTGTTGGATTTCGATCCACCACACTCTTAGGTGTTTTCCTACGTAACCAGAACGATGTCTACGCTAATATTACTAGGCTATCATGATGATCAGTCAGTTTGGTCTTCAAACCGTTAAGCAATTATTTCATGCGAATCAGGTTAGATGATCTACCCATATCGATCATTTCATGTGCATTCCATGTGTACTCCAGTACCGTATTCCATGTGTATTACACTTACCATATTCCATGTCTATTCCTCTGCCAATAGTTCATGAGTGTTCACTAGTCAATTCTAAATCATCCTAGGCATATTTTCAATTGTTGATATTCTACTAGATTGCTGATGCCGCTCATAGCTTGGAGATGTTACTGAAGGTTGATGCTGCTGATGTTGGGAGACGCTACGAGATGCTGATGCTGATGCTGTTCACAACCTGGAGATCTTAAAAGACGAAGACAAAGGCGTCGGAGCAAAGCAATTGGACGAGAAGATGCTTCACCATCAGACAATTCCCATCAATCATTGTCCCAAATTCATAGTTACATGTCACACGTCGTTCGGCTGTCATTTCAGCCATATGAGTGCAAACCAGTACCAGCCGGCCACTCAGCTAAATAGTTACATGAGTCACTGTCATGAAAATGACCGTCATGGAACCGACAGACAAGATGATAGTAACCACTACTATGACAGCAACTATCCTAGAAATCGCAACCGAGGCTCCGGCCACGGACGTGATCAGACATACAAATGATCAGTAGTCCAACCGATCCGCCAATTCTGGCATATTAACCTAATATTTGTAGTTCTAATTGTTTCACATCTCGAGACACATGTCAAGACATCAGTCAAGACACATGTCTCACGTATAATTTCTGAGGACACATGTCAAGATACCAGTCAAGACATATGTCACGCTTACATTTCTCAAGACACGAGTCAAGACACATGACTCACGTCTATTTATGGAACATTTCTAAGAAATTCAGGGTACCCTCCAAGGGTACATCTATTTGTTGTGCCATGTATTAATCAGGCCACAAGAATTTCAATACCATTATCAGCGCATCAGTGAGAACTGTCATGTTGCCGATGTCACTTTCATTTCTTTCACCATAGTTCATATATTCCTGACCAGGAAGGACGCCTTTCGTATTTCCACATATACGAAGATTTTTTTTCGTCAGCTTAATGATGAGATCCAAGCTGCTAACGCATTTTCCTCGGACAGACACGAGATGAATTTATATCCTAATTATGGACTATGAACAGCACACCATGCTACGATTCATAATTATGTACAGTAATGTTCAGGCTCCTGAATACTTTCAGCTTGATTTTCCATAGGAAAATCTGTGCAAATTTTCTACGCTTACAAGCATGTGCATTGTTAGCCATGGTCGCTAAAATTTTCTAGCTGTCAGTATGACACAACCACTTAACTCTTTTACGCATAGCCAGTTGATTATTCCAAAGTCTTCCTATACATTCCAGAAGAACCTTCAAGGAGAAGGATGGTACCATGAGATTATGTGTCGACTACCGTCGACTTAAACAAATCACCATTCATGACCGTTATTCTCCTCCACGTATTGACGACATGTCCAATCAACCGTATAGTGTTAATCACTTTTCCAAGATCGAACTCATGAACAAGTTGCCAATAGTGACGGGTGAAAGAGCAGAACATGTCCATAACTGCTATTCGTGCACGACTGGGTCATGCTAGATTTATGATTTTGGATTAGTCTCATCAATGCTCCAACAGCATTATGGACTTAATAAATTGTGTATCCATGAACTCCTAAACAAATTCATCAGCATTTTCATTGAGGATAACCTGATTTCATTTAAGCCTAGAGAAGAACAGGAAGACCATATCTGCTCTATGTTGCAAATTCTTGACAAGAGAAATTTTACCCTAGAAATTTTCCAATATCAATTCTGTTTCATTACAGTGACACGCTGAATCACATGGGTTCCTACGGTTAATCTTACCATGACTCTGCTTATGCGTAAAGGAGAGAACCCTACACTACATCAGGTGTTCTAGGAAATCCTACGCTGGGAGAAGTCTGATTCAAAGACTCAGAGTTTCGCAACCTTCTATGTATCAAGTTTCTACGAAGCAGGATACAGCTACGTCCATATCTGTGTACCTGACATACCAACAGGCTAAGATAGGACACCAACAAACTGGGATGTTTTCATCATATGAAATTGTGAATCGAAAAGGGACAAGATCTCCATGGATTTTAGTTACCAGATTTCATCAAACTCAGAAGAAGCGTGATGCTATCTGGGTTATTGTCAACAGTTTGATCAAGTCTGCAGAATCCTTACATCCGTACGGATTTCAGAACCAACAGATTGAACGAACATGTTCCAGCCAAGGCTCATCCGATCACTTGGCAATCCCTCAGCTATCGGATCAGACAAAGATTCGTAATTGTACTCCTAACTTACTTCATGCCTTCATTTTAATTCCACGACTTGCTTTCGCGCTCACGTTCATGACACTATTCACGTTCATGGTCGTATTTTGGCTTACGATTCTACGTTCATTTCTTTTCTCGTTCTGGAAGTTGCAAGAACTTGTGAGACCAGACCCAAGTTTAGTATAACTCTCCATCATCAGATAGACGTTTCACGTCATATTCCACGTCTCACCTTGTAGCGTTTGGCGTCACCGCCATTATATTATATGATCACGATATGTCTCACATGTCATGTTCATTCCACGTTCCTCATATCATGATCAAAATAGGTTACACGTATCATGGATCACGATATGTTTACTTATACTACACTCGCCATATCTCCACGTAGCACGTTCAACATTTTTCACGTATCACGTTCAAAATTTTTCACGTACTACGTTTCTTTATGTCTCGCGCATCGTTTCTAACTATCAGTTAAGTCAGATTGTCTTGCATCGTAACGTTTCAGCTACCCTTGCACGTTAACTCTTATTTTCCTCGATTCTATTTAGGGGATCTACCTTCCGTTGATAACCAAGAATTTCTTCGTATTCCAAGTCAAGGTCAGGAGGACCAAGATTTATCATTAGTGTCAGGATCTTTTGAAGGAACCGTTCCAAGAGGGAGGCCACTTGGAAACGGACAAGTTCATCCGGACTTTTACCCGTTTTTCTCATCAATTAGATATGTCCTTTCAGTCACGTCACGTTCCATGTCTTTTCAAGACATGTCACGTTCCATGTTCCCTTCTACCATGTCACCTTCATTTCCGTTATTTTGCATACCTTTCCAGTTTGATTCGGGTATGTTACTTCTTTCCAGTTTACTTTATCTATAATTCGGGGACGAATTATTCTTTTTAGGGGGGAAGAATTGTAAAACCCGCATGCTTTTACCATGAATAGTGCCCTTAAGATCGTACGTCCTAGATTAAAACTTACCTCATTTAGTTATGATCACATTCATGTGCTAATAATCAAGCAAGTGCATACGTGTATGACATGACAAGTATCGATTACGTACGAACTCATGATAAACAGTTAATAAATATGTCACGTGAACATAATTAAATCATGATCACCATTTAAAATACGAACTAGAATAATTACGTAAATACATATAATATAATTACGAGCGTTAAGATTACGATAACTACATGATAAAATAAACAGAAACGCTTCAGACACGAACACGTTTAACCACGAACGAACACGAAACATCGGGACACGAGAAAGGTACGGGTACCCCATGTGGGGCCCCCATACCCACGGCACAACAACCATAATGGGCTTAGCCCATGGACTTTTTACAAGAAAAGGGGGGTTATGTAACTTTTCATTTCATTTTCACTTTTTCAAGAAATTAAACAAAAACCCTAAAAAAAAGTTTCTCTCCTCCTCCTTTTCTCCTTTTTATGCCGCCACCCTAAGATCACCATAGGAGGGTGATTGGTTGATTTTAATCTTAAAAATCATTGCTTTAATCCGTGTTTGTTCATCCTTTTCCAAGCTACATAGTGGTATACCTTTTTAAACCCTTCTTTTTAATTCTTTTGAATCTTTGTTTATGTTCATGAACATGTTATTGTTTTTCTTATTAAAACATGGTAATTAATCATGGATCTAACATGTTTTGGGGTTAATTAAAATCAAAGGTTGTTAAAAGAGGGTGTTTGTTTTGGCCGCCTAGTTTAATCAACCGGGGGAGGGTTCGGTTTCTTTTTTTAGCCGCCACCACCAAGACCATTTTTGGTCTTGGTTGGCTCATGTGGGACCCACGGCAGCAAGGGGGCACACGTACCCCGAGTTTGGCTCGGGGTACGGTGTCAAGTTCATGCCCGATTCATAGTTCGTTGGTTAAATCATGCTTTATGCTTCATGTTAATTTTATGAATTATGAACTTAGGATATAAATTAATTAATAACATGAAATATTAATTAAATCATGACTTAGGTTATTTTAATTATTAGTTTAACATGACATTAATTTAACCTAAGTATTTTATGTTATAAGTTATAATTAATTAATTATTTAAAACATGCTTATAATTAATTAATTTAGACATGACTTAGGTTATATTATTAATAATAATAATACATATGGTAACCTAAGTATTTCATTTCATTTTAATTAAAACATGTTATACTTTAATTAAAATGCTTAACCTATAGTTTAATTAAAATACAGGAAATAATAATTAAACTATATACTATATCATATGACTTAAGAAACAAGCTTATAAACACTTAGACTTATATGTTAGCTTATGTAACCAGCTTAATTCTAAATATGGAAACTTCTATTTATAGAAACTTAATTAAATAAGGCAACTAATCTAATTATGGAAACCCTCTATATATGGAAATCTATCTATTTCAGGCAGCTAATCTAATTATGGAAACCTTCTATATATGGAAACTTATTTAATTAAGGCAGCTGATCTATTTTTGGAAACTTTCTATTTTTAGAAACTAATCTATTTTAAGCAGTAAATTCTATTTTTGGAAACTTTCTATTTTTAGAAACTAATCTATTTTAAGCAGTGAATTCTATTTTTGGAAACTTTCTATTTTTGGAAACTTTCTATTTTTGGAAACTTTCTATTTTTGGTAACGTTCTATTTTTGGAAACTTTCTATTTTTGGAAACTTTCTATTTTTGGAAACCTACTATTTTTGGAAAGTTACTTATTATTACACAGTAAGTATAATAATACATGAAACACCAGTAATACTTAATCAGATTAATCAGAATACTAGATAAACACAGTTTAAGGCTTTAAACAGTGAACCATGACCTAAAACGTACCAAATCAGCTAAAATGAGACACAAAACCCAGTACGTAATCAGTGAATCGATACTTATACACGTGTGTATTCATGTAGCGTTAGTGATCCAGAAGTAGGAGTCTTTCTTCCGTTCATTCACTGGACTTGAGGTACGGATTCCCGTCCTTTCAGTATGGACATTCTTTCCTTATTAGGATTTCCCCGTTTGCAGCCAACTGTTTTCCCCAGCATTTGTTTTATTGTTTTGAACTGCTTATGTTTAATTAGCATAATCTATAGCCATATACAAGCATGACCAGTTTCACCTAGTTATGGAGGTACCATAACCATAGCATTGGAGGCACCGATGTTATGACTTCCCCACGGCGGAGTGATTGCTCGTGGCGTCCCTTTCAGTTTTGGCCATATTATTATATCAGGTGGGGCGTATGGGTGCATCCTAGTTACATGTTTTATTCAGTATTTCATGGTGAATGTGGTGTGTGCCTTGCATCCTTCACAAGGAGTTGATCCCTCCTACCCAAACCAGTATATTAATTAGAGGCATCCCCTCTAATCAGCATGATGAGGTCACCCCTCCAAGTATTCATGCACGTGACCTTTTCATGACCTATATGGGCTATGGTATATATATGTTAAAACAGTTTTCATAAGATAAACATAAGGCTTTTCAAACTATAAAACCAGTTTTCTCAATACTCAACCAGTCTACTCAGAACTTAGTCTTCCGCTGTTATATGTTGCATGCTTATCCTATTTCATGCTATATTGTATATCCGTGCACTGAGCGTTTTGCTCAGCCGTTACTTTCCTTTCCATGTCCCAAAACGGCAGGTACCCAAGACTCGAGCATTTGGAGGACATGCATAGGATGGAAGCTGCCATAGACTTCTTCTCCTGTTTCCTTCATATATTTATGCTTGTTTAGTCTTTCATTCAGTTCATTTACTTTGTTATGTTTTGGGCTTATGTTTGGGAACCGATGTTTGATTCCGGTTTTCCCTATGGTCATGTATGTTTTACTACATATTACCTTGCATGCTTTGATGACACGCCATAATTACGCGTGACATTCCATTTATCAAAATGGGGTGTTACACCATCTTAAATGGATTTTTTAAAACAAATCGAATCCTAATTGATTCGGATCAAACAAGTCGCTACAACACCCTTTTTATCATATCAGCTTAGAAATGAATCGAAGCATATAAAAAATGAAGAGTCAAGACGAATTTGTCTTCTAGATCTCTATATTGAGATCTCGGGTAGGTGTGCATGTCGTTTGATTTAGTTTTGTTTCTCATAAATCGAAACAATTAAGGTTTGTAACATTTTTGTTATGAAACTTTAATTATTTTCGAATAGTAAAGATGGTGAAAACCATTGACAGATCGGTGATGTGTTTTTATTTTGTGTGAATAATCTCACAAGAGTAATAATGACCCACGAAAATAAATGAAACTGAGATTTATATATTTTCTGATTTTTATGATGTTTGAGTCTGATTCGAGAACTAATAATCAGTCGTAGATGGGATAGGTGTCGACGGGTTTAGGATTAGATTGATGGAGTTGGGGAGTAATAAGGGTTGAGTCTAATGGTAGAGACTTTACTGGTCAAGCCAGTCTCGGTAAATATTTTAAACAACATACTGATTTTGTTAAAAACTTGTCACAATGATTTCTTTAAAGGTAAAAAAATCATCGCAATCTTTTCAAAGTAAGTCCATCGGAATGTTTCAGTCCCATCGGAATGTTTCAGTCCCATCAGAATGTTTTCTCTACACCTGATCAGAATGCATCCGTCGGAATGCATCCGTCGAAATACGTCGAATGTGTTCCATCGGAATATTCGATCGCAATGTAGAACCATTGGTTTTTGCGATCGCAATATTCCAATCTGAATGTGAATTTGACATCTTATCCGTACTTTTTCCTTGAAATCCGGATATGTGAATCTGAATCTAATTTTTCTGGGTAACTACATCATCATCAAAAAAAACAAGAGAAGCCCAGATAAAAATGATACCAGATCTAAAAAAATAAGATCAGAAACAGTAGAAATAAAACCAGGTCTAAAAACGTGAAACCAGGGACTTAAAATGATGACAACTTTTGACTAGTGGGTTATGAATACCAGATATGACCATGAGACAATGTTTCTTTTTAGACAGATTGTGACAAAAGAAAAAGGATGACCAATGTGATCAAAAATTGACAAGTCGGACCAAAAAAAATGATAGAACGAGACCAAAAAAATTTTTAGACCACCAAATCGAAAACAAGAACACGATCCAAGGATTGAACCGAGGCTCTGATACCAATTTTAGAACAATGATAATCTTTATGAATCAAGAGGGTTGATGTTTTCTAGAGAGAGAAACTTAGAGAGAGAAATGAAAGAAACTTGTTATATTGGAATGAGAAATGAAAAACAACCAACACCTCTTTCCGTGGTGGAAAGAGGTTTATATACCCATGTCCTTAATGGACTTGGGCCTCCGGCCCATGAACATGCTCATGGGTCGGGCTATTTAATAAATGTTACAAAACACTACTACGAGCCTATAACTATATTGTTGGAGTGACCGAGACTTTCTATATACGTAAAACGTATTTCCAACAATCTTTGTATTTGAAATTCATTAATCAAAAGTTCAAATTTAAGCCTTTAATCTTTAATCTTCTTCTTCCTTTCTTGAATTTGAGTTATCTTTGATCCGAAATGTTCTTGATTTGTGTTTGATTTTGATGGTTTTGTGTCTAAAAAGTTTATCTTTTTATTCCTTACTAAGTTTTTATACGGTTTAAGCTTTAAGCTTGTTGTGCTTATTGGCTTATTTTGTATATATAGCTTATTGTCGTTTAAGTTTTCTTAAAAATTTAGTCTTTTTGAAGTTTGATTTATAAAAGTTCGTTTATTTCGTGTTTTAAAAGAAAAGTTTTAAATTTTATGCTTGTTTTGATTTGGTTAAGGTAAGTGCTTATTCGTATTTGCTTATTAGTGCTTATTGGTTTTAGCTTATTTGCTTTCCTCCGAATATTATCATTTCCATCGCAAAGTTAGGGGTTTACTCATTCCGACGCTACATTCCAACGGTTTCAGTGTGATCGCAATAACCTTATGGTTTTACTTTGCGATCAAGTGTTTTTCCCCCCTTATTCCGATCGTGATTGCAATCGCTCATTGCGATCGTATATTGCGACGGGTCTTAAGGTTACATTAAGACGAAACTCTGCCAAATTTTTGTTAGCAACACTCCGACAGAAGTGACATTGTGACAGAACTGTATTCCGATAGCTCAGATCTTAATTATTCCGATACTGGACATTTCGATAGAATTGTATTCCGACAGAACTGCATTCCGATAGAGTTGATTTGCTATTATTCCGATTGAATTTATTTTGACATTCCGATGGTTTTGTGTGCACTACATTCCGACATAATTCACTTTGTACATTCCTATGGGTTAAGTTTTTAAGTTTTACAAAATTTTAAGTTTTAAGTTCATTACGTTTTAATTTCTAAAAATTGCACGCTTCCCGAAATCTCTGTTTTTACCAAGTGTTTTTCTAGTAATTTTTAGTTTAATGTTTAAAGCTTTTATTTTACTCAACGACATTTTAATCTTTGCTTTTAGTTTAAAATATATAATCAAACAACCCATTTTATTTTCCACCAAGAACGACTGAGTCGCACTTCCTACTAGTAATCAATTCGAAAAGATTGGACGATAACTCTTTTATACTTGGTAAAACCTTGTATTAAATGACGCCGCTGCAGGCTCTTTTCGTTAAGATTATCGGTTTTAAGTGAGAGACGCGTTGGATTTTGGGATCCGTTCATTTTTTAACGTTATTTTTCTTGCTTTAAAATTTTCAAAATCCTAAAAAATATAAAATTTTCGAAAATTAAAAAAAATAGAAAAACATAAAAAACCAAAAATATTTCTTGTCTATTTTTCTCTTCCTTTTGTAGGTGTGTATGCGTACTCGTGCTCGTAAGGAGAAATCAGCTCAAGCCGAAGTCATTACTCCACCTATTGTCACCATGGACAATCAACCAATGATCGAGCTTTTGCAATCGCAAGTAGAGGGCAACACCGATGCTATTGTCATACCCGAGATTGGAGCCAACAGTTTTGAGCTCAAATCCGGCTTTATTCAAATTGTCTCTGCTCAACCATTCTTGGGGCGTTCACTTGATGATCCTCATGACCATATAAAAAGGTTTCTTCAACTCACCAATACGGTTAAGTATAATGGGGTTTCACAAGAAGTAATTCGCTTGCAACTTTTTCCTTTCTCCTTAGAGGGACAAGCCCGGAATTGGCTTGATAAGGAACCGCCACAAAGTATTCTTACATGGACGGATTTAGAGACTAAATTCATCAACTACTTTTTCCCACCCTCACGTACTACCGCTTTGCGGAATGAAATCATTACCTTTTAAGGAACTTTTAAGAAAGTGTCCACAACATGGTTTCACAAAAGTACATCAAATTAATACTTTTTACAATGGTTTAAGCATGAATGACCAAGATTCACTAAATAGTGCCTCAGGGGGGGGGGGTAACATTTTGGTTAATTCTTCTAATGCCGCATGGGACATTATTGAGAATAAGTCTAGAGTGCAAACCAAGAGTGTTCGGACTAATATGGCTAGTGCTAGCACTAATGAGAGCGACATGAGAATTGATAAGCTTACTTTGCTTGTTGAAACACTTGCTCTCCAAACCGCTAACAATACCAAAGCTATCAATGCACAAGTTAATGCTATGAGCCAGTCATGTGAAATATGCGGGGGATCTCATTCATACACCGATTGTCCTTCGACTCATGACAATCCGGAAAATGTGTATGCCGCCAACGGTAACTTTGCTACTGGAGGCTATCAAGCACGTCCTCAAGGTGACCGTAATTTGCTCAGCTATCGCTCAAACAACTTTCTTTCACCACCCGGTTTCCCACCACAAAACGGGAACAACCTCAATCGCAACAATCAAAATCAACCACGAGCTCCAAATCAATATCAAACCCAAAGAAACCCATATCCACCTCAAGGAAACAACCAAGTTTACCAACAACCCACTTATCAACCACCTGCCTACCATGCTCTTCCTCCCACCCAACCCACCGCATTTCATCAAGAGGTTGAAACTTACATGAGGACTAATGACGCAATAGTGCAGAATCTTCAGCGGCAAATGGCCAGCTTGAAAGAAGATATGGTGAAACAAGGGAATGATCTTCGAGCCGATATGCGAAACTCTTTGATCAGTCAAACGAATGACTTAAGGGATATGATGGCTAGTTTCTTCCAAAGTAATCAAGCCTCTGGTTCGGGTTCTCTTCCGAGTAACACCGTTGCTAATCCAATAGGGGAGATTAAAGCAATCACCACTCGAAGTGGAAAAGGTTTAAAGGAACCCGAGCTTCCTACACCTACACCGGTGATTGTGACAAAGGAAAACGATTCCCCTTCTCCAATTCCTCCAACTGCTACTTCTCCAATTCCTCCAACTACTACTTCTCCAATTCCTCCAACTGCTACTTCTCCAATTCCTCCAACCTCTACTTCTCCAATTCCACCACCTTCTACTTCCACCCCTCCACCACCCAAAGATGTGAATGAGAATTCCATTCCAAAGCCTTCATCTCAACCCAATATACCTTATCCTTCAAGGTTGAGGAAAGAGAAATTGAAGAACAAGGATGATATTCAGGTTTCTAACTTTCTTAAAATGTTTAAACAACTGAATTTCAATATCTCCTTTGCTGAGGCTCTCACTCACATGCCCAAATATGCTAAAATGTTTAAAGATCTTCTCAGTTATAAGGAGAAACTTCTTGACATCGCTCAGACCCAACTTAACGAGAATTGCTCCACAGTGCTCTTAAGGAAATTACCAACCAAACTTGGTGATCCGGGTCATTTTCTCATTCCTTGCAACTTTCCCGGGGTAGAGAGTTGTATGGCCCTAGACGATCTAGGTTCTAGTATAAACTTAATGCCTTTAAGCGTAAACAATTGTCTCTACCCGAGCTAGCCCCCACACGAATGACATTAGAATTAGCTAACCATACGGTTGCTTATCCGGTGGGGATAGCCGAAGATGTCTTCGTCGGTGTCGACAAATTCACCTTTCTGGCGGATTTTGTTGTAGTTGACTACGAGATGGATCCCCGTGTTCCATTAATCGTTGGACGTCCATTCTTGAGGACCGGTCGCATTCTCATTGATGTAGCCGCAGGCGAATTAATCATGAGAGTTGGTGACGATAAAATCATTTTCAACATGGGTAAATTTTCTAAGCAACCTTCTGAAAATGAGAGCGTTAATTTCATTGACGTTCTTGATGAGGCTTGTGAAGAACATTTCAAAGACGCTTGTAAAAGTGGTTCTTCTTCTCTACCCATTGTTGAGACCGTTGCCTCTATTGCTCCATCACTAACTCCATTTGGAGAAAGTGATCTCCTTTTGAAAGAATTTGAAGCAACTTTGGGAGATGTGGACTTACAATATGAAGATTCTCCCTCCAATTGGGATGAAGACATTCGTACCATTGAGAAACTTCTTAATGATGACCATATTTCTCCACCATCTCCTAATGAAATCTCTATCGACGATCCGAATTTGACTACGCCTTCCATCAAAAATCCTCCGGATTTAGAGCTTAAGGATCTGCCGTCTCATCTCGAATACGTGTTTCTTGACGACAATAAGAAGTTACCCGTCATCATCGCTATGGACTTGAAAGAGGAAGAAAAATCTCGACTTATCGCCGTGCTGAAGAATCACAAGAAAGCGATTGCTTGGAAAATCTATGATATTCGTGGAATTGATCCTCACTTTTGCACACATAAAATTCTCATGGAGGACGACTTTAAACCCACTATTCAAAGCCAAAGAAGGGTGAATCCCAGGATCCACGACGTTATCAAAAAATAGGTTATCAAACTTCTTAATGCGGGAATGATCTATCCTATCTCAGATTTACCATGGGTTAGTCCGGTCCATTGTGTGCCTAAGAAAGGCGGAATCACCGTTGTGCCCAATGAAAACAACGAGTTGATTCCTACTCGTCTCGTTACAGGTTGGAGAGTTTGTATATACTATCGCAAACTCAATGATGCTACGAGAAAGGATCATTCCCCTTCCTTTTATGGACCAAATACTTGAACGTCTAGCGGGTAATGATTATTACTGCCTCTTAGACGATTTCTCCGGGTATTTTCAAATTCCCACCGATCCCAAAGACCAAGAGAAAACCACATTCACTTGTCCTTATGGAACATTTGCTTACAAAAGAATGCCTTTCGGCTTATGCAATGCTCCTGGGACTTTCCAAAGGTGTATGATGGCTATCTTCCATGACATGGTTGAAGAAACTATGGAAGTCTTCATGGATGATTTCTCGGTCTATGGTGATTCTTTCTCTCATTGCCTTGCCAATTTAGAACGTATGCTCCAACGGTGTGAAGACACTCATCTTGTTCTAAATTGGGAAAAATGCCATTTCATGGTAAAAGAAGGCATTGTTCTTAGACACAAAATCTCCAAAGCCGGTCTTGAATTGGACCGTGCTAATGTCGATGTAATGGCTAAATTACCTCCACCTTCAACCGTGAAGGGTGTGAGAAGTTTCCTTGGTCATGCGGGCTTCTTTCGTCGATTCATTCAAGATTTTTCTAAAATTGCTCGCCCGATGACCCACCTCTTGGAAAAAGATACTCCCTTTATCTTTTCTAAAGAGTGTCTTGAATCTTTCAATCTTCTTAAGGACAAGCTAACTAAGGCATGGGTCTTGGTTACCCCTAATTGGGAGCTACCTTTTGAATTGATGTGTGATGCTAGCGATTTTGCTATTGGAGCAGTTTTGGGCCAAAGAGTGAACAAACACTTCCAACCAATCCATTATGCTAGCAAGACAATGACGGGGGCTCAATTGCATTATACCACTACCGAAAAGAGCTTTTAGCTGTAGTGTATGCTTTTGAAAAATTTCGCCCCTATCTTGTCCTATCCACCACAATTGTCTATACCGATCATTCTGTGTTGAAGTACTTGTTGACTAAGCAATATTAGAAGCCAAGACTTCTTCGTTGGGTTTTGCTCCTTCAAGAATTTAAAATTGAAATTCGTGACAAGAAGGGAGCCGAAAACCTAGCCGTGGATCATCTAAGTAGACTTGAGGATCCTTATCAAGGGGATCATCCGAATCAAGAGATCAATGACTCTTTTCCCCTTGAGGCCTTAATGTCTATCAATTCCAATCTTGATGAAACCCCGTGGTTTGCGGACATTGCAAATTACTTAGCGGGTGGTATTCTCATCGAAGGGTTAACATCCCAACAAAATAAGAAGTTCTTTAAAGATGTTAAGACTTACTTTTCAGATGACCCTTATCTCCTCAAACAATGTGTTGATCTGATTATTCATCGGTGTGTTGATGGACCCACAGCTTTAGGCATTCTCGAAGCTTGCCATAAAGGACCCACCGGTGGTCACTTTGGTCCCAACTACACCCCGAAGAAAGTGTTTGAATCGAGATTCTATTGGCCCACCATTTATCGTGACACTCACGAGATGGTTAAAAATTGTGATGCTTGCCAACGCCAAGGCAAGATCACACATAAAGATGAGATGCCTCAAAATTTCATACAAGAATGTGAAATCTTTGATGTATGGGGTATCGACTTTATGGGGCCATTTCCATCATCTAAAGGGAACAAATACATCCTCGTAGCCGTTGAATACGTTTCTAAATGGGTTGAAGCAAAGGCTTTACCTACAAACGATGCGAGGGTGGTTGTGAACTTTCTGAAGCAACTTTTTGCTCGATTCGGTGTTCCTCGTGCTATCATCAGTGACCGCGGGACTCATTTTTGCAATGATCAATTTGCTCGAGTCATGGCTAAGTACGGTGTCAATCACCGTCTTTCCACCGCTTATCATCCTCAAACAAATGGTCAAGCCGAGATATCTAACCGTGGATTGAAGCGAATACTTGAGCGTACTGTGGGAGAGCATCGTGCCTCGTGGGCCGATAAGTTAGATGATGCTTTGTGGGCTTTCCGTACCGCTTATAAGACCCCGATTGGTTGTACACCTTATCGTGTTGTGTACGGGAAAGCATGCCACCTCCCTATTGAGCTGGAACATAAGGCGTACTGGGCCTTGAAGTTGGCCAATTTCGACATCAACAAAGCCGGCTATCTTCGGAAGATTCAACTCAGTGAGTTTAATGAACTAAGGAATCAAGCTTATGAGGACTCATTGATCTACAAGGAGAAGACCAAGATCATCCATGATGCTAGGATTAAGAACCGAGAGTTCCACGTTGGTGATCAAGTTTTACTCTTTAACTCTCGATTGAAGATCTTCTCTAGGTAAGCTGAAGAGCCGTTGGTCTGGTCCATTCACTGTCGCCAAAGTCTTCCCATATGGCACCATTGAGATTTCTCAGCCAAATGGGCTAAATTTTAAAGTGAATGGCCAGCGTGTGAAGCTGTACTTTGGTAAGGACATCTCTCATGAGATGATTCCATCCCTCACCACGTTTCCCTTGAATTAGTTTTGGGTCGAGTCAGGCTCGTGACTCGGTTAACAAAAACAAGCGCTTCTCGGGAGGCAACCCGTTGATCTATCCTTTACCGTTTGCATAATAAGTGTAGGGGAGCCCCGTATGTGTTTGTTGTCTTGTTTCTTATGATGTGCAGGGATTAAAGCTTCAAAGATCCACTAATGATGACATTTGACGACCGTGATCCCGTGTACCCGTCTTCCTGGTTCTATCCTAAACTGTCGTGATTCAAGATTTCATATCTCATATGTTCACATTGAAATCACTCTAGTTGTCCTTTCCTTAGAAAGATTTAAACAAAGTGCACAATGTCCTAAGTGTAGGGGAGTTTACTCCCACATGCTTAAATATTGAGGACAATGTTTATATCAAGTGTAGGAGGGACTTCTATCGAAGTAAGTGGGCTTTTTCATGAATTTGTCCTCATTTTAACCGGAAAATTTGGTTTTTCGACATTTTTCAAAATTTTTAACCTATTTTGGCCTAGTAGTATAGTAGTATTTTCCTTTGTTATCGTTATTTACTTTCTTTGCTAGAATAAATTTTTAATAAAATGGTTTTAAATTTTTCAAAGTCGTGAATATTTTGACTCAACCCGAGTTTACTTATCTAATTTTACTCTAGCTAGTATCCTTAACGTGTTTAAGTCAAGTTTTGCTAGGCTTTTATATAGGGAACTTTAAAACACGAAAGTCTTAACTCTCACGGTTTAAGAACAAGAACTTTTCGCAAGTTCCTATAATTGATCCTAGAGATTCGTTTATCAAGGGAACTTTAAAATGCGAATTCTAAACTTGAAAAAGTATAAGAACTTGCAAGATCCTATAGATGACTCGAAAACCCAAAACTTTGATTTAATTGGCTAAGCATCCACGAGTCAAATTACTTGAGATTTTAAATTGTGGAGAACGAGAGATGATAGAGTCAATTATAAGTTTGGTATTCTTTCATGAATTTGTGTGAGTTGATTATAAGCCTATTCTCCCATCGCTTGTTAATAAATATATTTGCAATAAATCAGGTTGTACGATTTGAAAAGTTACTTAGCTTCTAGCACAAGATCGTTTAAAAGTTGCTCGGTATTAATTAGAGTTCATAGCCAAGGCATAACTTATTGAAGCGGGATGCGAAGATTGGCGAGTCCGAAAAGGTCCTAACAAGACATGAGGGCTACATTTTGTTGCTAAAGATCCAAAAGTAATGTGAAGAATCATTTATCAAAAATCAATATGAAGGATCGAGACACACGACGAAAAGCAAATACTCCCCTAAAGATCATGGAGAAGTCTATCCAAAAAGGCCCTAACAAGTTATGAGGATAAATATATCCAAGTCCTAAAAGGAGGCGGATCGTTGTATATCAAAGTCCAAAATAAAGATTGGAGAAAAATGAAGAAGTTGTGGTCCAAGTATGAAGAATCTCTCAAAAATTCAAGTGAAGAAATTCATATTATGAAGAGAAGACCATAATTTCAAGAACGTCTCTCAAGATTTGAAGTATGAAGTCGCTGCCAAATATCGGTCCGAGAAAGGTCTCAAATCGTGAAGCAAGTTATGCCAAGATATGAACTTTATGAGGTCCCGAGAAGCAGTTTTAAAAGATTTTGTCCTTTAGCTAACTATTGATTAAATCGTCCCACTTTATTTTCAGCCTAAATAACTATCGAAATAAGTCAAACAATGCATCCTCGTGATCATTTAAGACAATATTAAAATACAAGAGATACACCTAGGAATAAGGGAGTCTAAGTAAATAATTGGGCCACATGAGTTCGTGTTAGTTTGCTAACTTATAATAACAATGATCTCGTTTTTAAGCTTGGTATGGGGAACGTGAAACTTGAGGATGATGGACATTCATGACAGCCAAAACCCCAATGTAAGTCTTTGATTTCTTTACTTGTTTTGTTCTTGTAGTTTCCTTAGTGTTTAGTATTTAATAAAGGCCAAGGTGGGTTATTTATTATGAAAAATGTAAACCGTGCTTTGAAATTAATGCATTGCATGAGGCCATTGCAATGGTCAAGTGTAGGGGATTTAATAAGTGTGAAAACAGTTATCCTTTTACCACTTACTTCCAATAAAACAAGACAAAAATGTGTATTTTATGTCGTAAAAGTCGGAATTATGCGTGGTTTGTGTTTTTATTGTGTTTCAGGATAAAAAATATGAAAAAGGAAGAAAACATGGGTTATCACGGGCTTTTATCGAAGAAAACGACAAAAGACGAAGTCAAAAGATCAAGAGCGCAAAAAGAACGGAAGTCCAAGGCCTATTTTGAAGATTTATCGAAGAAAAAGTCTAAAGACGGAAGTTTAATGAAGTCGAAGAACTCAAGTCTAATAGAAGAAGAAAATATAAGACAAGTTCAATTTATATCGACAAATCCCGAGACGACGTCGAGGACAAAGAATTTAAATCGAGTCGAGACGAAAAGAAAGAAGGAAGCAACACATGCACTCCCCACCTCCTATAAATATCCTCCTAATGACACATTAGGAGGGTGTTAGCTAGTTTATTTCTTTTTTGTAGTTTTCATTTTAGAGAGAGAAAGTGTTTAACTTTCTCTCACTAAAACTTCATCTTTTGTTTCAAATTTAAGCTTTATTTCATCTTTGTATTTGAAATTCATTAATCAAAAGTTCAAATTTAAGCCTTTAATCTTTAATCTTCTTCTTCCTTTCTTGATTTTAAGTTATCTTTGATCCGAAATGTTCTTGATTTGTGTTTGATTTTGATGTTTTTGTGACTAATAGGTTTATCTTTTTATTCCTTACTAAGTTTTTATACGGTTTAAGCTTTAAGCTTGTTGTGCTTATTGGCTTATTTCGTATATATAGCTTATTGTCTTTTAAGTTTTCTTAAAAATTTAGTCTTTTTGAAGTTTGATTTATAAAAGTTTGTTTATTTCGTGTTTTAAAAGAAATGTTTTAAATTTTATGCTTGTTTTGATTTGGTTAAGGTTTGAACAAGTGCTTATTCGTATTTGCTTATTAGTGCTTATTGGTTTTAGCTTATTTGCTTTCATCCGAATATTATCATTTCCATCGCAAAGTTAGGGGTTTACTCATTCCGACGCTACATTCCAACGGTTTCAATGTGATCGCAATAACCTTAGGGTTTTACTTTACGATCAAGTGTTTTTCCCCCTTATTTTGATCGTAATTGCAATCGCTCATTGCGATCGTATATTGCGACGGGTCTTAAGGTTACGTTAAGGCGAAACTCTGCCAAATTTTTGTTAGCAACATTTCGACAGAAGTGACATTCCGACGGAACTGTATTCCGATAGCTCAGATCTTAATTATTCCGATACTGGACATTCTGATAGAATTGTATTCCGACATAACTGCATTCCGATAGAGATGATTTACTATTATTCCGATAGAATTTACTTTGACATTCCGATGGTTTTTTTTGCACTACATTCCGACAGAATTTACTTTGTACATTCTGATGGGTTAAGTTTTTAAGTTTTACAAAGTTTTAAGTTTTAAGTTCATTACGTTTTAATTTCTAAAGCTTTTATTTTACTCAACGACGTTTTAATCTTTGCTTTTAGTTTAAAATAGATAATCAAACAACCCATTTTATTTTCGACCAAGAACGACTGAGTCGCACTTCCTACTAGTAATCAATTCGAAAAGATCGGACGATAACTCTTTTATACTTGGTAAAACCTTGTATTACCTCTCAAAGAATAGAAAAATAATTAAAAGAAAAACACCCGCTAAGGATTAAGCATGACATAAGTCTAGTACACATAAAACGTTCTAACTTATAATCTTTAGACGTACTTATACCAACCACGAATGATTAGTCAAAAATGCATAAAATACTACAAACCGATTAAAACCGTTCTTGATTATTTATTAACATATATACATGCGTTGACAAGAAAGTAAAGTTTACGAAACGGGATATAATAGCCACAAGTAATTAATATGAGGTTTATCTAGCCCTTTACACTTACTTCAAACTCTATCATCTCTCGTTCTCCACAATTTAAAATCTCAAATAATGAGACTCGTGGATGCTGAGTCTAAAAAACCAAATGAAAGGTTTACATGGTTAAGGATACTAGCTAGAGTAAGCTTGAATAAGCAAACTCGGGTTTAGTCAAAATATTCATGGCGGGCCTAGTATGTCAAAGACTCCTAAACTTATTAAACCATATCCTTTATTATATTTTTTTTCATTTTATTTTTATATTTTTGAAGAACAAAAGGAATAAAAGACAATGCAATGTGTTATGTAAATTAAAAATGATTTATGCAAAAATTATGAATGCAATATTTTTGTGGCCAAAGTAGATTAAAAATTTGAAAAAATGTTGAAAAATTAATTTTCCCAATTATCATGAAAGTAAAGGCAATGGTCTAGGTAAGGTCACTTCGATAGAAGACCCCCTACACTTAAGATAAACATTATCCTCAATGTGTAAGAGCATTGGAGTAAACTCCCCTACACTTATGACATTGTGTACTTTGTTTAACTCGAGCTAAGGAAAGGTATACTAAAGTGAATTCATTTTAGACATTAATAGCTAGCCAAGTTTGAATCACAAAAGTATCAAAGTGAACCCGTTAGGGCCTCCTCCATAAGTTCCATGCATGAAATGACAGAGAGCAACCCTACAAACACCAAAAAGACAAAAGATAGACACCCCCTACACTTCATCTCGACTATATCACCCTCTTATTAATCCTAACCTATCAAAGTCTACTCTAGATGATCTATCCTAGTTATTCAAGCTTGATATAAGGAGTCTCTAGCTCGACTCATCCCACAATGAATGAATTTATAGGGAAAATGGGGGGTCTCTTGGACCATTTCAACGGAAATGTCCTCCCCAAAATAATGCTTCACACAATGACCATTCAATTTAAAATTTGGGCCATTTGGTTGAGATAAATCAATAGTCCCATAAGGAAACACTTGAGCTATAATGAATAGACCGGTCCATCGTAACTTAAGCTTTCCCGCAAAAAGTTTCAACCGTGAGTTATAGAGTAAAACCGAATCTCCAACTTTGAACTCACGGTTCTTAATCTTGGCATCATGAAGTTGCTTAGTCTTTTCCTTGTATAAAAATAAATTATCATAAGCATCAGTTCTAAGCTCATTCATCTCATTGAGTTGGTTCTTCCTATGTGAACCAACTTGGTTAAGATCAAAGTTAGCCCATTTTAAAGCCCATGAAGCCATGTGTTCCAACTCAAAAGGGAGGTGGCTTGCTTTTCCATATACAAGACGATAAGGTGTGCAACCTATAGGTGTCTTATATGCGGTTTGAAAAGCCCACAATGCATCATCAAGTTTATCCGCCCAGGATGCGCGATGCTCTCCCACCGTACGTTCTAAAATTCTTTTAAAACCACGATTAGTGACCTCGGTTTGCCCATTGGTTTGTAGGTGATACGCGGTAGAAATTCTTAACACCATATTTCTTCATGACAGTTGTGATCATTTCAAAAATTAGTCCCACGGCCACTAATAATGGCACGAGGTACACCAAATCTAGCAACCAATTGCTTCAAGAATTTCACAACAACTCGAGCATCATTTGTAGGCAAGGCCTTAGCCTCAACCCACTTTAAAACATAATCCATCGCTACTAGTATGTACTTATTTCCCTTGGAAGATGGAAAAGGTCCCATAAAGTCTATGCCCCACACATCAAATATCTCACACTCTTGTATGAAATTTTGTGGCATCCCATCATGTTGATTAATTTTTCCTTGTCTTTGTCATACATCACAATATTTCACCATCTTGGGCATCATTGTAGTTTGAAGGCAAGTAATAACCGGAATCAAATACTTTCTTAGCCGTGTAGTTGGGCCAAAAATGGCCCCCCATGGGTCCTTTATGGAAAGCTTCTAAGATCTTAAAAGCTTCGGCCCATCTACACATCGTCTAATGATTTTATCTGCACATTTCCTAAAGAGGTAAGGGTCGTCCCAAAAGTAGTATTTAGCTTCTTTTAGAAACTTCTTCTTTTGTTGGGAAGTAAGACCCTCAATTAGCACATCCCCCACAAGATAGTTTGTAATTCTTATAAGGTAAGTCTCCTTAAAAAGGATGCTCAAGTAAACTCAAATGATCCGCGGCTAAATTCTCGGCTCCCTTTTTTTATCACGAATCTCTATAAAAAAACTCTTTGAGCAACAAAACACATCTTAACAATCTAGGCTAAGCATCTTGCTTTGTCATAAGTTATTTGAGATCGGAATGGTCCGTATACACTATGGTCTTCGAAAGAACAAGATAGGGGCGAAATTTCTCAAAAGCATACACAATGGCTATCAATTCTTTTTCGTGGTAGTGTAATGCAAATGAACATCCGTCATTGTCTTACTAGCATAGTGTATAGGTTGGAAGTGTTTATTTATCCTTTGTCCTAAAACGGCCCCCACCGCATAGTCACTAGCATCACACATGAGCTCAAAAGGCAAATCCCAATTTGGTGAAACCAAAACTGGAGCCTTGGTCAATTTCTCCTTAAGGATCTCAAAAGATTCTAAACACTCTTTTATGAATAGGAAAGGAGCCTCTTTTTCGAAGAGGTGGGTCATAGGTCTAGCTATCTTAGAAAAGTCTTGTATGAAACGTCTATAGAAACCCACATGTCCCAAAAAGCTCCTAACTCCTTTCACAGTAGTTGGTGGGGGAAGTTTAGCAATAACATCGACTTTAGCACGATCCACTTCTAGTCCTTTCTTATAAATCTTATGGCCCAAAACTATCCCTTCTTTAACCATGAAATGGCACTTCTCCCAATTTAGAACAAGGCGAGTTTCCTCACACATTTTAAGCATACGTTCTAAAGGGGAAAGGCAAGAAGTGAATGAATCTCCAAACACCGAGAAATCATCCATTAACACTTCCATGGTGTGCTTGATCATATCATGAAAGTTTCCATCATACACCTTTTAAATGTCCCAAGAGCATTGCATACGCCAAACGGCATTCGTTTGTAAGAAAATGTGCCATATGGACAAGTGAATGTGGTTCTTTCTTGATCTTTTGGGTCAATGGGTATTTGAAAATAACCCGATAATCCACAATAAAGCAGTAGTATTCATTTCTCGCTAAACGCTCTAGCATTTGGTCCATGAAAGGTAAGGGAAAATGATCCTTTCTTGTGGCATCATTAAGCTTTCGATAGTCTATACAAACTCTCCAGCCCGTGACAAGTCTTGTGGAAATCAACTCGTTGTTTTCATTTGGAACAACGGTGATTCCACCCTTTTGAGGCACACAATGCACCGGACTAACCCATGGTGAGTCGTATATTTGATAAATCATACCCGCATCAAGGAGTTTGATAACTTCCTTTTTGATGACTCCATGGATTTTTGGATTAACCCTTCTTTGATTTTGAATGGCGGGTTTATAATCATCCTTCATAAGGATCTTATGAGTGCAAAAGTTAGGATCAATCCCCCATATGTCGGATATTTTCCAAGCAATAGCTTTTTTGAGCTTTTTAAGAACTTCAATAAGCTTCTTCTTCTCATTTTCCTTTAAATCCTTAGCAAAGACAACGGGTAGCTTATCTTCTCCCTCTAAGAAATCATACTCAAGGTGTGATGGTAAATCCTTAAGCTCTAAGGTAGGTGGACTCTCAATAGAAGGTTTAACTAATGATGGATAATCATTAGTAACTTCTTTAGGAGTAGGTGGAGAAATATAGTCCTCATTGAGAAGTTTCTCAATGGTACGAATGTCTTCTTCCCAATCGGTGGGAGAATCGTCATATTGTAAATCCACGTCTCCTAAACTTGCTTCGAATTCTTGTAGAAGAAAATCACTTGCTCCAAAAGGATTCAAGGAAGGAGCAATAGAAGCTACGGTCTCAACATGTGGAATATCCTCATTACTACTTTTGCAAGCATAATGAAAGTGTTCATCACAAACATCATTAAGAACATCCACAATGTTAATGGCTTCACACACTTGAGATTTCTTATTCACTTTTCCCATCTTAAACACAACTTTCTCATCTTCTACCCTCATAATGAGTTCCCCTTTCGCAACATCAATAAGAGTGCGACCGGTTCTTAAGAAAGGTCTTCCTACAATAAGGGGAACTCTAGGATCCATATCATAATCCACAACGACAAAGTTCGCGGGTAATGTGAACTTGTCAACTACTACAAAAACATCTTCCGCTATCCCCACCGGATAAGCAATTGAACGATTTGCTAATTCGAGTGTCATTATAGTGGGGGTAAGCTCAGGTAGGGAGAATTGTTTCCAAACCAATAAAGGCAACAAATTTATGCTAGCACCAAGATCCGCTAGAGCCATACAATTCTCGACCCCCGGAAAATTACATGAAATTAAGAACCGACCCGGATCACCTTAGTGGGTAAAGTCTTTAGCAACACCGCTGAACAATTCTCATTCAATGAAGTATTAGGCATATCAACCAATTTTTCTTCGCTCGAGAGAAGATCCTTACACATCTTTTCAAACTTAGGCATGTAAGCTAAAACCTTCACAAAAGATATGTTGATATTCAATTGCTTAAACATCCTCACGAAATTGGACATTTGTATATCATCTTTACTCTTTAACTTCTCTTTCATCAACCTAGAATGGTATGGTAAATTGGGTTTGGATGAAGGTTGAGTAGAGGGTGTTGAAGGACTCTTCTCTTGGGTTTCCTCAAGGGTGGTCTTGGAAAGTATAGGGTCGGTTAATGGTGGAATGTCACAAGGAGGGATCGTGGTAGGAGTCACCAAAGGTGGAGTAGAATTACTCATTTTTACCTTCGGGCCTTGATCCCCCTTTGACGGTGGAGGAATGGAGGGTCCCATGGTCGTTTTCCCACTCCTTGTAGTAATGGAATTAACATTAGCTTGAGGGTTGGTTTGGGTGTTTGAGGGTAAAGAACCTTGAGGTATTTGGATTAATAGCAACATAAACTTCTTATTTGTCTCTTCTTACATTTCCCTCATTTGACTCTCATGATCATTATGCTTTTGTAGAATCAAATTCATGGGAGGGGTTGGCATATTTCCTTGATTAAAACCTTGGTTTTGAAATTGAGGTGGATTATGAAAACCTTGGTTAATACCATGAAAGTTATTCCCTTGGTTTTGCCCTTGAAATTTGTTTGGACCCCTATTGTTATTATGACATTGATAATTCCCTCTTGGTGCTTCGTTTCTAATAAGCATTTGTGGATTGTTTCCATGGCTTTGGGTGGGTGGATAGGGAGGAAAACCCGGTGGAGCAAGGCAATTGTTGGATTTGTAAGAAAGGTGATTAGGATTGATGTTTGGTTTGAAATGTGCCCTTCCATCATCATTGTATGCATAGCATTCTCCTTGATACTTTTGAACTTTATCACAATTCAACTATGAATGAGGTCCTCAACATGTTTCACATTGAAGAGTGATGGCATTAACATTGTTAGTAGAAGAGTTTCTCAATTAAATTTTCATAAAATCATGAAACATATCATGAGATTTGTGAATCTTTTAAAGTAATTGATCATCAAATGAATTTAGGAGCACACCCTTGCACAAAATGTACCACCTCTTCCCTATCCCTATTACTTTGCACCATGGATTTTGTCTCAATGATGTCTCGTGCCTCTTGGATAGACTTAGCAAGAATGTTACCATCTACGGCCGAGTTAAGGGAATCTTGATGGTGTGGTCGCAAACAATTGTAGAAAGTATTGATTTGGTGGACTTGCTCAAAACCTTGGTTAGGGAACTTTATTAATAACTCTTTGATTTCATCCCAAGCCTCACTAAAGGTTTGATCTTTCTTTTATTGGAAGCCTATGATTTGTTCCTCAATGCGGTGGTTCGTGAAGGTGGAAAGAACTTGTTCACAAATTTCTTCTTTAAGTCCTCCCAAGTGAGAATGCTACTAAACCTTGCTTATCTAGCCAAATCCTAGCATTTCCCCTCCAAAGAGAAAGGGAATAACATCAACTTAACCGCCTCATAAGGCACCCCATTATACATGATGGTGTTACGAATGGATAAGAATCTCTTGATATGATCATGGGGGTCATCCATAGGTCTACCTAGGAAAGGTATAGTGGAAACCATTTGTATCACACATGTCTTAAGTTCAAAATTATTAGCGGCTATGTCGGGAATGACTATGGCATCCGCATTCCCATCCACGTTGGATTAGAGAATCTCAATCAATGGACGTTGATCCATGGCTTCATTTAAGTTTTCAAAAGTGTGATGCTCATGATCGGCTTGAGGGAAGTCTTTGTATTTATTCTTCATCGTGGGAGGATAATGTACACCACTCGGTATGTGTGCACGTGCTCCAGTGCGCATACAACTAAACACGAGGAATGAGAGAGGAGCTCTTGGTCGACTTTGAAAGAGAAAAGATTATCTCTCTAACACCCCCAATTTACATTGCGCAGCGGAAATACACAATTGGGTGTTATTCACAAACTTCATTTCACAAACTCTTTATACGACCTAAAAACAGTATATTTAGGAATAAATAAGGAAATAATTTAAATCAGTGTCTAAAACCTTCAATCCCATGTAAAATCAGTTTAAAAATATATCAGAGTAGTGTTCAGGTTCCCCAAGGATCTTAACAAATCGACAACCTTTTACCAAAATACTGGACCATATATTATATATTTATGACAAACGGGAAAGAAATATGTTTTAGACAAAACTACTACAAAAGCAATCCCGCAATCCTTCTCCAGCAAGCTCCGCAAATCAACAACTTCAAGTACCTGAAATACATGCTTAAAATCATCAACACAAAGGTTGATCAAGTCGATAGGTTTAACAAAACATAGTTGAACACATCGTAAAAATCATTCACAATTGTTTAATAGCATTGTGGCCATACAATCTATTAATCAGGCATTTCATCTTATAGAAATAGCTAATGAATTGTATTAAGCTCATGACACCGCCCCCTTAACTTAGTCACCCACGCCAAATGCCAGCATGATTATAAGAATTACCAGTGCCCCTACTAGGGTATCAATTGCAAGAATACCAATTCTCATTCACGTAAAATTATCCTTCCCAGAGGTTACTCAGCGTAATGCCCTGGTCTCAAATAGGGTCGTCAGCCCAATAGTACTATCATTAGAATAAGCGGCTATTCCCAACTCACAACATCAAGTCAGAAGATAGTTAACGGCTCATGAATTTAGGGACTTTTGCAGTTAGGTACTTATAGAATTCAATTCATCAAAGGCAACAAAGGCAACATCGGGTCCAACAATTACTCATGACATGTGTTCATTTTTCTTCAAATAGCATGTATCCCCCTCACGGGTTTTAAAATCATTAAAACAAGTAGAAAGTGAGGCTATAGACTCACCTGAAGTATTAACAGTAGTATGACGACTTTCAACGATCGATGATGCCCGGCGAACACGAATTTCACAATCTATCAAAACAAAATGTGTGCCTTTAATAATTCATCCAAATAATATTTCATACTTAATAAAATGAAATAAATATCTCAAAGTCAAAATCAAACTCACACCATACTTAATTTAATACATTCTTCTTACGTACACTTTTATACTTTTATTCTTTCAAAAACTGTCGATATATATATGTTAATCATCCGAACTGTTTTCTGTACTTAAACACGTCAATAGCTTACGATACTAATCAGAAACTTCACTTACTATATATAGAAAGACCTCCCAAAAGTTGGTTAAAAGATTTTACTTTTAAAGTTCCATGCCCGGCTCATCTTCGAACTACAAAAACCGGACAGTTTTACGTCAACAACTCATATAGTCTTTTTAACTCATTTATTTTTCTCCGTTTACAAAAGCAACACTCGACTTTGAAAATAAACTCAACATCCTCATACTTAAAACTTAACATCAGTACTTGACACATTTCAAAATCCTTTTTATAGTCCCCGAGATTCGATCCAAATATTGACAACAATGGCATTTATAAGTAAGTCCTTATTGTCCTTATTTTCTTCATACTTGATTCCATACAAGTAATACTTTACAATCCCAAAATAAATACCATGATGTCGAATCTCATGATCATATAAATCCTGTTATACTTCTTTATTCAAGTCAACACACTACTATTACTTTCCTTTTCCATTTGATATTATCCAAATATCATCATCGCAGCTCTATAATTCCTTCAAATTCCTCCAATACTAACTATACAGCACAAAACTTCAATCTATCCTCAGCGTTCATAAAAAACTCCCTCAACTACAAAAATCAAATCTCAAAACCACAACTTAAATATATAAATGGATTTCATACATTTAGTTCTTCTTTGTCAGCTTTATCATTGGTTCAACAATCAGTGAAAACCTCTCGATAAACCTCCGATAATACCCAGCTTACACAAAGGAATGGACAAGCTTCAGTCGGTTTCGTCGGTATCGACAAAACCTCAATTGTTTCAATCTAGTCAGATTTTCACAATCACTTTAGCCATAAATCGCACATTCTAAAACATCTATATTATTCCAACCAAAATTCACATCCAAAGAATTTCACACACCATTCCTTCTTTCCCTAACAATTTTCCAATTTTTAAATACTTTCCTTTCCTTCAATCATCTATTCATCATACCAAACGTTCACAATCAATAATGGATACCGATTTCTGGTGCTCAGTTTGTTCGCCCTCACAACAATCATCTTATTCACAAAACATCCAGCTTCTTTACTTCCTTCCATTATTACTTCTCTGACGACTTACCCTTCCAGTCAAATCAGGTTATCCTTATTGTCTTATCTGCCAATCCTTCCAATCAATCTTATTACCATCCTCAACTTCCTGACAATGCCATACAACAAAATATACAATCAGACTACCTAATTCCCATCACTCAGCTAACACAAAGCTTCCTTTTTCCCAAGACGACAGTGAACTCTACAATTCCGCAGAACAATCACATAATACCCTTAAATACTAACTCATCTTCTCATTCCCTTCCGACTACAACTGGTAAAGCGCACTAGAAAATTCAATCTATTACTGTTTTATCCTACATACCTTCTCATCATTGACCAATAAAATCTTCAAATAAAGATTCCACTGATTACTTCCTAAAATCAGTACTCAATGCTCAATAACATTCAAATTTAATTCTTTCCATCTTTATTTATCATATCCTATGATATTCATCCTTATCCTGGTGAACTTTCTTACAACTCTAGTTCAGCTAATTGCGCAATACCTCTTAATTCCATAAGCTCAGAAAAATACTTCCTAAATATATATATATATATATATATATATATATATATATATATATATATATATATATATATATAGATATATATATATATATATATATATATATATATATATATATATATATATATATATATATATATATATATATATATATATATATATATATATATATATATATATATATATATATATATATATATATATATATATATATATATATATGTAGTTATTAACAATCCTTCCATCGGTTAATTTCTCATTTCAACCACTCGCTAATTCTTGTTGATTTCTCGTCCTCAGGTCAACTAAAATCTAACATCTTCAAATCTTAATATATCCTCAATAACACCTTCAGAATTTAAGTACACCATCAGTAACACCTTCAGGATTTCAACACACTATTAATAACACCTTCAGGATTTCAATACACTATTAATAACACCTTCAAGATTTCATTACACTATTAATAACCCATTCAGAATTCTAATGGAATTCAAACTCAATGATTACCAGATAAGAATATACAAATTACTAAATCTAAATCTCAAATCTTATTAGCATTTCCAAAATATAGGTTGTAATAGCAACAACATTCCTTTCATATTGATTTTTCCATTATCTGAATAATTCCTTTATTCAAACTCCTTTACCGAAATGAAAACATTTCATTACCACCGAGATACTAATTCCTATACCACACTCCTTGCTATTCCTTCAGCAACTCGACCTCCAGCTAGTCCGTACATACGACAAGTAAATAGATAATTACTTAAGTGGTATAAAATATATGTGGTCTACACATTATAATTCCTCCTGCTTACCCGATTTATAGTAACCGCTTGAATACCATCTCTTCTTATCTTAGACTATTAAATTCCAAGTTTACCTTCTATTAGAGGAAATAAATTTCCTATTCCTTACTGTCATTCGCAACAATACCGTTCCTTTACCCTTTTCTGCCACACTTAAATTCGAATCACGATCAATCCTTAAATTACTATCTCTTTTCGTTCTAGTTGAACATTCCTAAATGACTATTGATATATCAAAAAATCCATCAGTTACTCGAACTTATCCATATAGTTGCACCTTTCCAATTACCATTAATATCCGAACGACACTCTTCACCGCATCTCTTCTCATTACTAAGAATCTAACACACAGACATCCTTTTAAAATCTTGCAGAATAACAGCAGCATCTCCAACTGGAACAGCAACATCTTCAATCTCAGCAGCATCTTTAACTGAAACAGCAGCATCTTCAATCTCAGCAGCATCTTCAACTGAAACAGCAGCATCTTCAATCTTAGCACCTCGTCTCCTCGCAGCACTATCAGCTTCAAACAATCTAACAACTATTCCCACGATCAAAAAATCTACCCTAATGGTTAACAACCTTTGTAGACATATTTCAAGATACTCAGTCACACAAGAGTCCCTGCTAATATCACACTCGACTCTTTCTATGCGATAACAGTAGAAAGAAACTTAATAAGTATACACATCGAGATAGAAGGAAAAGAATCTTTTCATCAAGATATATTATGAATACTACATGCGCCAACAACATAATACTACCTCAATTACACAATCATCTCACAAAAGAGAAAATAATAAAGACACATCAGATACTAAAGGGTAATAGTAGATTTCATCCATAAATCCGAGAAAATCGCAACAAAATTTTGTCACTAATGTCACTTACCCGTATCATCCTAAACAACAACAATAATCCGTCACAATACTACCTCACAACATCTAAACAATCCAAATACAACACAACAATACATAAACTAGAATACAACAAAAATCCATCACTACATCACTCCATAGGATGTGGTCCATCATTTTCTTCAACTTGGCTCGTCCCTGCTTCATCTTCATCTGGTCCTAACTTGCAGCACCTACATTTTGGATCAAAACACGGCGGATTCTCAATTCCATACCTCAAATGCGCTCCTAGATACGACGGATCTATCATATAATGCGAATTAGCATACACCTCACTATCCTGAAATTTCCAATGCGGTCCAAGATACGACCCAAGATGAGTTGCATATTCACTTAACCTGTGAAACCTATCTATCTCTTTCTGATACTTCTCAAAATCAGTTCCATAACTTCTCACTTCAGCCCTAACCTCAGTTCTTCCAACTTCACTCTCAGTCCTATAATTATCACTATCAGATTCTACAACATTTTTCTTATCATCCGTATCATCCTAATAATCTAACCATCCACCTGAATTCTTATGATCACCTACTCGCTGATACTACAAACTCCGTTGACCTACAGCAAATCCCCCCTAATTGGTGTAAAACGGTATGTCGGACATTTTCTGAAATCACAAAAAACTCAAAGGTACATAAGGTCATTATTCAAAAATATATATGCAATGCAATGCATAATCATGCAAATGCAAATGACTTACATATGCCAAATATATATGTATGCAATGCAATGCAATGCAAATAATAATTATACAATACTCATAAAAATGAAATTATGATGAAAGCACTCCATGTCCTTTCATTAATACCAATACCTTATCGTAGTATTTACTTAATAAATACTTAGGAATTCAGAACAATTTTAAGGGATACATCTATAATAACAAAGCATAACAAAAATAAATAATCTTACCGGAGCCTTGTAGAGAAGTTGCGTTGCTTTTATAAAGTACTTTGACACCAAAGTTATAGTTTAGGACATTTTCAAAAATCGACCTAATTCTCTATAACTAAAAAGCTCTGGTTACCAGTCTCTAACACCCCCAAATTACATTGCGCAACGGAAATACACAATTGGGTGTTATTCGCAAACTTCATTTCACAAACTCTTTATACGACCTAAAAACAGTATATTTAGGAATAACTAAGGAAATAATTTAAATCAGTGTCTAAAACCTTCAATCCCAAGTAAAATCAGTTTAAAAATATATCAGAGTAGCGTTCAGGTTCCCCAACGATCTTAACAAATCGATAACCTTTACCAAAATACTCGACCATATATTATATATTTATGACAAACGGGAAAGAAATCTGTTTTAGACCAAACTACTACAAAAGCAATCCCGCAATCCTTCTCCAGCAAGCTCCGCAAATCAACAACTTCAAGTACCTGAAATACATGCTTAAAATCATCAACACAAAGGTTGAGAAAGTCTATAGGTTTAACAAAACATAGTTGAACACATCGTAAAAATCATTCACAATTGTTTAATAGCATTTTGGCCATACAATCTATTAATCAGGCATTTCATCTTATAGCAATAGCTAATGAATTGTATTAAGCTCATGACACCTACCCCTTAACTTAGTTACCCACGCCAAATGCCAGCATGACTATAAGAATTACCAGTGCCCCTACTAGGGTATCAATTGCAAGAATACCAATTTTCATTCTCGTAAAATTATCCTTCCCAGAGGTTACTCAGCGTAATGCCCTTGTCTCAGATAGGGTCGTCAGCCCAATAGTTCTATCATTAGAATAAGCGGCTATTCCAAACTCACAACATAGAGTCAGAAGATAGTTAACGGCTCATGAATTTAGGGACTTTTGCAATTAGGTACTTATACAATTCAATTCATCAAAGGCTACAAAGGCAACATCGGGTCCAACAATTACTCATAACATGTGTTCATTTTTCTTCAAATAGCATGTATCCCCCTCGCGGGTTTTAAAATCATTAAAACAAGTAGAAAGCGAGGCTATAGACTCACCTGAAGTACTAACAGTAGTATGACGACTTTCAACCATCGATGATGCCCGACGAACACGAATTTCACAATCTATCAAAACAAAATGTGTGCCTTTAATAATTCATCCAAATAATATTTCATACTTAATAAAATGAAATAAATATCTCAAAGTCAAAATCAAACTCACACCATACTTAATTTAATACATTCTTCTTACGTACACTTTTATACTTTTATTCTTTCAAAAACTGTCGATATATATATGTTAATCGTCCAAACGGTTTTCCGTACTTAAACACGTCAATAGCTTACGATACTAATCATAAACTTCACTTACTATATATAGAAAGACCTCCCAAAAGTTGGTTAAAATATTTTACTTTTAAAGTTCCTTGCCCGACTCATCTTCGAACTACAAAAACCGGACAGTTTTACGTCAACAACTCATATAGTCTTTTTAACTCATTTATTTTTCTCCGTTTACAAAAACGACACTCGACTTTGAAAATAAACTCAACATCCTCATACTTAACACTTAACATCAGTACTTGACACATTTCAAAATCCTTTTTATAGTCCCCGAGATTCGATCCAAATATCGACAACAATTATATATTGTGACGATACTCGTCTCCCGGTACACGAATAATTAAACTAACATAATTTTTCGCTAGTTTGGAGCTAGAAGCTCTACCTTATACCAAATCGAAGCTTAAGACATCATCTACAAAAATATCTAGTCAGTTCATACCAAACTCAAACTCATATTTTCCGAAAATTACCTTTAATAATCTGTTCAAAAATACCCTTTTAAAAATCATTCAAAATCAATTTTTCACCACATTTTAAAATCATTTTACCACTATAATCATTCTAACACTACTACTTTCAATCATAACACACTAAATCATCCTAGATGATCAAATCATAAAAACCCAACTCAAAAATTTCAACATGCAATCATCAAAATTATTATATAATCACATAAACACCTACATACAACAAGAATTTAAGATCAAAACATATGATTTTTCACCAAAAATGGGTTTTACAAAAATGTTCTTTCATGTATGAAATTTTCATACCAATGTGATGATCAAGTAACTAGAATGGGTCTTTGATTAGAATTTAAAGATTCAAGCTCAAAATCAAAAATTTTGGGTTTTTGTGTGGCTTAGGGTGGACGGACAAAGAGAGGAGGCGGGAGAAGAGGGAGGATTTTGGTGGTGGAGTGAAAATGTGTGTGTTTGTGTGTTTAATTTTTCCTTTTATATGGGAAAAGTTTAGGGTAGTTTTTGCCAATTGTGATTCTTGTGGACCAAAATGCAAAACTTTGTTAAAAAGCGGAAAATGACTATTAGTCACTTTTGAAAATATTTACGGGTCTCGGGTTTCATAAAAATGCTTCTCAAAACTTAAAACGCACACAAAATATGATATTATATAGTCCCGGCACGACTTAATACGACATTAAAAATAAAAACATCAAAATATTAAACATCGACATGTTTAAAGTAAAATGTAAAATTTTTGGGCATCCGTTGATATCGTCATCACTAATAATCCTCGCAACTCGTCAAAACGTAAAAATATAACTTTCAATCATTCATCCAAAAAAATTCACCAATCGTCAACTCAATCAACCTCGTAAAAAATTTCAAAAATATACGTAAAAATATAATTAAATAATGACCACGGGTTTGGGTTGTCATAATCTCCTTCGAGGGTCAATAGTAAAAATCACAAGAAAGTATATAGATATGTAATACTACTTGGGCGGCAAAACCCTCAACAAGCCTTCCTTCTCAAAATACTCACAAGTGAATGGGGAAAATGAGGTGGCGTGAAGCACTTAAGTACCTAGCTTCCCTTAGGCTTGCATTGTATAGCAAAGCCGCCTTTCAATTCACCGTATAGTTTGTATATATCGAATTCTTTCTTATTGAAAGTATTTATCTATTTTTGCCTTTATTTTCTTTGATCGATACACGTATTTGGAACCGGAATGCCTCCAAATACGTTGTATTGCCAAGCAATACTTATGGAATAGTGTGTATTAAAATTCGTATCTACGTATACTTATTTACATATAATACTATAAAAGAAAATATTTTTGTATTTTTTATTATTTTTAAGAAATATAGTATGTAGGTAAAAACGATTGAAAATAATATATACAATATATTTTTGGTGTAATCTTTTAGGAAAAAGATTACTTTTATATTTTTATTTTTATTTTGGTTCAATTCTTAGGAAAGAATTGATTATTATAATTTTTTATTTTTATATTTTTATCTTTTGATTTTTTGATTATTTATGTTTTGATTTAATAAAAAGGAACGTTCACAAGTGAACGGATCCCAAAATCCAATATGTAACTCTCAATCAACCGTCAATCTCCGCACAAAGAACCGGTAGCGGCGCCATTTAATATTTCACTTTTTAAGGTTCGTTCTTCTCTCGGTGTCTTTACGAATTGATTAATCGATATCAATTAAGCCACGTAATTGTTTTTGGTTGAAATAATAGGATTTTGGTAATCTATCTCTAATTGTCACAAAGTAGTTAAAAAGTAAAAATATTATCACTTATGTATACGTATTACACTAAAAACACATTGCACATACAACCAAGTAAGCACAATGTACAAGTAAACTAAGCACAACAAAAAATAATAAGCTAAAAATGTAAGAATGTAAACTACAAGGACTGAAAATGTAAACTATGCAAACTAAATAACAAAAAATAACTAATTAACAAACTTCTAAACAAAATATAACAACCCTAACAAAATATGAGGACTAAACAACAAACCCTAACAAACTATAACTAATTATCAACTAAGTACACAAGATTAACAAGTCAATGGACTTAAGTGCAAATATTAAGATAGTTTTAGCCAAATACGTTTACACACAAAATAAGTTGGATAAGTTATTTTACTGGACCAAATAAGCTGAAACAAACTCCATTAAACTCAGAATTGAAAATTAGCTAGATAAGAACAAAGAAATAAGTTGAAATAGTCTAGAACTCAAATAAGCATTTTTCAATAAGCACTTTTGTTGAAATAAGCAGTTTAGAATAAGCAGTTTGTCTAAAACTCACAAGAAACATCTAAAAGCTCAAAATATTAAGACCTGTCCAAGAAATTTCAAAATTCATCAACAAAATAAGCCAGAATCCGAAATAAGCAAAAACTGGGCTTATGTTGACTTTCGTTGACTTTTGTTGACCAAAAGTTGACTTAAGCTAGAACTTATTTTTAACACTTTTCTAACTGAATTGTGAAAGAAAATAGCCATGTTTGTGAACTAGATCTCTGGGAAATGAAAATTTGTCTAGTCAAATAAGCTTTATTATCACATAGACTTTTAAGCTATTGTGGCTTATTCTAAAGTGAACTACAAGCTTAATGCCTTATGGATTCTTATACCTCATATGATAAGCTATCCAGAGAGCTAAATAACAGATCCTAACATGCAGTACTGAGCAAGATATGATCAAATGAAATTAGGTGTTTGAAGAAGACTAGTCTGACCCAAACTTTTTAGTGGTCATTTGCCTCTTTGACTTTAATATTTGACTTGAAAACTTGCACACTTGCTCTTAACCAGTTACTAAGTGACTACAAACAAGAATTCCACCAATATACTAATAGAATCAAAAGATCACAGCTATACCGAATAGAACTTAAGCTATGAGTCAGAATTTATACAGACTAAACATAATTAAGCTAGGAGATAAGAGCTACAATCTATTCAAACTACACAGACAAATCAATTAGATCATGTAGCATGCAAATTCAAACCATGCTACACTATGGAACTGAATTGAGCATGTTAAGCTGTTTTGAGTGGAATTTAAAACAAAAACAAGTACTTTTTAGCCTTGAAGCTACCTTTGATGGAGAAACAAGGGCTGAGCTTGCTTTTTATACTAATCAACACTTAATTCATCATCTGCAGTCCTCTCTTTTTCGGCCTTATTTTCTTTTTGTACAAATAGTAACTGGGTTGGGTCTAGTTGTGGGCTTAATTTGATATTGGGTTGTGTTTCGTTTTGTTTTAATATCCGGTTTTAACAAAAATTCCAAAATTCCTTTCCTTTTAATAAAAACAGGTTATTAGCTTATTAAAAAAATATAAAAATATAAAAATATAAAAAGTATAAAAAATTAGTTTTAATATTTTGGTAATTTTACATTTACGTTTTTCAGCATTTCTACATTTTGCATTTTATTTTTACATATTCATTTTGTCATTTTAATATTTTGCATTTACATTTTATTTGGTATTATTGCATTTACTTGTGCATTTTATATTTTTACTTTCATGCTTTAATTGCGGTACTTGCAATTGTTTTTAGCATAGATACGTAGTACATATATAGTATTTTTACCTTTTTACTTGCTTTGTGCTTAAATAGAAATAGATAACCAATCAAGCATTTGTAACCAAAAACGATAAATCTCTTGAAATAATTGGATATCAATTCGAGTCGATTCGAAGAAAAACGATATACTAAAAAACAGTTATTAAGAACCTCATTAACAGCTGATTATAACTCTTGATCATAAAGAACAGATTGAATGGGTAAGAATGTAAGAAAATGAGACAGTGTTGAAGGAATGAAAATGAGCTTTATTAATATGAAGGTAAAGTAGGTACAAATTAGTTAGAACTGACTAACTGACTAGTCTATATGTGTGTATGTGTGTAAACACACTAAGTAAATTGGGGGGAAAATAGCTAAACTAACTAAATGACTAACTGTCTAATTCTACTATGTGTTTTTGAGGTGTTATGGGAGTATTTATAGACGAAGTGTGAAGAGGAGATGAGATGGTTGACGTGTATTGCCCAATCAGAATCTGCCACGCGTCAATTAGTGTTCATCTAGTTTCTAGAAAATTAGCGGTTTTGTTTAGATTGAACTCCAGTCTAATTAACTGGTATGGGAGTATTGCTGGATTCAAAATGAACATCTTTCGTCTTTAAACTTTAGTCTGAAACAAGCTCAATCGGCCTTAATGTGTTCTTTGTTATTCTTGGTGACGTGGCGCTGTTTGGTTGGCCATAGAAAGTATCACACAGATCATATCCATAAAGTATAAATTTAATTGGTTAAGTTTTTTTATACGTGTGATAGGTGAACAAGGCCTTCCAGTGGTTCAAATGACAAATCTCCATAGTATATATCCTTTTTAGACAAAATTAACCTTCTACTTTTCAAATCCTGGCAGATTGTTGTTAGCTTATAATAATTTTGGAGATTGGCAACAATGATCCTTGAAACTTTATAAATGTGGCACAAGTAGTCCTTTAAAGCTTGTTTTGTATTTCCCTCATCTTTTCTTCAAACAAAACTCGTAAAAGCACGTGTTTGATCCATAATGTATCTAATTTACCTAAAAGCACACAAATACAAATACACACGTAATTTAGACATATTAAAGTTTAATATAATGTATTTTGGCCGTGTTTTAGTGGTTTTTAGGTTATTAATGATGAGTGTTTTCATGCTCATCACCCCTCTAGACATCAAAAGGAAAAATAACGTGAAAAATCAAACGACCAAATGAAAAAGTTTTTAGAAATTTCTCAACAACTTCATTTCGACATAACTTTCGTGGATGCTTTAGTTTACATACCTAATTTTGAAACAATGTCTAAAGAGTTGGTAAGTGATAAAGAAAAATTAATCGAAATATCTAACAGTCCTTTAAATGCTAATTACTCGGTGGTCATCCTCAAAAAGCTTTCGGAAAAGCTCGGAGGCCCCATCAAGTTTTTGATCCCATGTGATTTCCCCGAAATAGGTGAATGGCTCATCTTGGCCGATCTTGGCGCGAGCATTAACCTCATGCCACTTTCCGTCTTCCAAAAGATGCTACAAATCGATCTCATCCACAAGAGAATGACACTCGACTTAACCGATAGTTCGGTAACTACTCCAAAGGTGTCGCCAAAGACACTTTTGTGAAGTCGATCCTCGAGTTCCCTTGATACTCGGTCGACCATTTCTACACACCTCCGCTTTAATCGATGTGAGAGGGGAATTGACATTGTGTTTAGATGGATATGATATCATATTTGATGTTGAGCATACATCACGATATCCCTCCGATTATTTTGAATTCGTTAAATTTATCGAAGTTGCTGAATCTACAAGTGACGAGTTTTCTCAAGAAAGTTAACGTTTTTTCGATAGCTCCAAAAGTGGCAATCCCACATCCGCGGATCCAATCATTGCTACTTTTTCTCCATATATCACTCCATTCGAATGAGGTGATTTTCTTTTAGAAGAACTTGAAGAATTCCTTTCAAATCCCGAAGAATTTGATGACAATAATTTTGCTCTAGAAGGAGAAATTTCATGGTTTGAGGAATTATTTAATGATGATCCTTTTGATACTTAGCCGATGGATATTAAACAAAATGAAGTTGTCAACGAAAAATCATCAATCGACGAGCCTCCCTAATTAAAGCTCTAAGATTTACCTTCACTTCTTGAATACACTTTTTTAGATGATAACAACAAATTGGCTGTCATAATTTCAAAAAGATTAAAAAAGGATGAAAAATACACACTTCTAAAAGTCTTAAGGCTCACGAATGGACTTTGGCATGGAAATCATCCGACATCAAGGGAATTGATCCACGTTTTTGTACCCATAAAATTTTAATGGAAGATGATTTTAAATAGTAAATTCAAAGTCAAAGACATGTTAATCCAAAAATTCATGAGGTTATAAAAAATGAAGTTGTGAGTCTCCTTGATGCCGGTATGATTTAACCAATATCCGATAGCCCGTGGGTAAGCCCGATGCATGGTGTTCCTAAGAAAGATGGAATAACGGTGGGCACTAATAAGAATAATGAGTTAATTTCGATGCGCCTTTGTTAGAGTTTGCTCATGTCATAAAGACTAATTATATGGCTAGATACATATGGGCTTATGGGGTCACACACATATACATTGAGGTACCATTTCATGTATCATGTTTATCGTATTCACGGTATATAGATAGCCTACGTAACACATGATCACTATTCGGCTTCAAATAACTAAGTATAGTACTTAGCTATTAGACATGTAAAATTGTATGACAAGGCCCCTACAAAGCCCATTGAGTCTGGCCCATTGAGATTGAAAAGGAAGGAGTTACAATTATGATAAATATGAGTTATTGTGGAATATCTCTCATAAATTACATTAAACACATTACCAAAACTTGCCCCCTTTTCATCTAATTCTGATTTGCACGGTTTTGAGATGAAAAAAACGAGGGTTTATATTTTGTAATGATCTTCATCTTTGAATCTGTTTATTCAAAGGGTGTTACTAGGTTACGGGGTTTAAGACTAGCATCTATTGATACAAGGATGTGTGGTGTGGATACATAACAGAGGTGATCTCTTTTGATAACTTGGTTTCATATTTGATTGGTTTCTTGGTTGGATCATGTGTTTGTGAAGGTCTTCGTTCGATCTTACCGAATCACGCTACAAAGGTATACTTTTATGTCCGTTTTATTGATTAATCATATGACTCTATGGATCCGTTGGTAGGTGATATTTCTGCTACCTTTATTATTTATTCATATCATGTTTATATGGATAATTACCTATGGTGGTATCACGAGCCATCATATGATGTCATATGATTATCGGGTAGGCGTAAAAGTGGCTAAAACGCGTGTTTTTGATGGATTAATGGAGATAAAATTAAAACAGCCCCTAGAGCTTAGTTTTCGTGATAAAACTGACCCTAAGATGGTCTTATCATCTGTGATTTTTTAGTCCATGGCCACGGGTTACGCATATCTTAATTGGTATTGTTAACGGTACGTGTAAAATGACCTAAAACGCGTGTTTTGGCACGATTTGTGAATCGATTTTAGAACAGCCCTATGCACAAGATTTCTGTAATTATATGATAATTATAAGGTGTTTTAAATGTGGTTTTAGTATCCAAAGGTCATTGGTTACACATACCAATCGGGGGTTTAATTAAATGTTGATTATTGCTTCGATTTTGTTGGCTAACAAGTGTATCTTGTTGTTTATTTTATATCAATGGAAAATACATGCATGTTTCACCATGTACTTAGCCAAAACCTTGTTATATTCATAATATTATGGTATTATTGTGTTTCATATGCAAAGCCGATGAAAACCTAGACCAATGTGACATGTTGTGTGTTGATTTGCATTTAATTTTAGTTTTGGGGATTTGCCATTGTTTCGGCTTCATTAATATGTTTTTATGTTGGTCATAGCCATTGTTTTGGAATTTTATAGTAGTTTAATGATAGGTTAAATATTTTTAGTCATAAATCAATTGTAGCCGATGCTTGGATGGGAACGGCTAAGGAATTAAAGACATATTGTGAAATTCGGAGCTGTTGAGTGACCTGCAATAAAATGTGATTTCTCAGAGTTCTATAGGGAGATAGAAGCCCAATTTTGGTGTGGTGATTCATAACTGATGGGCCTTCAAAAGCCTCAACTGCACCTCAGGCAGGGGAAGATTCCTTCTATGGGTTTTGGGCCCTAGAATTTCGACTGAAAATATATTGCAATTTTGGGCTTCATGTTTACTTTGGGTTCTACTTGCTTTTGGTGGTCTTGAAGCAAGTGGGAGCCCACTCTATGGTTGTGTTGGCTTACCTTTAGTTGACTTCTTGGTCCTCGTGATGGCTCACGAGATCAAGAATAGGTTTTTCATCGGTTTGAGGCTTTGCATACTTGTGGTTGTGGGTTGCTTATTTTCTTGATATCTTGCTATAACTTGCAAATGTTTTTATAAAAACTTAAAATCAATCACAAACCAATTATAAGACTCAATCTTTGTTTAGTTTAAAGTTTAAATATGATTTAAAACTAAAATCTTGTATTCATAATAACTCGTAATGTGTTATGAATGTTATTCTTTTATGTATTGTCTAATCTAACATTAATTCCACTTAGGTTTTATATTAGTCTTTAACTTGGACAACTTGACACGTATATGTCACACCCCCAAAATCAGAGTTTGGTAATAATAGAGGGGCATGTGACTTCATGAACATCATACACTCAGAATATAAAGAACGACCTATACGTGAGCCCGTTTTAGAAAATTTCTCGTTGATTTAATTAACATTAACAAGATTACAAGGTTTCATAAGTTCTAATCAGAGAGTACAGAAGCAAATAAAGTTTTAAAATAACAACGAGATAATAGTTTAAATGGCATAAGAATCCGAAGACAAAATCATGATGCATGTAGACTCCATATTACTTTACATAGCAAGCAGCTTAATCACCTGAGATAAAACATTGCTAAAGTGTCAACACAAAGGTTGGTGAGTTCATAGGTTTATTTAAATTGATAAGTCGGAATATAAGAAGTTGAGTCAAACATATGGTTCATCATAAGTGATATAATGGCACATGTAAAATGATAAATACCATTGATGCCCTAAGCTCATGTCACCGACACTTTAACATAAGTATGCCCTAGTTTCTTTGTTTCATTGTTTCCAGAATTTCAAATACACCCGATGGCCATATGACCTTCCAATCCCGGATGTGGGCGTCATCCCAAAATAGATCTATCCACTTTCATTCATGCTTACTTTCAGTAACTAACAGTTCATGATTAGGGGCACAGTTTATAGTTTCAGATTAAGCTACCTAGGCAACATCAATAGTTAAGTTTTCGTTTCTTGTTCTCCTTATGTCCGAGAGTTTAAAACAAGAAATGTATCTCACCCCAAGATTTCATAAAGCGATATAAATAAGTTAAAGTGGGGCTATAAACTCACCTCAAATGATAGGCAAGTAAGTTCAATAAGTAGGAATCACAGAGAGAATACACGCAAATTATCCCAACTTTATCCACAACAAAGTTTATGCGAGAAAGGAGATAAAAGCGAGACCCACGAAAATAGATACTAAACCTTAGATAGTACCCCAAGCTTAACGACCGGCTTAACCCGAAAGCAAACTAAAATCATAAACCCTTCTTCTTTCTAGGCGACTGCTGCAATAGTCCCAAGAGGAAGGAACTTGTTTTTCTACAAGTGAGTTTATGGTTGGTTTACCTTGCAAAGAATCTGCTATTTATAGACAGTGAATGTGTTTAGGGCTTGGATAAATTAGTTAGGGTTTCTAGTTTGGTTGCAACTAGTTAGAAACTAAGTTGGTACATTATGGGGAGATGTATTTGCATGGGGAAGGATCAAGAGGTTTTGGGGTTTCGTTTTATGGCAACAAAGGAAGGAAAAAAGGACACTATGGTGTTTCCTACGCTTGACTTATTAGTGGTTTCTTGTAGTACCAAAAGAAAGTGATGGGATGGAGCCTTCTTATCTTCAAATGGGGAGAAAAATAGGGTGTTTGCTCGTTGGTTATGGAGAAAGGGAGGAGAAGTGTAAGGTTCAAGTACAAAGTCTTAAATGGTTGGTTGTAGTACATAATTTAAATGTGTGAGAGAAAAAAATAAAAAAAACGTGGGTAGCTTATTTACCAATGGGGGACCGGCGTTAAGGTGCAAGGGAGAATTTTTTTTTCCTTTTTTTGTGACTTTAATACTTGGTAGTTAAATTTTTGTGTAAATATAAAAAGTTCAAATGCTTTAGGTGTAGTAGTGAGTTTTGAGAAAGTTTTCAAGTAGTAGTAGTTTTTGCTAATTTAGTGAAACAAAAATAGAAAGAGGTTTCTAAGTGTGTCGTACATATATTGGGTGCAAGATTTAGCTCGCGTAGTGACTCTCTTAAATTACGTTGTTCTAAATAAGTGTCGATTATTTTTTTGGTAAAGGGTTACCCCGGTAAATATATTAACCAAAAAATTTCTATTTCTATTACGTAACGTAATTGTTGATTACGTAACGTAACGTAAATATATTTTTGGTAATGTAACGTAAATATGTTACGTAACGTAACATAAATATTTTTTTTTTTGGTTAAGGGTTACCCCGGTAAATAAGTGTCGATCACAATTATAGAAATTTCTATTACGTAATGTAAGTTAACAATAAGTAATTCGGGTAGAAATTTATAGAAACGTCATTCATAAGGATTCAAATTCATATACAAAATATGCGTAAACCATCGGGAATATCCCTAGACACACAAGTCTAACCCGAATCATCATGTTTCACGTAATTTAAATGACTTCGAAATTCACGTTTGTGACATACGACCTCCATTAAATTGAGCTTCGTCCCGTAAGCTCATAAGTCGATGAAACTTATCTAATAAAAAAAACGAGGATATTTGTGCTTAAATTGGTTTATGGTCTTTTCTTCGTCAATTCTTATGATTACATTCTTAGTAGCTAAGCTAGTGACATTTTATATCAAGTAAAAACAAATATAAGTGTATAGTATCGTTAATAAGGACGTACCCTTAGTTAATTTCAGTCTTTGAGATTCCGTCTCTTCCCCCGAGGGAGTATACTCTCGCGTGAACTTCTTCATTTTTAGCAGGAACTATGGCTCCGAGATTCTTTCCTTTGGGACACTCACTCTTGTATTGTCCTCTCTCTTCACACCCAAAGCAAGTTATGTTAGCCCTAGAAGTTACACGACACTCTTCTGTTTTGTGGCCAATACGTTTGCACTTTCCACACTTTTGACCACATGCCCCAAAATGGTGAAGTTTGCACTTGGCACAATAAGGTGCTCGTCCAGCGTATGCATTTTTGTTCTCACCTCCGGCTGTATAAGCCCTGACAATCTCTTGTCGTTTGTTTCGTTGGTTAGACTGGTGCTGATAGTTTCCTTGATGGTTGTTGTTGGTTCCTTCCCACTTCCTTTTGTTCTCGACAGCATTAGCAGCTCTAGATCTTTCCTTCTTGTTGTTCAACTCTTGAGCCATACGGATGGCTTCTCCAACCTTAGCAGGCTTTGAGGCAATGACATTTCCCTGAATGTCCTTAGGAAATCCCCATATGAATCTTTCAATTTTCTTCTTCTCAGTAGGCACTATACTAGGACATAGTAATGCCAGCTCTTAGAATCTTTGGGTATAACCCATAACATCTGATCCTTTCACGGTCAAGTTCCAAAGTTCAGCTTCCATGTTTTGGATCTCATGGCTTGGACAATACACTTCGATCATCATTTCTTTCAATCCTTTCCATCCAATTGCATAAGCAGTCTCTAAATCATCGTTCTTCACAAAAGAGTTCCACCAAGTCAATGCCTCTCCATGTAGACTACAAGTGGCTTATTAACCTGGCAGGTTTCAGCACAGTTACTGATATGAAAAATAGACTCCATCTTCTCGAACCAATGAGTCAATCCTATTGCACCCTCAGTTCCTTTGAAGTCATGCGGGTTACAATTCCGGAAATCCTTGTAGGAGCACTGTCGAGTTGGGGGATTTTCACCTCCAAATATGTTGCTAGTTTCACGGGGAGTTCCGTTTTCACTACTACTAGCCCGATTAGCTTCATATGTAATCATGGCTGCAACCACTCGGTCAGCAATCAACTGCTCTAGTTCGGGAAGGTTCACTCCACTTCTGGTGGCGGAAGGCATGATCTTCCAAGGCAAAGCATACAATTAGTCTTCTTATAGACACGAGAATTTTCATGATTAGTGAGAAGATTTTTTTTATGCTCGTGAGATAATAGATATAACACATGTATATAGTAATAATACGTAGTCGTAATAATAATTACATACACATAAGAAATTTGTTACATGGTAGAGAGCATATAATGATATGGATGTGTTGGTAGAAATGTAATTTGCTAGCCGCATATAACCCATTTCCTGGATAACTTTCGGTTAATTTATAATTCTCATGTTCATCAAGAGGCGTCCCAATTCATGTAAATGAAATTTATAAACTTAAGGTTTGTTGATTTATAATTCCCATATTCAAATGTCCCATACCATCTGAATATGAAATCCTAAATAAGTAGGTGCTTTATGATTTCTCATTCAAACTTCCCATACCATCTCAATAGAAAAATCAAAAACCAACCAACTTAGTACAACCTACACAACCAAAAATCAAAATAGGCAACCTACCTAAATCATATGAGTCTTACCCGCTTTTGAGGAAAATTAATCAAAAACCTTAAGCTGAGTAACAATTAGAACTTAATTCCACCTCGCAACCCAATCAAACAAGAACAGCCTTGAAATCTTATTAAGTTTTGTTACTCATCTCAACCTTTTTGATAAATCTTCTAAACGTCAGGGACTACTCATAAACATGTAAGTCACATAATCACGAAATCCTATTAAGGAATAAAGATTTAACTAACATTTAATATGTATGATGACATGATATAATGAAAATGAGGCAGTTATAGCTTAGAGTTACTAATGCAACCTAGTTCTCTATAACCAAGGGCTCTAATACCAATCTGTCACACCCCCAAAATCAGAGTTTGGTAATAATAGAGGGGGATATGAATTCATGAACATCATACACTCAGAATATAAAGAACGACCTCTACGTGAGTCGTTTTGGAAAATTTCTCGTTGAATTAATTAATATTAACAAGATTACGAGGTTTCATAAGTTCTAATCAGAGAGTACAGAAGCAAATAGAGTTTAAAAATAACAACGAGATAATAGTTGAAATGGCATAAGAATTCGAAGATAAAATCATGATGCATGCAGACTCCAGATTACTTCACATAATAAGCAGCTTAATCACCTGAGATAAAACATTTCTAAAGTGTCAACACAAAAGTTGGTGAGTTCATACGTTTATTTAAATTGATAAGTCGGAACATAAGAAGTTGAGTCAAACATATGGTTCATCATAAGTGATATAATGGCACATGTAAAAATGATAAATACTATTGATGCCCTAAGCTCATGTCACGGAGACTTTAACATAAGTATGCCCTAGTTTCTTTGTTTCATTGTTTCCAGAATTTTAAATGCACCCGATGACCATATGACCTACCAATCCCGGATGTGAGCGTCACCCCAAAATAGATCTATCCACTTTTATTCACGCTTACTTTCAGTAATTAGGGGCACATTTTACAGTTTCAGATTCAGCTACCTAGGCAACGTCAATAGTTAAGTTTTTGTTTCATGGTTTACTTATGTCCGACAGTTTAAAACGAGCAATGTATCTCACCCCAAAATTTCATAAAGCGATATAAATAAGTTAAAGTGGGGATATAAACTCACCACAAATGATAGGCAAGTAAGTTCAATAAGTAGGAAGCACAAAGAGAATACACGCAAATTATCCCAACTTTATCCGCAACAAAGTTTATCGAGAAAGGAGATACTAGCGAGACCCACGAAAATAGATACTAAACCTTAGATATTACCCTAAGCTTAACGACCGGCTTAACCCGAAAGCAAACTAAAATCGTAAACCCTTCTTATTCTTTCTAGGCGACGGCTGCAATAGTCCCAAGAGGAAGGAACTTGTTTTCCTACAAGTGAGTTTATGGTTGGTTTACCTTGCAAAGAATCTGCTATTTATAGACAGTGAATGTGTTTAGGGCTTGGATAAATTAGTTAGGGTTTCTAGTTTGGTTACAACTAGTTAGAAACTAAGTTGGTACATTATGGGGAGATGTATTTGCATGGGGAAGGATCAAGAGGTTTTGGGGTTTCGTTTTATGGCAACAAAGGAAGGAAAAAAGAACACAATGGTGTTTCCTAATCTTGACTTATTAGTGGTTTCTTGTAGTACAAAAAGAAAGTGATGGGATGGAGCCTTGTTATCTGCAAGTGGGGAGAAAAATAGGGTGATTTCTCGTTGGTTATGGAGAAAAGGAGGAGAAGTGTAAGGTTCAAGTACAAAGTCTTAAATGGTTGGTTGTAGTACATAATTTAAATGTGTGAGAGAAAAAAATAAAAGATACGTGGGTAGCTTATTTACTAATGGGGGGACCGGTGTTAAGGTGCAAAGGAGAAATTTTGTTTTCTTTGTTTTGTGACTTTAATACTTGGTAGTTAAATTTTTGTGTAAATATAAAAAGTTCAAATGCTTTAGGTTTAGTAATGAGTTTCTAGAAATTTTCAAGTAGTAGTAGTTTTTGCTAATTTAGTGAAAAGAAAATTCAAAGAGGTTTCTTAGTGTGTCGTACATATATTGGGTGCATATTTAGCTCGCGTGGTGACTCTCTTAAATTACGTTGTTCTAAATAAGTTTCGATTACAATTATAGAAATTTCTATTACGTAACGTAAGTTAACAATAAGTCATTCGGGTAGAAATTTATAGAAACGTCATTCATAAGGAATCAAAATCATATACAAAATATGCGTAAACCATCGGGAATATCCCTAGACACACAAATCTAACTCGAAACATCGTGTTTCACGTAATTTAAATGACTTCGAAATTCAGGTTTGTAACAGTATAAATCAAAACAAGATTAGACTTAAGTTAAGAAATGTTTTTAACTTGTGCTACGTTGGATAAATGCATGCTTCTTCGTACACAATTTTGATTTGTATATCAAACTTTTATACCCGTCTCAAATTTAAGTCATGCCGTCCAATCGTTTGAGATTACTTGCAATTACTTTTTGCATCTTGTGAGATGGATGTGAATTGTAACCCAAGGTGATTATTATCTATGCGTGAGAGACTTATTCTCGCATGTTCTCAAAGTGGATGACTTAATCGGTACAACAGTGAGACCTTAACTGAGGCAAGGATGGGACTAAACATACCAGTTTGACATTTAGTGAAATGTTTACTTGTGTCATGAGTCCCATAAGGATCTAAGAATTGCACTAGATTTGCAATTGATGAACATCATCTACCTGCTGAATCTATCATTGCTAGCAGATCAACTGATATGATGGTGGAACCTCAATGAGGATCTTAGCCTTTTCGTAAAATTAATTTTTTTTATAAACTTGGGTAGTTAATTTTAAAAGGATAATTATCGAAAATACTAAATATGAACTTTTTATTTCTATTAATTATTTTTTGCAACACAAACCGTAAACAAAGGTTTTTTCCTTTTGTGCTAGAGGAAAATGTTATACCCAAAACAAGAGAGAATTTGGAAGGTTTATGTTTACTAGAGAGAGAAAGTAAAATGAACCAACACCCTCTTCCACACATGGAAGAGGGTATATATACCCTTGGCTTTTGGGCCTTGGGTTTAAGTGACTTGGGCCGGGCTTGGCTTTGTCTTGGGCTTACGCCCCTAACTTAGACAATATTAGCTTAAAGTCCAAGCCCGGTTTTCCCGACTAACCTATTACAATACAAGACCATTAACGACTAAGATGACGTATTACATTCTTGTTCGACTATATAAAATATAGGGCTAACAGAAAACAAACTAAGTCTTCTTTCCTTGTAAGAATAAGACTCGCTCCCATCCTTTCTCCTTGTATGAGAAAGCTGTAATAGGAAAACTTGAATCTTCTCAATTCTAATCAATCTTAATACACACCTACTCAAGAAATCGCATTGTCTTGTAAGTCAAAATGATTAAGTACGGTTGCACATCTTAAAGTGTTAAGATATTGTATGAGTGTTGATTAGAAATTGAAGTCTCGATAAACCGTGAGAGGAAAGGAAATTACTAGCATGTTTTTATAGTATATTTTCCTTGCACAAACAAGTTCCATAAGATTCTACATACCTTTGAGGTAAAGTAGAAAGAGGAATTGCATGCAAAACTTTCAAGTTAATGGCATCGATGGAAATCTCATCACAAATATATTAGAACTTGATACTTTTTTTGAATATCTATGTATATGTTTACTAGTCTACGAGACTCACATTGGCTATAATGTGTAGACATTCAAAGAACTAGAAAGTATACAAATTCCTACCTGCTTTTTCACTAATATAGATACATTCAAAATGTTGTCTAAACTAATGGGAGCAATGCATTTTTTTTACCATAGGAGACACTTGTAAAGTTGTATTATTTAGTGGGAGCTATGTGCTTATCACCTTGTAAGTGACCCACTTAAATTCTAGATTGTCTTGAAATAACATCATAGTTTTCTAAGCCTTATTGCATATTATTTTAAAAGATAACTAGTCGTTTTTCTGATGTCGCTTCCCGAAATGTTATCTAAAAATAGTTATGCATGATTGCTTATTAAACGATGAAGTTCTACATAACAAGCTTGATTTGAGTATGACTTAAATCTTATTATATATGTGATATTTTAATATTATTCATATATGATGTTGTCCCTTGCTTAAGTGAGAGAAATATTAGAGTGTGCAAGGTACAACACAATATGGCTTATAATATTCTATTAGGACTTATACATATTGATGTATGTTGTCTAATAGAGAACTAATGTCAAGAAATAATAAAAACTACTACATCACATTACCTAAATGTTTTAGCTAATAAGCATACGTCTTCTTGTAAAGAAATAAATATGAAGTATGTAAATTAACTTGAAAATACTATTGAAGCCAATAGTAGGCATTCAATAATACTTTATTTGTAATATGTTTATGTCTTCAAGTAAAGACATAAACATGAACTTCCGTGAATTGTTCAAAGAGTTATAAAATAAAGTAAGTACTTGGATTTTTGTGTCTTCCTGTTAGGGCATATACAATGAAGTTATTGAATTGTTCAATATCTTATAAAGTATATTTTGCGACCAACATGTTATGTTTTCTTGTTAAAACATGAACATGAAGTTCTTGAACTGTTAAAATAATCGTACTTTACAGCATGCAATCGACTTGAATATATTGTTTATGCAATTTGGTTTGACCAAATTATAAAATATGTGAGCCAAAGAGTATTAGGTTATCAAAGGAATTGTGATACTGTCTCAAAATCACAACACTATGTCTCATGTGTAAAATCAAATACTATTGTTATTATTTGATTCTTGATAACGTTAACTACTCTCTTTCTCTCTCTCTCTCTCGTATCTTATTAAGGTTAACAAAAATTTGAATGAACCCGTGCTAATTCAATATGGTTCCAAACATGAAGTTAACTAAGAAACCATCAATTTATGGAATGGGATGACTCCCAGTAAGTCCTAGTTGAAGTCTTGAATTTGTTAAAATCATGTTAGACGTGTTATTAAGAAACTTGAATCAAGAAATATCAATGTATTTTGATACATCCCAAATGAGAACAATTCATTGTTGCTCGAGATGTTGTGTACTTGGAGACAATCTCCTCTTACAAAAAGCAAGTGGGATCCTTTATGCATCTTTGAAGAAGGTAATGAATAAATTACAACCTTCTGAATACACTAGTGAACGACAAAATTGAGGTTGAGCATGTAAATGCAAAAGCCATAAAGTGTTGTAACTCCCATTCGAATATCCACAAGGATACCTCAAGCACCTAAAGATATGAACGTCATGTCATTGTTGAGGAATATGAGTTAGAGGATCACAGTGAACCTCATAACTATTGAGACTCATTTTTAGATTTGGAATCTAATCAATGACTCAAAACTATGAATGGTTAAATATAGTCCATAGAAGAAAATTTGTTTTGGAATTTGATTAGATTTCACTAATCAGTAAGACAGATAGGTTATAAATGGTCTTCTATGAGAAGATAGATATGGACACAACTGTACCCATTTATACACACTCTCTTTGAATAGAGTTTAAGGCATGCTCAAGCAATTGATCATGATTTAAGGCTTTCTTTCTTTACGAGTGTTAAATTAATAAAGATACTAATGACCATACTTGATTTCATGAATATGAAATATGGCAATTGGTGTACAAACTCTAAAAATCCAAGTGTGGATTAGAGCATGCATCTAGGAGCTGTAATCTTAAGTGTGAATCGAGGATATGATCATGATTAAAACAAAGATAACTCTTTAAGCTAGTAGCAGCATATTGTTTTGTTTGTTCTTAAATCTCATATGTTGTTAACATATTGGAAATAACATTCCCTCAAAGCTAGTTTTTAATCCTTGGTTTGGAATATATTTCTATTGAGAGATATAAGAAATAACACATAACCTTGGAACATATCACAATCCGAGAAGGAAATTGATTACCTTAGTTAAGGATGGAAGAAAACTCATAGAAAAATCCATAGACCTCTGCCATTGTTTTAGTTCGCTGAACCACTTGTGCCCTAAGACCTGAAATTGAAGTCTCATTGAAAAACTGAAGCATAATTATTCTTATAGTGGCAATATATAATGACCATGTTAATGTAATTCAGCTCTAGCAGTGATTCCCAAAATTTACCAAGTGTTGTTTTCACTCCGCATGTAAACACTTCAATATTATTGTAGCCTAAGGAAAGATCTGCAATTGCGATAACCTGATTAGAAATAACCACATTTAGTCATATTAAATTAAAATAAAAATATATAGCTTCACAAGTGTTAATATCTAGCATCCAATTTATGTTGTGTACATGTGGTATTGCAAAGAATCTAAAGATAGTTGGATATAATCAAATACTAGTTCTGTTATCAATGGGCATCCAAGTGTTGTAAAAATATAAGAAGTGACACCTCCACAAAATATCTGGTTTTGTACGCAGACCTAGAAACCAGCAAGCAATCAATTTGAATCTCGACATCTATGTGTTCGTTAATGGCAGTCTCTTTCTTGATCCTAAACCAACAGACTTCTTAGAAGCCTGCATTATGGCCTCATTTTTTGACATCTTTTGGCTACCTTGCACCCACCAAACATTGCTAAAGGCATTGTCTACCTGTTAAACTTGCCCGAGAAACAACTAACTAAGCAGTTTCGCTGGTCAATTCTTCTGATACTGGAACTTGATTCTTGAATTTTTTAAGCTTCATAACCCATTATGCACCACGGAAAAAAGAGTTAAAGTTACTTGCTAACCCATATCATTACAAACCATTTATAGTATCAGACTATCAGTTTGGTAAAGAAAAGTTATTGTCTCTTTCGGCCTTCCAAAGGTTTAAGTTATAAGCCAGAAACTAGGGTTCTAAATAGCGCGCTATAGCGCGCCTTATAGCGTGCTATAGCGTGAAGCGTGGCCTCCACGTTACGAAACAGACTAAAGAGTCATCTCTAGGCGTAACGTGCTAAAAGGCGTTATATAGCGCGTAGCGTGGCACTTTTTTTTAATCTTTTTGAAAATTTACAAGAATTAGGCTTGTTTACTAGTTTTGGGCTATTTAATAGACTTGGGTTTAGTAATTTTATTATGGGGAAAAATCTTGAGTAACTATTAGCCGATTTTGTTTTAAGTTTGAATTAAAGTATTGCTATATTTTGTAAACTCGCTATATAAATATTCATTTATAAAAATTTTGTGCCACTATATATCACGCTTCAGAAAATGTCATAGCTTCGCTATAGCTTGTGTAGCTTGTGTAGCTTGAAGCTTGGCAATACCGCTACGTTACGTTACGCTTCACGCTATTTGCAACCTTGCCGGAAACAGACATACTCATGTACATTCTAAAGCTGTTGTAGAAAACATTCAACTTTAAAATTGCCTAATTTAATAATATCCAACCCACTAAATGTATACAGCTAGATTATGAAGCTCATTACCTATCCAAAAGTAACATGCCTGTTTCTTGTTTCTTTTGCTTATTTGCATAAAAATAATGTTTTTTTGCAACAAACCTAACAAATTCTCATCCCCTATTATCTCTCAACGACACAACTATTCTCACCAAGCAACAAAAACTAAAATAAGTTTGCTATAGAAAAGATCAAAATATTATGTGTATACAGTGTACGTGTACCGGATGCACTGAAGAAGAACTTTTCTACTGGGTAATACTTTATGTTCCAGTTCAGAGCCTAATAACGTTAGATGCAACCATCTTACCATGTACTGATTTACTTCACTATCATCCCAACCCATCTACTTCAATTAAGCATGTCAATGGAACACTGATATCGAAAATAGTAAGTGTTTGAACCATGATGTCATAAAAAAGCAAGCAATAAGTCAATAACAGAATTCATGAACGGATAAACGAATTGATAATAGAAAAATCACCTTCAATGGACATTTGGTATCTTTGTCCCAAAAGTTAAAAGAACCATCAGATCTCAGAAAAGCATAAGACCGACAATGTACCATGTTTGTTTGGATTAATCTTTAACACTTTAGCCAATTGACAACACAACTACAAAATTAAAATGGAATTAGCACAATATTAAGAGCTTAATAAGCTACCGCAAAAACCCCCATTCTAGCTTATTTACTTCAACATGCAATATGATATAATAGATGATGCTTATTTGCAATTGCCTATAACAACTTATCTGCATTGCGACTTCAACTTTTACTCCACCAATATGTATATACAATATAAAGATCACACACTAAATAAATAAACTCTAATTCGGTACAAATTTGAAATTACAGGAGCTTTGTGACGGGATTCTTTCTTACATTTGAAATTTGAGATTCTTTCTTACAGGAGTTTTGGAAGAAACATGTTTCTCGGTATTGTTACCTGTAGCTTTTACAGATTTTTCATAACGTATGTTCAACAAAAAATAATGGTTTCTCAACATTCACTTATATAATCTCGCGGATCTCCCTCCTGATCTTACACAACATTTCCTCTTCCACAACACTTTTGATAATGTACTATCAGACGGAAAAAAAAAGATTCAAATTTGTGCTCACTTTCATCCCGAGAAAGATTGGATTCTAGTGTTTATGTTGCCGTTGTGTGAGCTGCTAAGCGATGGACACCAACCGAGCCTCTGTCGCGTTGCTGAAAACCCTTTGAGGGCTTCCGTTTTTGTCTAGCCAAATAAAAAAGAACCCTCGTTAAACAAAATCAAAATATCATTTAGAAGTTAGGTTCAATGCTTGCCTTCATATTTCAATGACGCTTTTTCTCCATTCTCTACTCTGCAATTGTCATATGGTGAGGACTACCACCCGAAACAAATCTCTCCCCTGGGACCATTATTCTGATTATGTTTGGGACTTAAGACTATCAAAATAATGACGTGATTCAGTCCACTAGTAGATTAGAAGGTGTATGGAATTACTACCATTAGTGTTTTATGTCAGTTCGAGAATCAGAAGGGCATATCACAGATTCCGTCTTTATGTGTAGGGTGGCTGCCAATAGTTCTAGTCATAAACAAAAGCAGCCAAACCCAAAGAAAAAAACAAAAATTGCAACTGTAGAAGCAACTTTCCCAAATGGTAATAGAATCTCTAGAAGCTTATAAAATGACTGAATGGCTTATCTGCAACTCAGCTACTGAGCTCGAGTCTACAGCATTCAGCCTGTACCCAAAGTTGTTGCCGATAAGCCCTTTGTTAGGAAGAAGCCGACTTGCAAACCAGACATGCCACTTCTGGAACGAGTTGCTATACCTTAGTTAATGATATCTTTAGTAAGATTTATGTTAAGTAGCATCTAGATTAATCAAGTCCGTATGAGATTTGTCCTCTCTATTAGGCGTGATCTTTTATATACTTTCATATATCATTTAATTTCTGATTATCACGTACTCGAAAGAAGAAGAGGCAATTATGTGTAATCAATTTGTGCATGGCTATGTGTTGGATGGTAGATATTTAAGGGAAGACCATATCCTTCAGCTTTTGTCCCTCTGACTTGTATAGTTGTATGTCTTGCCCGTTTTTGTTTTGTTTTGGCTACACATTATATATGATAATCATTTGAATTTCATCATTTGCAGAGCATCATTTAGAGCAGCAAAGTATTGTCATGCATGGTTAAGAAACACGGTATGCATGAGTTGCTCAATTGTGGATGTTTCAAATCAAAACTTTATGTAAATCCTCGGGAGAGCTAACCTTTCTATTTTTTTTTGTTGAACAGCTCTGCAACAACGTAGCTTCTGAATATTTGCACAGTGTTGGCGCTAAAGAAGATAGTTTTGGCAAAGATGAATTAGCTGCAGTTTATACTATGTATTACGTGCAAAAGTTTGGTTTACACTCATCTCTTTTTATAGTATAATAGTGACTATGATCGGCATTTAGTTGAACATCTTAATGAAATTCTCGTATTTCAAAAATAGAGTTTAGAGAATTATTGGTACAGTCCAATATTTACATAAACGCTCGGGAAGTATATTGTTATCACCGGTAGATGATCACTTAAATAGCCGCAGTGCTTCTGCGTTTGAGGAACCTGTTTTTAGCAGTGGCTTGAAGGTAAGTTACTTTTTGTTAATTTGTTATTGTTCATTCATATTAGAACAAACAAATTCCATTAGTGTAACCAAGTTTCTTGCATCATTCAGATGTCCATATAATTTATTGGACTGAATTAAAAAGTTTTGTTTATTTGTCATTGTTCATGCTGCAGTAGCTTCCGTTGATCACAAGGATAGAATAGTTCAATCATCCAAACACACAACTTTCTTAGAAATTGTTGGAAGGTCTAATTCAGGTTCAGGTTCACATAAAAATGTAGATGTGAACTCAGTTACAAAAGGTGTTGGAGGAAAACTCCCGGATCGATGTTTCAAAACCAATAATCAAAATATACCAAACTATAATCTTTGAATTAATAAACTGAAACTTGTCTTTTTACAAACATATATCATCATCGTATTATGTCAAAAATTCTAAACTATATATACAAGTCGAAATGATACTTCGACAATGGTTGCAACGTTTACTTTTTGTGAAACGTTGTGTCTATTCTAAAATAACTACTAAGTTGACTTTTTGTCCTAAAACATAGCGGGTAGGATTATACTAGGCCCAATGGGTCAGGTCAGGTTTATCCATGTGTGGCCTAATATTATCCCCTCTAATCATAAACGATGTGACACATATTTTACATCTTTTCCTTGAAATCCTGACTCTTCGGGCTTGAGTCTTCTTTGTAATCATATGTTGTAAACTTGGAATGATTATCAAATTCATCTTCTTCAATAGTTTCCATAAATAACGTTGGTTCGAAATCTTCTTCCACCAAATTCGACTGTTCTTGTCTTTGGTATCTTTGAGATCTTTCATCGCAATGTGAGGCATAGTGTCCATATTTGTTGCAGTTATAACACTTTATGTTGCTGAAATCTCTTGAGAATCTGGTTTGGCTTCTAGAGTGTTTTATTGGTTCTTTGTAGTATTGCGAGGAATTCCCTTCTTTTCCATGTTGTCCATTATCTTCACGATTTTGGCTATGCGGTGGAATGTATCTTCCTCTTCCTTGATTATCTTGGTGATGTCTTTGACCATTATCGTTGTGTTTTGCAAATAATAGTCTATCTTCATCATTAACATATTTGTTCTTCTTGTGCTTGAGCCTTTCTTCAAATGTCTTTAATCTTCCAATTGCTTCGTCAAATGACATATTTTCTAAATCCGAGTATTGTTCAATGGCTGCGACTATTTGAAGGAATTTGTCTGGCATAGAATTCAGAAGTTTTCGTACGATAGTTGGTTGATCAAGTGTTGTTTAGGCTAGTTATCTTTGAAACCATATTTGTCATTTTCGAGGTGAATGAATCAATACTGTCTTGATCATTCATTTCCAGTGCCTCAAATTCTTATCTAAGAATTTGTAATCTCGCCTTTTGTACTTGATCCACACCAATATTTCTGGTCTTCAACGTATCCCATATTCCTTTTGCACTTGTGCAATTTGCCACTTGTAAAACTAGATCTTCGGGTAGTGCTTGAAAGAGATATGCCATTGCAGTTTTATCTGTTTTGTCATCTTCTTTTGTTTCATCAGTAGGTTCAATCATTTCCCAAAGGCCATTTTCTTGTAGAATAATTTTTATTCTCTTGGACCATGTGGTATAATTTGTTGAACTTAGCAAGGGGCATTCAAAATGGGTTGTACTTCCGGTATTCATTACTTGACTACTTTATCATCTTTCGAACTGTCTTCCATTATTTCTTAAAACTTTTGAAACTTTTAATCTTTGGTAAATTTATTAAAAATCTTTAAATACTTTAAAACTTAAAACTTATAAACTTCAATATGTAAAACCTTTAAACTTTATATATTTCTTATCTTAAACCTAATAAGTAAAATATTAAAAACTTAACAAAAACTTTAGACTTTCTTAACATAAACCAAATAAGATAAAATCTTAAAAACTTGTTTTTATCATAAACCAAATAAAAACTTAAAACTTATATTATTTTCTTATCATAATCTAAATAAGAAAAAAAATTAAAAAACCTTATTTCTTATCGTAAACCAAATAAGAAAAATCTTTAAAAAAACCATGTTGCTTATCATAAACCAAATAAGAAAACTTCAAACTTTCAATCTTAATAAACCTTAAAACTTAATGAATTCTAATATCTTAACTAAACTTTTAATCAAACTTAAAATCTTTAAAACTTTATTTGATATAAACGACTATAACTAACTAATACAAAATAAAACAATGAAACTAGAAGGGTGAAAAATAATTTTAATGAAACCTGTTGGGCTTGGCCCGTAGACTGTGTATAACCCGAAAGTGGGTTTGGCCTGTTAACCTTCGTCCTTTACTATTAATAAATGGCCCTTTCTTTTGTGTTTAGATAAAACACACACGACGGTTCTTAAAACTTTGATCGTTCCTTCCTCTTCGATATTAACGAAGTATTCTTCGATGGTGGTTCTGATCACCAATCGGTACTGCGCCTTTATCCAATCTTCTTGTTCTACGATTCGTGTTCGTAGCAACTTGTTCCCTTGTACGAATCCTTTTTTTTGATTTTGGGATCTTAGCCTCAACTAATTTGGGGCTTTTGGATAAGAGGAAAAAACACGTGGTGATTTTTCAGGCTAGGGATTGATTCAGTGGAATCTAGAAACAGGTGTGTTTGTTCCCTTTTGATGATGTAAATGTTTTTTTTCTGTCTTTGACTCTGTTTCGAATCTGGGTTTGATTTTCTTTCAATTAATTTTGAGAGAAAAATATGTTTGCAAACAAAAACGTGGGTAAAAACCCTCTCGTTGCTGGTGTAGTCAATCAAAGGGGTGATTGCACTATGGTAATAGGAGTAGGAACCCCTTAAACAAACACAGACGAGTCTATTGATTCGTATGAATTTTGTGTTTGATGTTTTTGCAAACTGTAAAACGAATGGTGTTTTTATTCGAAACTGGGCAGAAAAATAACCTTGGTATATGATGATTTTGCTTGGTGATAATCAGGCTCCAATGCCAATTGTTGGAGGAAAACTCCCGGATTGATGTTTCAAAACCAAGAATCAAAATATACCAAACTATAAACTTTGAATTAATAAACCGAAACTTATGTTTTTACAAACATATATCATCATCGTATTATGTTAAACATTATAAACTATATATACAAGTCGAAATGATACTTCTACAATGGTTGCAACATTTACTTTTTGTGAAACGTTGTGTCTATTCTAAAATAACTGCTAAGTTGACTTTTTGTCCTAAAACACAGCGGTTAGGATTATACTAGGCCCAATGGGTCGGGTCGGGTTTATCCACGTGTGGCCTAATAAAAGGGCAGATGCTAAATTTTTGTTCTGATGTCTTATGTATGTGTCACTACAAGTACTCAGGCTATTAATGAAGGTTCATATTTAGTGTCTATAAAATCATCAACTCCTGAACAATCCATTAGTGAAGTGGTCAGTAGTAAACTAGAAAGTGAGCCTTTTAGAGAATCTTCTATACAAAGTTTTGGAGAAAAAGCTTATCTACCGCTTAATGACACTAACATTACAAAAGAACAATCTTGTTTGGGGTTAGATTAACTCAGAAAGCTTCTGTATATCCTTTCGTTCCTACTTTGAATATCAAGAAAGACAGTGATTATCCTTGGTGGCATACAGAGTCTCATAGTCGAAATAGTTATAGTGCAGACCACAATGATGTATATAATTATGTAGATGCAACCTCTAAAAAGTGTGCACGTACAAATATTGTATTGAATGGATTTCAATGTTTGGCCAACTAGAATAGGATATGTAGGTGACTTGACGATGATATTCCTATGAATGACGACGAACATTCTGTTGCAGCCATAATATCGAGGTATGTCTACCACCACACACCCATGCATGTTACACACTTGTACATCTTTCTTTAGAAATCTAAGCTTCTGCTAGGTCCTCATAAGATCAATATTCTGCTACAAGATGATTATTTTAATTTCATTGTAGACTATTGGTATCTGGTGTAACACCCCCAAATTCATACAACTCAATACAGCGGAAGACTAGTTGGTGTTACGGGATAACACATTACTCACATCATAGACAACGCATAGAAATCGCGTCGTTTAATAATAAATCATTTCCATTCATAAATATGAAAGTTACATCGGTCCCAAGTCATTACATTTCATACAAGGTTTTACAAAATATTTGAATGGAAAATAATGTTTAAGTGCGGGCCATGAATTCTTGTCGTCTTCCCGAGAATTACATTCAAGTACCTGAGATAAAACATGTTAAAAGAAAAGGTCAGCGATAACGCCGAGTGAATTCATAGAGTTTAATAAATTCCATCAATATAATATCAGTATAAAAGTATTACTGAAAATCATTTTGTACAAATCGTTTTGATAGGCCATGAAACAGCCAAAATCATTTCATACAAATCCTTATCGAAAATCATAATATAGGCATTTGCCGTAAAAATCATAATACGAGCCAATGTCGTAAAAACATCATACAATACGTCTTATGACGTTGTATAAAATCAAATAAAAACCGTTATATGAATATGGTTATGAAAACCAAAATACAATCATAATATCAATAGTATGACCCTGTATTGCTAGTCAGGCAATACATCGAAATTCGGAGCGTCTATTAGTATTTCGTTAATTCGGATTATTATAAGCCGCATGACATTGTTACCTTACTAAACCAACAACGGGTAGCTAACCCGATACCAATTTTTGCCCATCTAAAGTAGCGTGTCGTCACAAAGGTCACGCTATGGAAATCTTCTCATACATTAAATCGCTTACCAATCAATGTGGCACGACGGGGATCAACCGTCAAGGCGCGAACTGGGGTGATCGTCCCCAAATAGTACTATTAAATGCATAAGCGTCTACCAACTCCCGGTAGTTCACAATTCATGCTAATGGGACTTTTTGTGACATAACCTAACTTTAATAATCCATTTAATTTCATCTATCGGGTCCTTTAATCATTTATAGGGTCATACAATCGGGTCATTCAATCATTCGGGTCCAAAATCAATAAACAACAATCGGGACAAATGGTGTCCTATTTTACAAAAACTAACATGTTATCTCCCTCGCGGGTTTATAAAACATTTACAAAAACATTTAAAAGAGTGCGAGGCTATGAACTCACGTTGATGTGGGAAGGCGGGTTATCGGCAATTCGGACGTACGGTACGTGCTTCAATAACGGAAACCTAGACAAATAATAATCGGTCTTAGACTCATGTCCAATGACTTTATAAAAATAACAATTATGTATACATATGATGATTATATATATATATGATGATCAAGTGGGTTTACATATTCTCGTTTACTCATTTTAGTGTTATATGTCGATAACTTTTATATCAGTTTAGTAGTTTTACCCATTTACGTGTCTTATGCCCAATAAACTTATTATAAGTTCCTTAACTTGTTTTAATCCTTGTTATACTTATTTTATCAGTATGTATACCTTCTATGTTGGGCCCAAATGGGTTAAGCCCAATAATTTCTTTTTACAAGTCTATATCTTATTTAGTCCAAGTATTAGTCCAATATGTTTACTTAGCCCGTTAATGTCCGTATGCCCTATTGTTCGGGTTTTATCGTTTTTTACTTGTTATACATGTCTATATATCAGTATATAAGTTTTATAAAGTTCTCATTAGACGGTTCCAACCATCTAAGTTTTATTTAACAAAAACGTTAATTTTACGACAATAGCCGAAAAAGTCGTAAAAATCATGTTTATAGTTTTTATTACTTATAAACATTATTTCACCATCATTTATATAATTCATCCATTTAATTAACTTTTATATATATATTTATATAAATAAGTTTTATAAGTTAGTGGGTTTTTATTTTACATTTTATATATTAAAATGTGAGTGCTTATATAATAGTATTATTCTTTAATTTCCAAAAATCTGATTTTTAACTTCATCTTCACCAAAACTGCCATATCTTGAGTTCTAGATGGAGATAGAAGCTCCAATTTTTATCACATAAACTACATGATATGTGCTACATTTAACTCTTCTATAGCTACTGTTGAATCATCTTTAAGTATTTTCTAAAAATCGTCCAAAACAGTAACTTCAGATTTATACCCTAAACTTGTTTTGATCATATCTCACTCATTATTTTGATTCCATTGCATGGCCAACTCTCACATGTGTACAAGACCCATAGCTTACTGTAAATGGGTTCTACTTCATCATATTATCAGTTTATGACTTACTTCTTTACTGTTTTATACAGCAATCAAATTTAACCAAGATTTTAACCTTGTTTCTTATGGTTTTTCACCTTTTTATCCATGCTTATCAACAACAAATCCCCACATAACATTTTTATCATCATATAATCATCATAAATATATACAATAGTAAATAAAATACATGTTTACATAATCAAAATAACAATAGGATGAGGAGGACAATCTTTATACCACCAACTTGATGTAGGTTATGAGTTTGGCATGGTTTTGGATGGAGAAACTTATGATGCACCAAGACCACCTTCATGACCACCATTCTTCATAGAAACCTTGTGGAAAATCAGCCCTACTACTCCATGAAAACTCCTCCTTGGATGTTATAAGGACCACCAATCAATGGGGTTTCAAAAGGGCTTCAACATATGTGTATATAACATAGGATTTCATGGTTGATTTTTGATCAAATGGTGTTTATTTGTGAGATATGGGACGGCAAGGAAGAGTGAGATGAGAGAATTTTAGAGTGGTTTGCATGTTGCAAATGAGGTGTGTGGTTTTAGTTAGCTAGTTTTGAGGTGTGAGTGGAAAGTTGCTTACATAGTAAGCTTTAGCTTACATGTGTAAGTATTAAGTTAATACTTTGACACCTAAAGTGTTGAGGTGTTGTATTATGGCCGGTTTTGAGTGTGGGGTGGGACAAGTGTCCCACTTGTCTCATCCCATTTATTTACGGGTACTCCTCGATTCTAGTTTCCTCGATTTGCGTGCCCTCGGGTCGTTTTACGAAAAACGTTTTTATAAATTATGAATCAACGTCACAAAACAAATCCAGTAAAAATTGTCTCATCAAAAACGGAGTTCAAAAACATAAATACGTAATCCTATGGTTTCCGGTTTAGTCGTAAAGGACGTTAAAATAAAATCGTAAGTCCTAATCTCTTCTCGTAAATTTGTGAGTTTATGAACCAACACAAATTTAAAACTCCAAAATAATATTTACGGATAAATTTATTTTCTGAAATGTCGGACTGTCACCAAAGACGGTGTATGTAAACGTAAGCACGTAACGTAGAATCCTCCGGTCTAAACGTAGTCGATGCTACTTCAAGACGTAAATCCAAATTTCTTCCCAAAAATATGTGAGTTCATATTGTAACATTAAAATAATGTTTTCAAATAAATATTGAGAATAAAATATCAATCGTAAATTGACGGATTGTCACAGCATTTACCCCTAAACAGGATCTTTGTCCTCAAAGATCATCTTACCTTACTACTCGCTTCTTATAGAGTTAAAGCCATGTGGGTATTTCCTCCACACTCGGTCTTTTCTCACAAGTACAATTCATTACAATACGCGAGTTTCAGCAAACATAACTACGGGAATAAGATCAGGCTAAATGTTGACTTACTTTCTCTATCCATGATGTTCACGGGTTTCTGATGAATGCAACTTTTCGCCGATCTAAGCTCTACTAAGAATAATCCGAATGTCACTTGATAGATATTCCATCAAGTTCGATTTATGAAACATAATTTACGCAGTCCTTGAAGTCCTAGGGTAGATCTAGCTCTTATGCCTTTCAATCCCAACTTTTACATTGTCTCAATGGTCCCATACAACGAGGACTTATATCCCATGATTTGTCAGATCATGAATTCATCTTTCCAAGGTTAAAAATTGTGGCATAACTTCGCTACCCATTTGGCACTTCAAGATCTACATTTCACATTCATATAACCTCTTGCCCACTATCGGCGGTTAATAATCAAATCCTAATTTCAACAATAATTTCAGGTTTCGCGGGTCGGGTATTTTGTAAGGTTAGGTTCGCCATCTTAGGAAACCTTAAACCCAAAAGACATGTCCAACTCACAATGGGTGTAAGTCGGGTGTCCTTATCTCAACTCCTACTTACAGATGCTCTAAGATTGGATCCTAACAAGATTCGATCTCAATCCTTAATACGATAATTATCATTGATAATCTCTCCAAAGGAAAATAATTATACGGTCTATTACCCAAGGTCAATCATTCAAACATAAAACAGCACTTATATTACTTTGTATCGTTACTTTACCTCGTCCCTTCGATTTGGGTTGGTACATAGTACTCTCATCAAGGTTCGTTCTCAATGATTTCTGAGCAAATCTCTAGAAATTCGATGCGAAGCGAGGATCTTGATAAAGATGTTCGATACAGGCACACCATGTTTACATAACTCTTTTGCATTTATCATTAACGGGAATGATATTAGCAGATTTGGTCAGTCTGTCGACGATGACCCAAATCGAATCAAATTCAGATGATGACCTTTGCAATAGCTAAACGTTTACTAATGTATGAGGCGATGTCTGCCTTCATAATTACCATTAGTACAACTTCTTCAGACAAAGATACTTTTAGTCATAAATGACATAAATAGAATACTTATACTTACAAACTCCAACATAACTATATCTCACAATCCTCCATATTTAGACAATCACATGTGGTCTTTAAAACATTTAACGTTATCGGCTTCTCAATTCTAATGGTTCACATTAGCCGCGAACCCTTTTTATTATCTATATTATCCTTTTTTACAAACATTGTTTATTTTTATATCGTTCGGCAATTTATTTTGCACCTTCATTATTAAGGAACATGTCCTAACTGGTTCTTTATCTTTTATACATAATGCGTCGGTATCTATATTCACTTCTCATGATGATATAATTATCATGTTCATAATTCACTCAGATATTCTTTCTATATTAAGCGTCAGTAATTACGTTCACTTTCTCCTGATGAAATAAATATCATAACTTTATTTATTCAAAATTCTTTCTTCATATACTCTATGTTTCAGTTTCGTCTCAACTATCATTTTTATCAGTTTTTCTCAATCCGGCGTCTAAAGCGTCGATGATTATTATAATTAATTAAATAATTATTAGTTAATTTTTATGAAGCGTAAGCGTAAAAGTTTTAAATTTCTTAGTTCGACCAATTATATAAAATGTTCAAAAATAAATTTGAGTTTAATTAACAAGATTTTCGTTGATTTATCGAAAATAATTAATAAGATTCGTAAATGTTCGAAAAACCTTTGTTTATACTTTGGTCAAAGTTTTCTTAGTTGAAAAGCAAAAATTGTCGTTTTAAGTTTTCAGGTTATGGTATAAATGGTTTTACTCAATCCTTCTTAAGTTATCTTGAGGTATACACAAACATTTACCCCTAAACAGAAGTTTAGTTAAATGGTTTGTGTATAAGGGAATAATCCCTTTAAAATCCTTTGTTAAAATATTTGTCAAAATATATTTGCACTTTCTTTTTAGTATAATCCAAAGTCTTAAAAGGGCTCTTAATTTTTAAAGAGTCAATATATTTCATCATCTATTAATCACATGGTTAAATCATGTAATGGTTCAAGTCTTAAGTCTTATGTTAAATATTTAAGGTACAGGTTTTCATTGTTCGGCCAGTTCAGGGCAATCTTATAAATAATTATTAACTCATTGTTATTCGTATTAACAAACAAATAGTCCTTAATGATCGCAAGCATGAATTTATCAAATTACAGCCTACACACGTGATTCACCAAATTTATGAATGCTACATGTGCATTGGTCAATCCAAACGACATCACGTGAAACTCATAACGTTCATTACAAGTACCGGATGTAGTGATTGGAATAGATAATCTCTTTCGCAGATGCGAAGTTTGATGATAACCATGCCGTGGATCAAATCTTTAAAACATACGCTAGAACCTTGTAAATGATCGAACAAATCTTCCATTTCGAGTTATGGATATCGTTTTCGATTGTCAATTTACTCAGTCACAGTGATCTATAAATATAAGGAAAGATAACACCATAGCTCTTCAGGATGACAGGCTTGGTATAATAAAATCTTTCTCCGACAACTTTCTCAGTTGTACGGTAATTCCTTTAATTTAGATGGTGCTGACGTACAGTGCACAAGCCACAAGTGCAGCACCGAGAATATAATCAATACCAGTTTCAACTTGCCTTAATGGCGAAAGTCTAGGTAATTCACCAATAAATACCTCCTAAAGTTTCAGATAAGATAAACATCTTTTAATAAATTCATATTATGTTCTTCTAGATTACAATATCTATAACTAGTTCACAACCATTCATGGTATACTTTTTAAGTCTAAATGCAGGATATGGTCATCCATCACGAATTATTTAGATCACTTTTGATAATCAACATCTTATCGTTTAGGGGAATTCTACTCGAGTTCCCATCAATTAAGACAATGTCGTCATGTTATAATTAATCAATCCATTCAACTGGCACTATCAACTTTTCAGTTTCATTGTCGTCGATAAGATGTGAACTTCTCAAAAGACTAATAATAATTCATAATCCTTCACAAATTCAAGGATAACAGGAGACACAACTAACCTTAAAAGAGTAAGGTCAACGCTTAATCTATGCGAGAGAATTTCAAATCAGATACAGACGAAAACACTTAACGAATATGAATATATTCCATGTTTTCATAATTTGAGTACGCATTCGAAAGCTCCTCGGATCGTTACCCAGGTCATTCAAATGAAATCAAATCAAAAGAAATGATAGGAACGTCGATACATCCAGTCGGGTATCAACACTCGATAATCAGATACTTTTCCTAAGAATCTCACTACGGGAGAATTGGACAAGAATGGGAATATCAATTGTCAAATAAGACAATTTCCACAAATGAGTAAATTCAATTCAGAAGAATAGATGCTACAGGCACATATGTAGGTGTCCCTAACACTATGTCCCTATTTTTCACTTCTTGCAGATCTCATAAAATTTTAATCTTTCGCAATCTCCAAAGAAAATTTAGTGTTTATTAATCAGTTTTATGGTGACTACTAATCAGTCTTGCATAGTCCATTCCAAATTGTATGTAGGCGCGCAACTATATACAATTTCAAGATTAACGATGCAATACTCAGTTCGTCAAAACTTTATCATCATGTTTATAATAAAAACATTTACATGCTTAATTCTTAAATAAGAATCAAAATAAATTTACAAAGATTTTCCTTGTTATGAAAACAATTAAGTTTCTAAAGAATTTTATAAAAAACCTCATTTCAATAACAATCACTTATAAATCTCACTTTGAATAATCCTTATAGTGATGAAAATTAAATTTTCTCAAAGGATACCGTTTTAATTTTATAAAAACAATGAATGATCTGCAAAAGAGTGATGAAAGCTTGTTCACCAAGAATTAACTACAGTAATATAGGAAATGAGCTTAGCCAAGTAATCATGAGGTTAATGACCTCGATGGCACTCAGAAAGAATAATTCACAATGTAACTCAAATCAAGATGAGTACTTGTTCAATAGTTGCATCACCAATGCGAACATTAAGATGAAGCAAGAAAAGATAGATAACATCAATACATGTAGAATTTAGCGATCAAGGGTAGTCTTTTTATTAATCACAAACAAGTCAAAATTGTACCGTAACACATTACGTGTCACTATGTCATGCAATTCTCAGAACTCATCCTACCAACTGATGTCTCAGTTAAGTTAGGGTTTTTTAAAAGATACCACAATGAATACTAATCTACAAGAGTCATTAGGTGTTCCACATGTCCCAGAAGATCCATCGGTCTCAATTCAGAAGAAGATTTCTTCAATTTATTTCTTGGACACTAGGCATCCTCATTAGTGGACAATGGCCTAGGAACAACAATTAACACGAATCAACAATCAATTAAAACCTTATAATTCAATAACAGGACTTAACTTATCAATCTCATATTTCATATGGGTTAAATTTTACTTTATCCAAGTTTCAACAAATTTTATACTCAATTCGATATCCTACCTCATTCTCCAATACTTACAACCTTATTCTTCGGCCTTGTAAAGGCAATACAATCTCAATATGAATCAACACTTAATTTCCAATCCTATTAGCTCTTGAAACAACAATTATCAAATGAGTCATTAATATGAAATGACTTGATCATTCAACTTAGACTTCTCGGAAAGGTATTAGTGGCATGAGGCTTTTGGGTAATGGTTCCAATAACAGCCTCAAGTGCAACATTCACCCTTTCGATTTCAATTTAAGAATTGGATGACAACGAATCAGATGATATCTTTCTAGGTGGTAACGTTTTGTTAAACTCCACTCTATAAGAAAAGATCGTCATGACATCGATATCATATTTAATCTCGCCAATTCTTCTTCAATTTCTCAATCAACTAATATCTACATTTCTACGAATATTAACCATTTGTTGGGATCAAAAATATTCACAACTTGGTTTAGATCTAGGATAGCTAGAATTCCTACGAGAATAGCTTCGATTAATTTACTAGGGTAATTAGGGTTACTTGTGACAATCTACGTCGTATAAATACCTCGTATAAAATCAAATTAATCATCAAACAATCATGTAATAAAATTACATAATATATATATATAATTCAAGTTATATATATATTAAAATAACACTTCTCAGTCTGGTCTTGTCGGTAACTCGGGAATTCTTCGGCACCGTTATAGTCAAAAGATTTTTAGACATTTTTAGAAAAATGTTTATAGTTAAAAGATTTTGAAATGTTTTATTCAAAACCTTAGTTTTAAAAATCTTTCGTTCTCTATAACGAGAGCTCTGGTACCAACCTGTAACACCCCCAAATTCATACAACTCAATACAGCGGAAGACTAGTTGGTGTTACGGGATAGCACATTACTCACATCATAGACAACGCATAGAAATCACGTCGTTTAATAATAAATCATTTCCATTCATAAATATGAAAGTTACATCGGTCCCAAGTCATTACATTTCATACAAGGTTTTACAAAATATTTGAATGGAAAATAATGTTTAAGTGCGGGCCATGAATTCTTGTCGTCTTCCCGAGAATTACCTTCAAGTACCTGAGATAAAACATGTTAAAAGAAAAGGTCAGCGATAACGCCGAGTGAATTCATAGAGTTTAATAAATTCCATCAATATAATATCAGTATAAAAGTATTACTGAAAATCATTTTGTACAAATCATTTTGATAGACCATGAAACAGCCAAAATCATTTCATACAAATCCTTATCGAAAATCATAATATAGGCATTTGCCGTAAAAATCATAATACGAGCCAATGTCGTAAAAACATCATACAATACGTCTTATGACGTTGTATAAAATCAAATAAAAACCGTTATATGAATATGGTTATGAAAACCAAAATACAATCATAATATCAATAGTATGACCTTGTATTGCTAGTCAGGCAATACATCGAAATTCGGAGCGTCTATTAGTATTTCGTTAATTCGGATTATTATAAGCCGCATGACATTGTTACCTTACTAAACCAACAACGGGTAGCTAACCCGATACCAATTTTTGCCCATCTAAAGTAGCGTGTCGTCACAAAGGTCACGCTATGGAAATCTTCTCATACATTAATTCGCTTACCAATCAATGTGGCACGACGGGGATCCACCGTCAAGGCGCGAGCTGGGGTGATCGTCCCCAAATAGTACTATTAAATGCATAAGCGTCTACCAACTCCCGGTGGTTCACAATTCATGCTAATGGGACTTTTTGTGACATAACCTAACTTTAATAATCCATTTAATTTCATCTATCGGGTCCTTTAATCATTTATAGGGTCATACAATCGGGTCATTCAATCATTCGGGTCCAAAATCAATAAACAACAATCGGGACAAATGGTATAATATGAGACATTCATGTTTAATAGACGATTATTTGAGTTTTATGAGAATATATGTCCATGTGCAAACTATGTGCAAGAATTAAATATTTGATATTACGTGTGTATGTTTTATACTAGAAGTACAAAATTATAAGATACTGATATTTAATAGCCGATTATTTAAGTGTTTTAAAAATATCTTGATGCGTGCAAATTATGAGAAAGGATCAAAGCATTGATTGTTCTTCTTAACTTATTTTTTATACTAGGAATGCAAAATTAGAAAATTCATGTTGATTGGACGATTATTTATGTTTTGTCAAATATCTTCACACGTGCATATTATGAGTAAGGAATAAAGCATTGCTCTTATTAGCGTATTTTATATACTAGAAATACAAAAATAGAAGGTGTCGATAGTTAATAGACGGTTATTTTAGTTTTGTAAAAATATCTTCACGTGTGCCAATTTTGAGAAACGTTTAAATCTTTGATCTTACTAACATATTTTGTTATTTGAAGTATAAAATTAGGAGATATTAATGTTTCATAGGCTTTTATTTAATTTTTCTAAGAATATTTTTCACGCTTGCAAAAATTTATAAGTTTATGTTACAAAACATGATAGTAAGATTAAAACTTGTATAATCATTTGTTTTAGAAAAGACTATGAAACATTAACTTTTAATAGACTACATTATTATTTATGCTTTGTATGAATTTTCACGCGTGTAAATTATGGACAGAAATTAAAACTGTTATCTTGCGAACATTAATATCTGATCTTATTCAAGTTCGTTTTTCCAAGCTCACGACAAATTGAGAGTCCAGTTAAAATCAAGTTCTTAATTGTTTTTGGTGTTAACAAAGTTATTTGGTATCTATGTCTATTTCAAAGAAGCACGTAAAAAGATGTAAAAATAGTATAGCTATGTATCCATAAAACAAGTTGCAAATACCACACTAATAGCACAAAGTACAAGTATTAGATGCACAAATGTAAAAATGCTCAAAATGTAAAGAAAATGAAAGTACAAGGACCAAAAGTGAAAATTCAGAAAGTATAAGGACCAAAAGTGAAAATAGTAACAAACTATAACAACTTTTCAACAATATTCAAACACTGCCAAACAGAATTGAAACAAATTGAAAATGTAAGGACCTAATGTTGCAAACCCTAAAAACCTGTAATTAACAAACTGATTAACAAAATTAGTAAAGGTTGAGGACCTAAATGCAATTAAAACAAACTATTACCAAAAACGGGAAAATAGTATTCAATAAGCTCGACTGGGCTTATTAACCAACCAAATTCGTTCTAGTTCTTTGCAAAATGCTTAAAATGAAATTTTAGCTAGGCTTGTTCAAGGAAATCAACTAAAAACAAGTAAATTTCAAAATAGCTTATTCCAATAAGCTCAAAATAAACTATAAGCTGTTATAGACTTCCACACTTGGATTTTCTTAATGAAATTGATTAAGCAAGTGATAAGAAGAGTGGAATGTCAAGAAACTTGGAAAATGGTTAAGCCAATAAGCTGAAATCTGAAAATAAGCCAAAAGTGCTTATGGTTGACTTTCTTTGACCAAGATTTTTCAAAAAGCTTATTTTCTCAGAAACCACTCAAGACATGTTTGGAAACAGATTTGTGAAAGAAAATTACAAGTTTTATGAAGTAGAATTGTTGGAATGAGTTAAGCAGTTTGATATTATCACAGGAACTTCAATCTGCTCAACAGCTTTTTATTAAGTTGATAACTACCTCAAAACTTGATATTGTATAATCTCACTTGGTGATTCTAAAAGCTCATATATTGGACTACAACTGAGAGCAAAAAGAAGCTAAAAACATCAACTAACAAAGTAATGACAATGGATTAAAAAGTGCTTGTTTAGACTGATGAACTCTGACCCATACTTTTAACAGCTAAGTGTCTTCTTAACTAAACCTTTGACTATAAAACTTCACAAATAGACTTGTATACACCTATTGAATGTAAATGAACTCAAAACAACAGGTTGCAACAACTGGTTCACAAAAATCACCTAGATCCAAACACTAGTTTCACACTGATATAAAAAGTTTGTTAAGACTTTTTGAGAAAAAGCTTATGACAACAAAGGTGACTTATCAAATCTTGTTTAGTGACATAAGTGAGCTGATTTTATACCAAAAACCAGCAAGTTAACACTCTAAAACTCAAAGTAGCTAACTTTAACTGATGAAAAGCCAAATTTATCAAGCAAAACTGAATCAAAAGCTATCAGACTACTAGTTAACTATCAAAACATATCAAAAACACCAATAGCACACTAAATCAAATACAATATAGCAGGTAAGCTTAATATTCTAGGAATTGAGCATGGCATAGCACTTTAGTGGAATTTAAACAAGAAAAGTGATTCCTTTTAGCTAGTAGCCTCCTTTGATGGAGTAGAGGAGCGTTGAGCTCTCTAAGATCAACAGAAATAACAACTTTCTACCACCATTAACAATCAACTCATCATAATCATCTACAGATCATCTCCCCGGCTACAAACTGCTACTTTGGCTATGAACTTGAACAAGAAACGTCTGACCCAGCTACAAGCTTCCAAAATGCATCAAACAAGTTCCATTGATCAAGTATGATCAATAAAAACACAATAGTAAAAGTATAGGTGTGATTATGTAGTAAGAATGAGGTATGAAGTGAACTGAATTTGTATTAATGAAGTGACGTTGTTACAGAGTTAGTTATAAAGTCTAACTAACTCTCAAGTGGTTGTCAATCACTTGAGAGTAGTAACTAACTAACTTGCTAACTAGAAATGGAGAAATTAAGTAGTGTGTGAAAATTACACACACTTAGTACAATTACAAATGAGGAACTACTGGGGTATTTATTGAAGAGAAAAGGAGTAAGGTGAAGTTTGATGACGTGTCCCAACCAATGGCAATCTTCCACGTGGCCTTAATTGATCAATTGGAATTAGCCGTTGAAGAACTCAACTAGGGCTTTTTGATTCAGTTGATTTCAGTCTAATTGGATAGTTGGGAAGGCTTATTTACTTGATTTTGATCAACTTTCATATTAAACACTTTATCTGATATGCACTCCTCTACAAAATTGTTTCTGGGCTCGTTTGGTTCTTGAAGATGACACATGGAGTGATGTTATTGGCTAAAAATGTGAGGCACGGATTGTTATCCAATAACTGGTTTTTGATTGGTTGAAAATTAGATAGTGGATGCACTGTTGAGATTTTGTATATTAAATGGGTAGCGGCTGTAAGTGGGGTGATGTGGCACCTATTTGGAGATCCATGTGACTGAAATACTCGCTCCTCATTGGCTGACTAGATGTATACTCGGATTGATAGAAAACTTGGCTTAACTTTGGCAAGTTTAACCCCGTAGATTTTTATGTTTTGAGCTATGATCTTCATTTCTTTGTCATTTTAAGCCCTTTGACTTCCAAACTTGCACAATAATGATCCTTGACTTTGTTGACTTGATAGTTGACCACTTGTTCTTGACTTTCTCATAATTACACTTCTAGTCCTTTATCTTTGAAGGTTGTCAAGAAAGGTCCTTTGTCTTTGCAAGGCTTGTCACTGTTCATCCTCCTTTTGTCTTTTCTTCATCAACAAGGCTTGAATTCACTTGTTTGCTCTAAATTTGTATCTTTTTACCTACAAAAGCACAAACAACAAAACATACCCATAATACTGCTTTTATACATCAAAATTAAGTACTTTGCTTCGTGTTTTAGGGTGATTTGTGATATAATTGATATGAAATTTCACTCATATCAATCATTTTTTTATACTAAAAGTGAAAAAATTATGCAACATTGATGTTTAATTGATGATTATTTAGTTTTGTAACAATATGTCTTCACATGTGTAAATTATGAACAGTGATTGAAGATTTTGTCATGCTAGTGTATTTTTCTATAGTAAAAGTGCCAATTTATAAAATACTGATATTAAATAAACGATTATTTAAGTTTTATAAAAATTTCTTCAAACGTGTAGATTATGAGGCAGGATTGAAAACTTGCTCTTATTAGCGTAGTTTTCATACTAGAAAGACAAAACTTGTAGATATTGATGTCTACTAGATGATTAATTTATTTAAAAATATGTTCACGGGTGAAAATTTCAGGAAAGGATTGAAACATTACTCGTATTAGCATATTTTTATACTACAAGAGAAAAACTTGAAGATATTTATGTTTATTAGACAATTATTTAAGTTTTGTGTGAAATTCACTCGTGTAAATTATAATCGAATATTGAAACTTTAATCCGTATTTTATACAAGAATTGTAAAAATAATAAAGGATTATTTAAGTTTTATAAGAATATATATTCGCAAATTATGAGAAAAGATTAAATATTTGCTCTTACTTGTGTATAATTAATACTATGAGTGCAAAATTATAAGGTAATATTTAATATATGATTATTTAAGTTTTTTTAAAATATCTTGATGAATAATGAGCAAGAAGCATTGCTCTTCCTAGCTTATTTTATAGTAAAAGTTCAAGAATAGAAAATACATGTCAATTGGATAGTTATTAAAGTTTTATAAAAATATCTTCACGTGTGCAAAGTATGAGTAACAATTGTAACATTGCTACAAATTATGAGTAACGGTTGTATCATTGCTCTTATTAGCGTATTTCATATATTGAAAGAATGTGTTGATGTTTAATAGACGATTATTTTGGTTTTGTAAAAGTATCTTCACATGTGCCAATTATGAGAAACGCTTAAAACTTTGATATTGTTAGCATATTTTTTTTACCAGGAGTACAAATTTAGGAGATATTGATGTTGCTTTGACTTTTATTAATTTCCTATGAATCTCTTCGCGCGTGCAAAAATTTTGTTACAAAATACGCTAATAAGATCAAACTTACTAGAGACATCTACTTTCTCCTTTGTTTGTTGATCGACTTCTGATGCGGTTGTTACCCATGCGCTTGTGAAAACTTGTCTGTTTTTCATAATGGAGGATCCAGCATTACTCGCAGTTTGCTCAGCAACCGCAAATGTTGATTTGGTGCAAATGCAGATTTGGACTTCTCTGTAACTTGAAGTTTCTCGTCAACTTCTTTGACTTTTTCATTGACTATGGAGGTGCATGTGCTGACCTTTTTGGTGAATCCAATTTTCTTGTCAAGCGAAGCGACTTTAGCTGATGAAGTGGATGTCAAACCGTGTTTTTCGTCAAATGACTTATCTTTACTCGCAACATCTTTACACAAGACAAAAACCTTTGCAAACATGCTGTTAACAACATCCTCGGGCTCACGGAGAGAAGATTTGGGTTGGGCCGAAGCTTGCAAACGGTCATATTTGAAATGGGTATCAATAAGCGCACTTATCATGGGACTCAACAAGTTAACAGTTAGAAGTGAAGTCGGCTTGACACAACAAACCCAGATGAATGAGATATTAAGATTTGAAAATTACTGCCTCGCTATAGTGATTATTTTTAACAACCAATTTATATATATTAGAATTAAATTAAATTTAAGTAACTATTTTATATAAATAGATATATAAAACAATATATATTTGTATAATTCAGGTTTTCGGTTCAGTTCTCGGGTCCGATTGTCAAACCCATATCTAACCTGAAAAATATATATGCAGTTCGGTTCGGTTCGATTATGACCCAATACCCGAATTCAATTTTCGGTTTGATTTCTATTTTAGGTTCGGTTTAGTTCGGTTTCCGGTTTTTGTGGGTCAAACCCAAATTATGTACACCCTACATAGAAATGACCCAATGGTACCGATAGCACGTAACTTACTCATGTTGGCACTATTCTAACCTTTAAAGTTCAAACATACATGATTTAGTTTATATATACGGTTTACAAATAGTCACTGACTCAATTAAAAAAAGTGCTTCAAAAAAAATTCGAACCAACGTTTCGTACATTTGTTTAGCTAATGAACTCATGTGGACAGTGTTCAAAATAAGAGATAGTTGATGATGAGGCGTCTATGGACCAATAATTTTAGGTACAGAGTTGCGATAAGTAGGTCAATCTTAAGGCTTATATGGTCATCATCCGTCAATTTATGGTTGATATTTTATTCTCAATATTTATTTGAAAACATTATTTTAATGTTATAATATGAACTCACTTATTTTTGGGAAGAAATTTGGATTTACGTCTTGAAGTAGCATCGACTACGTCTAAACCGGAGGATTATACGTTACGTGCTCACGTTTACATACACCGTCTTTGGTGACAGTCCGACATTTCAGAAAATAAATTTATCCGTGAATATTATTTTGGAGTTTTAAATTTGTGTTGGTTCATAAACTCACAAATTTACGAGAAGAGATTAGGACTTACGATTTAAATTTAACGTCCTTTACGACTAAACCGGAAACCTTAGGATTACGTATTTACGTTTTCGAACTCCGTTTTTGAAGATAATTTTTCTTAGATTCGTTTTGTGCCGTTGATTCATAATTTATAAAAACTTTTTTCTTAAAACGACCCGAGGGCACGCAAATCGAGGAAACTAGAATCGAGGAGTACCCGTAAATAAATGGGGATGAGACAAAATTACTTTTGCCCCACCCCCACTCATAACCGGCCACAAAGTTACAACACACCACATTTGGTGTCATTTTTATAAGCTAGATAAGACACTTGTCTTACCAAGCTTCACAAGTAAGCAACTATGCACAAAACCATCTAAACCAAAACCATTCTTCATTTCCTCCATGCAAAACAACTTCATCTTTCTCTTCTCTCCTTCATTTGGCCGTCCCAACTCACCCTCAAAACACCCATTTGATCAAATTTAACAACAAAATCTCATGTTATTCATACATAAGTTGAAGCCCTTTTGAAGCCCTATTGACTGGTGGTGATTATAACATCCAAGGAGGAGTTTCTATGGAGTCTTAGGGCTGATTTTCCACAAGGGTTTCTTGAAGATTGGTGGACTTGAAGATGATATTGGTTTATCACAAGTTGTGTGATCAAAATCCATGTCTTGATCACAACCTACATCATCATGGTGGTATAAAGATTGTTCTTCTCATCCTCTTGTTATTTTGATTATGTAATCATGTATTTTATTTCCTATTGTATATGTATATGATGAATATATGATGATAAAAATATTGTGTGGAGATTTGGTGTTGATAAACATGGGTAAAAAGATGAAAAACTATATGTAGAAGTTGTTAATCTTGCTTAAATTAGTAGGATGTATAAAAACAGTAAATAACCATGTGATGAACTGATAAAATGGCATAGATTAATTGATATACAGTAAGTAATATGTCTTGTACATATGTGAGAGTTGGCCATGCAATGGAATCATTAGGATGAGTGAGATATGATCAAAACAATATTAGAGTACAAATCTACATAGACTGTTTTGGACGATTTTTAGAAAATACTTAAAGCTGATTCAACAGTAGCAATAGAAGAGTTAAATAGAGCACATATCATGTAGTTTATGCCATAAAAGTTTGGGCTTCTATCACCATATAGAACTCTAGATATGGCTGTTTTGGTGAAAATGAAATTTAAAATCAGATTTGTATAATAAAAACTTATATAATATAAGCACTCACTTATATATTTATAAAATATATACACATGAAAACCCACTAACTTATAATTTTCATTTATATAGATATGTATAAGGTTAAAGAAATGGACTCTTTATAAAAATGGTAGTTGAATAAGATTTATAAGTTATAAAAACTATAAACATGATTTTTACGACTTTTTCGGCTATTACCGTAAAATTAACGTTTTTGTTAAATAAAACTTAGACGGTTGGACCCGTCTAATATAAACTTTCATAAACTCATATACTGATATATAAACATATATAACAAATAAAAACCGATAAAACCCGAACTATATAACATGCGGACATTAACGGGCTAAGTTAACGTTATTGGACTAATAATACAACAAAATGGGCTAAAACACTTATAAACTTATTTATTGGGCTTAACCCATTTGGGCCCAACATGTAAAGTATAAATACTGATAATACGAGTATGAAATGGATTAATACAAGTTAATGAACTTATAATAGGCTTATTGGACCTAAAACACGTAAATAAGTAAAACTAGTAAACTAGTAAGAAGTTACCAATACATAAACACTAAAATGAGTAAAAGAGAATATGTAAACCCACTTGATCGTCATATATATAAAATCATCATATGTATACATATTTTTATTTTTATAAAGTCATTGGACAAGAGTCTAAGACGAGTATTATTTGTCTAGGTTTCCGTGATTGAAGCACGTACCGTACGTCCGAATTGCCAATAACCCGCCTTCCCACATCAACGTGAGTTCATAGCCTCGCACTCTTTTAAATGTTTTATGAAATGTTTTATAAACCCGCGAGGGAGATAACATTTTAGTTTTAATAAAATAGGACACCAGTTGTCCCGATTATTTGCTTGTTGATTTGGACCCGAATGATTATATGACCCGATGAATGATTATATGACCCGATAAATGAAATGAAATGGATTATTAAAGTTTGGTTATGTCACTAAAAGTCCCAGTAGCATGAATTGTGAACTACCGGGATTTGGTAGACGCTTATGCATATAATAGTACTATTTGGGGACGATCACCCCAGTTCGCGCCTTAACGGTTGATCCCCGTCGTGCTACATTGATTGGTAAGCGAATTTATGTATGAGAAGATTTACACAAGCGTGATTATTGTGACGACACGCTAATTTAGATGGGAAGTTCAGTTTCGGGTTAGTTACCGTTGTTTGATGTAGTAAGGTAACAATGTCATGCGGCTTATAATAATCCAAAATAACGAAAATACTGCTTTATGCATTGAATTACGATATATTGCCTGACTAGCAATACAGAGTCTTATTATTGATATTATGTTTGTGTTCTGGTTTTACATAACCATATTCATATAACGGTTTTTATTTAACTCTACACAACTACATTGGTTCGTATAATGGTTTTGAAGGCGAAATCCTATATTATGATTTTTGATAAAGATTTGTATAAAATGACTTTGGCTATTTTATGACCTATTACAATGATTTGTACAAAATGATTTTCGGTAATAATTTTATACCGATATTATATTGATGGATTTTATTAAACTCTATGAATTCACTCGGCGTTATCGCTGACCTTTTCTTTTAACATGTTTTATCTCAGGTACTTGAAGGTAATTCTCGGGAAGACAACAAGAATTCATGGTCCGCACCTAAAAAATAATTTCCATTTAAATGCCTTGTAAAACTTGTATGAAATACAATGACTTGGGACCTATGTAAACTTGATATTTATGAATGGAAATGCTTTATTATTAAACGACGCGATTTTTAAGCGTTGTCTATTAGGTGAGTAATGTGCTATCCCGTAACATCAACGAGTCTTCCGCTGTATTGAATTGTATAAATTTGGGGGTGTTACAGTTTGGTACCAGAGCTCTCGTTATAGAGAACGAAAGATTTTTAAAACCAAGGTTTTGAACAAAACCTTTCAAAATCTTTTAACTATAAACATTTTTCATAAAATGTCTAAAAATCTTTTTACTATAACGGTGCCGAAGAATTCCCGAATTACCGACAAGGCCAGACTGAGAAGTGTTATTTTTATATATATATAACCTGGATTATATATATATATATATATATATATATATGATGTAATTTGATTACATGATTGTTTGATGATTATTTCTATATTTATACGAGGTATTTATACGACGTAGATTGTCACAAGAAACCCTGACTCCCCTAGCAAATCAATCGAAGCTATTCCCGTAGGAATTCTAGCTATTCTAGATCTAAACCAAGTTGTGGATATTTATGATCCCAACAAAATGGTTGATATTCGTAGAAATGTAGATATTAGTTGATTGTGATCTTGAAGAAGAATTGGCGAGATTAAAACTGATATCGATGTCATGGCAATCTTTCCTTATAGAGTGGAGTTTGACAAAATGTTACCACCTAGAAAGATGTCATTTGATTCGTTGTCACCCAATTCTTAAACATGAAATCGAAAGGATGAATGTTGCACTTGAGGCTGTCATTAGAACCATTACCCAAAAGCCTCATGCCACAAGTACCTTTCCGAGAAGTCTGATTGAATGTGTGAGTCATTTCATACTAGTGACTCATTTGATAACTATTGTTGTAAGAGATATAGGATTAGAAATTAAGTGTTGATAATATCGAACTTTTATTGCCCTTTTAAGGTGTAAGAATAAGGATGAAAGTATTGGAGAATGAGGTAGGATATTGCATTGAGTATAAGTTGATTGAAAACTTGAATTAAGTAAAATTTAACTCGTATGGAATATGAGATTGTTAAGAGAAAGTTGTTGAGTCCTGTGATTGAATTATAAGGTTTTAATTGATTGTTAGTTCGTGTTAAGGGTTGTTCCTATACCATTGTCCAATAATGAGGATGCCCAGTGTCCAGGAAATAAATTGAATAAATCTTCTTCTGAATAGGGACCGATGGATCTTCTGGGACAGGTGAAACCCCCATGACTCTTGTAGATTAGTATTCATTGTGGTATCTTTTAAAAATCCCTAACTTAACTGAGATATCAGTTGGTAGGATGAGTTTTTGGAATTGTATGACATAGTGACACGTAATGTGTTACGGTACAATTATGACTTGTTTGTGATTAACGAAAAGACTACCTTTGATTGCTAAATTCTACATGTATCGATATTATCTATCTTTTCTTGCTTCGTCCTAACGTTCGCATTAGTGATGCAACCATTGAACAAGTACTCATATAGAATTGAGTTACGTTGTGGATTATTCTCTTTGTATTCCTGAGTACCATCGAGGTCATGAACCTCATGATTATTTGGCTAAGCTCATTTCCTATTATATTGTAGTTAGTTCTTGTGAACAACTCTTCATCACTCTTTTGCAGATCACACATTGTTTTTATAAAGTTAAAACAGTATCCTTTGAGAAAATTGAATTTTCATCACTATAAGGATTATTCAAAGTGAGATTTATAAGTGATCATTATCGAAATGAAGTTGTTTATAAAACACCTTGGAAAACTTAATTGTTTTCATAACAAAGAAAATCTTTGTAAATTTATTCTTGATTCTTATTTAAGAATTAAGCATGAAAATATTTTTATTATAAACATGATGATAAAATTTTGACGAACTGACTATTGCATCGTTAATCTTGAAATTGTATATAGTTACGCGCCTACATACAATTTGGAATGGACCATGCAAGACTGATTAGTAGTCACCATAAAACTGATTAATAAACACTACATTTTCTTTAAAGATTGTGAAAGGTTAAATTTTATGAGATCTGCAAGAAGTGAAAAATAGGGACATAGTGATAGGGACACCTACATATGTGCCCGTTCTATTTATTCTTTTGAGTCGAATTTAATCATCTGTGGAAATTGTCTTAATTGACAATTGATATTCCCTTCTTGTCAAATTCTCCCGTAGTGAGATTCTTAGGAAAAGTATCTGATTACCGAGTGTTGATACCCGACTGGATGTATTGACGTTCTTATCATTTCTTTTGATTTGATTTCATTTGAATGACCTGGGTAACGATCCGAGGAGCTTTCGAATGCGTACTCAAATTATGAAAACATGTGATATATTCATATTCATTAAATGTTTTTGTCTGTATCTGATTTGAAATTCTCTCGTGTAGATTATGCGTTGACATTACTCTTTTGATGATAGTTGTGTCTCCATATATCCTTGAATTTGTGAAGGATTATGAATTATTATTAGACTTTTGAGAAGTTCACATCTTATCGACGACAATAAAACTGAAAAGTTGATAGTGCCAGTAGAATGGATTGATTGATTATGACATGACGACATTGTCTTAATTGATGGGAACTCGAATAGAATTCCCCTAAATGATAAGATGCTGATTATCAAAAGTGATCTAAATAATTCTTGATGGGTAAACATATCCTGCATTTAGACTTGAAATTTTACCATGAATGGTTATGAGCTAGTTATAGATCCTATAATCTAGAAAGAACTTAAAGAAAATTTATTAAAAGATGTTTCCGTTATCTGAAATTTTAGGAGGTATTTGTTGGTGAATTACCTAGACTTTCGCCATTAAGGCAAGTTGAAATTGGTATTGATTAAATTCCCGGTGCTGCACCTTTGGTATGTGCACTGTACGCCAGCACCATCTGAATTAAAGGAATTACCGTACAACTGAGAGAGTTGTCGGAGAAAGCTTTTATTCTACCAAGCTCGTCATCATAAAGAGCTATGGTGTTATCATTCCTTATGTTTATTGATTACCGTGAACTAAGTAAATTGACGATTAAAATCTATATCCACTACCCAAGATGATAGATTGTTCGATCATTTACAAGGTTCTAGCGTATGTTCTAAAAATTTGATTCACGACATGGTTATCATCAACTTCGCGTCCACGAAGAATATTATCTATTCCAATCACTACATCCAGAACTTGTAATGAACATTATGAGTTTCATGTTATGTTGTTTGGATTGACCAATGCACATACAGCATTCATAAATTTGGTGAATCGCGTGTGTAGGCTGTAATTTGATAAATTCATGCTTGTGATCATTAAGGATCATTTGTTTGTTTATAAGAATATGAAGGAGTTAATAATTATTTATAGATTGCCCTGAATTGGCCAAACAATGAAAACCTGTACCTTGACTAATTAACATGTGATTTAAAACTTAATCATTTACATGATATGATCATGTGATTAATAAGATAATGGGATCTATGTTGACTTTTAAAAAATTAGAACCATTAAGGCTTTGGGTTTTACCAAAAAGAAAGTGAAAATATGTTTTGACAAATGTTTTAACAAAGGATTTTTAAGGGATTATTCCCTTATACACAAATCATTTAACTAAACTCCTGTTTAGGGGTAAATGTTTGTGTATACCTCAAGACAACCTAAGAGGGATTGAGGAAACCGTTGAACCATGACTTAAAATTTGAAACGACAATTTCTGCTTTTCAACTAAGAAAATTTTTACCAAAGAATAAACGAAGGTTTTTCGAACATTTATGGATCTTATTAATTATTTCCAATAAATCAACAAAAATCTTGTTAGTAAAATTCAAATTTATTTTGAACATTTTTTTTATATAATTGGTCTAACTAAGAAATTTAAAATTTTCTTGTTTACGTTTCATAAAAATTAAATATTTATTATTTAATTACTTGTAATAATTATCGACGCTCTAAACGTCGGATTAAGTAAAACTGATAAAAATGATAACTTAGACGAAATTAAAACTTAGAAAATATGAAGAAAGAAATTTTGAATGAATTCGGTCATGATAATTATTTCATCAGGAAAGGTGAATTTAGATACCGACGCATTATGTAAAAAGGATAAAGAACCAATTAGGATGTGTTCCTTAGTAATGATGGTACAAAATAAATTGCCGAACAATTTAAAATATAGTCGATGTTTATAAAAAGGATAATATAGATAATAAAAGTGGTTCGCGGCTAATGTGAACCATTAAAATTGAGAAGCCAATAGCGTTAAATGTTTTAAAGGCCACTTATGGTTGCCTAAATATGGAGATTGTGAGATGTAGTTATGTTGGAATCTTGTAAGTATAAGTATTCTATTCCTGGCATTTCTGATTTAATGTATTATTATCAGAAGAAGTTGTACTGATGGAAAATTATGAAGGCATACACCGCCTCATACATTAGTAAACGTCTAATTATTGCAAAGGTCATCATCTGAATTTGATTCGATTTGGGTCATCGTCAACAGACTGGCCAAATCTGATAATATCAATCCTGTTAATGATAGATTCTCAATGAAGAAATTGAATCTTTTTGTATATAAAGGAGTTATGTAAGCATTGTGTGCCTGTATCGATCATATCTATCAAGATCCTCGCTTCGCATCGAATTTCTAGAGATTTGCTCAGAAGTCATTGAGAACGAACCTTGATGAGAGTACTATGTACCACCCCAATCGAAGGGACGAGGTAAAGTAGCGATACAAAATACTATAAGTGTTGTTTTATGTTTCAATGATTGACCGTTGGTAACAAACCGTATAATCGTTTTCTTGTGGAGAGATTATCATTGATAATTATCGTGTTAGGATCAAGATCGAATCTTGTTAAGATTTAAAAATTTGAGCATCTGTAAGTAGGAGTTGAGATGAAGACACCCGACATACACCTATTGTGAGTTGGACATGTCTTTTAGGTTTAAGGTTTCCTATGATGGCGAACCTAACCTTACAAAATACTCGACCCGCAAGACCTGAAATGATTGTTGAAATTAGGATCTGATTATTGACCGCCGGTAGTGGGCAGAAAGTTATGAAATGTAGATCTTGAAGTGCCAGATGGGTAGCGAAGTTATGCCAAAAATTTTAACCATGGAAAAATGAATTGATGATCTGAAAGATCATGGGATATAAGTCCCCGTTCTATGGAACCATTGAGATGATGTAAAAGATTGGTTTGAAAGGCATATAAGCTGGATCTACCCTAGGACTTCAAGGGCTGCGTGAATTATGTTTCGTATATCGAACTTGATGAAATGTCTATCAAGTGAAAATCTGATTGTTTCTTAGTAATGTTTAGATCGGCGAAAAGTTGCATTCATCAAAAACCCGTGAACATCATGGATAGAGAAAGTAAGTCAACATTAAGCCTGATCTTATTCCTGTAGTGATGTTCGATGAAACTCGCGTATTGTAATGAATTACACTTGTGAGAAAAGACCGAATGTGGAGGAAATACCCACATGGCTTTAACTCTATAAGAAGCGAGTAGTAAGATGATCTTTGAGGACAAAGATCCTGTTTAGGGGTAAATGTTGTGACAATCCATCAATTTAGGGTTGATATTTTATTCTCAATATTTATTTGAAAACATTATTTTAATGTTATAATATGAACTAACTTATTTTTGGGAAGAAATTTGGATTTACGTCTTGAAGTAGCATCGACTACGTCTAAACCGGAGGATTCTACGTTACGTGCTCACGTTTACATACACCGTCTTTGGTGACAGTCCGACATTTCAGAAAATAAATTTATCCGTGAATATTATTTTAGAGTTTTAAATTTGTGTTGGTTCATAAACTCACAAATTTACGAGAAGAGTACTTACGATTTAAATTTAACGTCCTTTACGACTAAACCGGAAACCTTAGGATTACGTATTTACGTTTTCGAACTCCGTTTTTGATGAGACAATTTTTATTAGATTCGTTTTGTGCTGTTGATTCATAATTTATAAAAAAAGTTTTTCGTAAAATGATCCGAGGGCATGCAAATCGAGGAAACTAGAATCGAGGAGTACCCGTAAATATATGGGGATGAGACAAAATGACTTTTGCCCCACCCCCTCTCATAACCGGCCACAAAGTTACAACACACCACATTTGGTGTCATTTTTATAAGCTAGATAAGACACTTGTTTTACCAAGCTTCACAAGTAAGCAACTATGCGCAAAACCATCTAAACCAAAACCATTCTTCATTTCCTCTATGCAAAACAACTTCATCTTTCTCTTCTCTCCTTCATTTGGCCGTCCCAACTCACCCTCAAAACACCCATTTGATCAAATTTACCACAAAATCTCATGTTATTCATACATAAGTTGAAGCCCTTTTGAAGCCCTATTGATTGGTGGTGATTATAACATCCAAGGAGGAGTTTCTATGGAGTCTTAGGGCTGATTTTCCACAAGGAGTTCTTGAAGATTGGTGGACTTGAAGATGATATTGGTTTATCACAAGTTGTGTGATCAAAATCCATGTCTTGATCACAACCTACATCATCATGGTGGTATAAAGATTGTTCTTCCCATCCTCTTGTTATTTTTATTATGTAATCATGTATTTTCTTTCCTATTGTATATGTATATGATGAATATATGATGATAAAAATATTGTGTGGGGATTTGGTGTTGATAAACATGGGTAAAAAGATGAAAAACTATATGTAAAAGTGGTTAATCTTGCTTAAATTAGTAGGCTTTATAAAAACAGTAAATAACCATGTGATGAACTGATAAAATGGCATAGATTAATGGATATACAGTAAGTAATATGTCTTGTACACATGTGAGAGTTGGTCATGCAATGGAATCATTAGGATGAGTGAGATATGATCAAAACAATATTAGAGTACAAATCTGCATAGACTGTATTGTACGAACTTTAGAAAATACTTAAAAGCTGATTCAACAGTAGCCATAGTAGAGCTAAATGGAGCACATATCATGTAGTTTATGCCATAAAAATTTGGGCTTCTATATCCATATAGAACTCTAGATATGGCTGTTTTGGTGAAAATGAAATTTAAAATCAGATTTGTATAATAAAAACTTATATAATATAAGCACTCACTTATATATTTATAAAATATATACACATGAAAACTCACTAACTTATAAATTTCATTTATATAGATATGTATAAGGTTAAATAAATGGACTCTTTATAAAAATGGTAGTTGAATAAGATTTATAAGTTACAAAAACTATAAACATGATTTTTACGACTTTTTCGGCTATTACCGTAAAATTAACGTTTTTGTTAAATAAAACTTAGACTGTTGGACCCGTCTAATGTAAACTTTTATAAACTCATATACTGATATATAAACATATATAACAAATAAAAACCGATAAAACCCGAACTATATAACATGCGGACATTAACGGGCTAAGTTAACGTTATTGGACTAATAATACGACAAAATGGGCTAAAACACTTATAAACTTATTTATTGGGCTTAACCCATTTGGTCCCAACATGTAAAGTATAAATACTGATAATACAAGTATGAAATGGATTAATACAAGTTAATCAACTTATAATAGGCTTATTGGACCTAAAACACGTAAATAAGTAAAACTAGTAAACTAGTAAGAAGTTACCAATACATAAACACTAAAATGAGTAAAAGAGAATATGTAAACTCAATTGATCATCATATATATAAAATCATCATATGTATACATAATTGTTATTTTTATAAAGTCATTGGACAAGAGTCTAAGACGAGTATTATTTGTCTAGGTTTCCGTGATTGAAGCACGTACCGTACGTCCGAATTGCCAATAACCCGCCTTCCCACATCAACGTGAGTTCATAGCCTCACACTCTTTTAAATGTTTTATGAAATGTTTTATAAACCCGCGAGGGAGATAACATGTTAGTTTTAATAAAATAGGACACCAGTTGTCCCGATTATTTGCTTGCTGATTTGGACCCGAATGATTATATGACCCGATGAATGATTATATGACCCGATAAATGAAATGAAATGGATTATTAAAGTTAGGTTATGTCACTAAAAGTCCCATTAGTATGAATTGTGAACTACTGGGATTTGGTAGACGCTTATGCATATAATAGTACTATTTGGGGACGATCACCCCAGTTCGCGCCTTGACGGTTGATCCCCGTCGTGCCACATTGATTGGTAAGCGAATTTATGTATGAGAAGATTTACACAAGCGTGATTATTATGACGACACGCTAATTTAGATGGGCAAGTTGAGTTTCGGGCTAGCTACCCGTTGTTTGATGTAGTAAGGTAACAATGTCATGCGGCTTATAATAATCCAAAATAACGAAAGTACTGCTTTATGCATTGAATTACGATATATTGCCTGACTAACAATACAGGGTCTTATTATTGATATTATGTTTGTGTTCTGGTTTTACATAACCATATTCATATAACGGTTTTTATTTAACTTTACACGACGTTATAAAACGTATTGTATGATATTTTTACGACATTGGTTCGTATAATGGTTTTGAAGGCGAAATCCTATATTATGATTTTTGATAAGGATTTGTATAAAATGACTTTGGCGATTTTATTGCCTATTACAATGATTTGTACAAAATGATTTTCGGTAATAATTTTATACCGATATTATATTGATGGATTTTATTAAACTCTATGAATTCACTCGGCGTTATCGCTGACCTTTTCTTTTAACATGTTTTATCTCAGGTACTTGAAGGTAATTCTCGAGAAGAAAACAAAAATTCATGGCCCGCACCTAAACAATAATTTCCATTCAAATGCCTTGTAAAACTTGTATGAAATACAATGACTTGGGACCTATGTAAACTTGATATTTATGAGTGGAAATGATTTATTATTAAACGACGCGATTTTTATGCGTTGTCTATGAGGTGAGTAATGTGCTATCCCGTAACACCAACGAGTCTTCCACTGTATTGAATTGTATAAATTTGGGGGTGTTACATCAGGAGTTTGGGTTATGAACACTCTGACTATTTTTTATACGTTCATCATTTTTATACATGCGTTTTCGTCTAAGTTCTAACTACATGTATACATACATGCAACTTTAACTATTTTTTAACCTTAACCGTATCTTATCTAGTGACATTACGCCATTATTTGTCTCCCTTTTTAGTGATATGCAACTTTAATTTTGTATTGATGTAGGTCGAATAAAAAGTAAGGTGATCTGTCTGTTTTCATTGCATTTCTTAGGTTGATCAGCTTCTCGGCCCCAAATATTTGAAATGGTGGGCCATTGTAGACCACGCGTTATACACAGCTAAGATAGCCCACTGTGAGTAACATGGAAACGACCAGGATGAAGTCCGATTCTCTCCAGTATAGCTCCAAGGTATCGACCATCAGTAACTGCGTATAAATATTAGGTAAGCGAAAATAAGAAATTCAAGTAGAGGTGACCATGTCACCAAGAATGCTTTGAGGAGAATTTTCTGCAAGTTCACAAGCTTTTTTATACTACTTGGTTTGAGAAAAACAATTCTTGAAGCACTTCAAAGTCAAGGGGTGTTTTGGCTCCTGTTTTATCTTCTTTATCAATTAAGGGCACAACCCATTCAGAATTAACAACCAACTATATTTCTACACCTTGCACATCCTAACTGAACTTTTATGCAAAGCTTAAATGATCCGATAAAATGATAAATTAGTACCACCAAACTCTGCAATTCCAATTTTCAATCAAAGAAGGATGCTAAAATAACCCCTGGTATCTTTTTTATACCAATAGACATCAAAGTTCTAGTGGTTCTGTTTTGTTATGAAACCCTATTACCACGTTATATAGATTGAATTAGGCCATAGCTGAGTACACCCATATACTGTTAGACGTGAAATCGAGCTGGTGACACCACCAGTTTTTGAAACTTCACCAAAGTTTTGACAACTGCCTACAAGTCAGTAATGGTTTTTCTAGGCTTGATGGGGTTTTTGGCATAAATGAAGCAACAGACTCATTTCGGTTGATTCCATCCTACAATTCAGTAAAAGCACAAAATCTAGAGATATATGTGTACAAAGACAATTAAATTAAGTATTCCCTATAAAATATACAAAAGTAAATGTGCATATAAAAACCATCTTAAGTAATTTTTTTCCAATATCGGCACTGAAGTTACGAAACCAGATGTCCACAATATGCATATCATCGACAAGCTTAAAAAAGAATAATATTTACCTTATTCTTCACTTGGTTGCGAAGAGACTCAATGAGGGTTTCAGTGGACCATGTTAAACCCCCACTTAAGCATCTATAAGTTTATATATTCATCGGTCTTTAATAAAATTAGTTTAATTACTCATACATTGCGTGTTATCTTTATATGTACTAAATTGTCTAAAAGAGCGGAACTATATACGGTCAACAAAGAAGTGTACGATCAACTAACCTTTTTCGTTTGCTGCATTGAATCTTGTGGAGTAGTAACTGCTACCACTTCTAGATTGAAAGCACCTAAAATGTGAGGACATTTACGGAATTAGAAAAACAATAAATCAACAAATATTTGTATTAGTCGTCATCTCTGTAAACCCCGTATTTAAGAATTCACGAATATTAAATACCACACTCAGTTTCAGTTAAAGATTATAATTAAGAATTATTCAGAAATAATTATTAAGTTTTAGAAGAAAAAAAATATTACGTGTGCATTATTTATGATACAGAAAAGAGTAATTATTATGAACACAAGAAACATATACGAGATACGTGAATAACTTTAATACGAAAATAATAAAAACGAAAACTTATGTATTTAAAGGGGGGCCGGTTTTTAAGTGTTAACAAGAGGCATATGGGCTTTTGGCCCAGCCATCCCATATCCACACTACAAGAAACAAAAAAAAACACAGCCTTCACTTCATACGTTTAAAAAAAAGAGAGAAAACAAAATTAGGGTCTTACTTATGTGTGTGGCCGCCGTGTAAGACAAAAAAAGAGGGGGTTCGACTAGTTTGCTTCAAGAAAACTAGTACACGATCTTCATTCCCTAGCCAATATATATAACGGTAATCATCTTGTTCTTCCCTTATTTTCTTTTAAATTGTTCGAACATTTTATAAAAAAAGGGAAATCAGTAAATCAGTTTAAAGTGGGTATCGGGTTGGATGGCTGCACGAAAACCAAGACACCGCCATGTCTTGGTGGTGTGAGTTGATGCCCAGCCGAGTGATATGAGTGAAATCTCATATCAATAATATCACAAATCACCCTAAAACACAAAGCAAAATACCTAATTTTATTCATAAAAGCAGTATTATGGGTATGTTTTGTTGTGTGTGCTTGTGTAGGTCAAAAAGATACAAATTTGGAGCAAACAAGTGAAATCAAGCCTTAATGATGAAGAAAAGACAAAAGGAGGATGGAAAGTGACAAGCCTTGCAAAGACAAAGGACCTTTCTTGACAACTTTTAAAGATGAAGGACTAAAGTCGTAATTATGCAAAAGTCAAGAACAAAGTCAAATTTGGTCAACATTCAGGTCAACAAGTCAAAGGATGATAAGTGAACAAGTTTGAAGTTGGAAGGACCAAAAATGTCAAAGAAATGAAGCTTGGAGCTTAAAGTCCTATTCTGCCTAACTACAAGGACTTAACATGACAAAAGTGAACAAAGTTTGGTTTGATCTGAGTGAAAACTATTTCAACCAATGGGAGACAAGTATTGCTTGCACACAGATTGCACTTCTTAGCCACCTCAACCCCACTACTGCCGCCACATTTATTATAACCAAATCAAAAACAGTGCAACGCACTCACACTCCCTCCACCAATAGAAAATTAGAAACTGGATAATGATCTGTTTCACCCTCTCTCATCCAATAAAGACATGCCACTTGTTACATTCAAACTATAACAAGCCCAGGAACGAGAATGAGTTAGACTGCATATCAAGAGAAATGATAAACATGAAAATTGCTCTAAATCAAGTGAGGATCACAACCCCAACAACCAATTAGCCTGAAAGTTACTCAATTAAAACCCCCAAATTGGATCTTCAACGACGATCAACAATCAAGAGATTCAAGCCACGTGGAAGCACACCATTGGTTGCAACACGTCACTAACCTCCAACAGATCACATCCCAACCTCTATAAATACCCAGCTTAGTATTTATTTTGTACATGTACTTAGTGTGTGTTTTTTCACACACTTACTTAAATTCTCTCATTCTCACTTAGCAATTTAGTTAAAACTTCTCTCAAGTGACTAACAATCACTTGACAGGTAGTTAGTTGGTTGTAATCGTTTTGTAACAGACTTTACCTCCATTAATGAAATTCCATTTTCACTTTCACTCATTCTACTTCTCAACTCCTAGTGTTACTGTTTGGTTCTTTTGATCATACTTGATCAATGGAACTTGATTGATGTCATTTAAAGACTTGTAGCTGATTCAGAAGCATTACCAGTTCATTTTATAGCCAGAATTGCAGATTGTAGCAGGGAGATCAATACCAGTAGATTATGATGTTATGATGGTGAATGGTGGTTGATTAGTGGTGTACTTAAAGATCTTAATAAGTTCAGCGCTTATTACTCCATCAAAGGAGGCATCAAAACTAAAAGGAACACATTTCTTGCTTTAAAATTCCTCTAAACAGTCTTGCATGCTAAATTCCTAGTTATAGCTCTTAACTGTTGAATTATGGATGTGTTAGTGATTTGGTAGTGTAATTTTGGTGATCTGATTGTTTGCTAGTAGATTGATAGCTTTAATTCAGCTTTTACTTGATCAAAATTGATTTTCATCAGTCAATAGTTCATTAGTAACTCATTTAGAGGTATTTCATGTAAACTTGTTGGATTTTGGGTTCAAACTGATTCATTTGAGTCAACTTACAAGTTTAGATAAGTCTTCTTTGCTGTCATAAACGTTTGCTCAATAAGCCTTTGAAAAAGTTCATATCAGCTTTTTAAAGTGGTGTTTGGATTTAGATCATTGTGGTGAATTAGTTGTTAAAGCATATTCTTTTGAGTTCACTTACACTCAACAAGTGAGAGTAAAGCTTTTGGTTGAGTTTTGTAGTCAAAGCAAAGGTCAAAAAGGCAAACTACATCTAAAAAGTGTGGGTCAAATTCTATGTATGAATTTCAGTCAAAACATGCTACCTTTGATTCCATGCCATTTCATTGATTGTTGATGTTTTTAGCTGAAACATGTTTCCATTTGTAGCTTAATATACAATCTTTCAGTGTTAGCAATGAAACCATACAGTTTTCTGATTTGAGTGAGTAATCAGCTTAATAATAAGCACTAGACCATTTGCTAGTTTCTGTTACATTAAGCCTACTATTTTTCAAGATCTCTTAATCCTCTTCATAAAACCTTCAATTTTCTTTCACCAATCACTTTACAAACATGTCCTGAGTAGATCCTGTCAATTTCAGCTTTTGGAAATTTTTGGTAAAAGTTGGTCAAAATAAGCACTTTTGGCTTATTTCAAATTCTAGCTTATTCTGTCAACCATTTTCAAAACCAAATGATGTCCAAGTTTCTCACAACCTGTTGAATCATTTTCAACAATAAAATCAGTTAGTGGATGTCTATATTTGTTTTTAGCTTATTGTGAGCTTATTGAAATAAGCAATCCAGAGTTTTAAGAGCTTTTAGCCAAAATCCTTTTGCAGGTCTAGCTTAATCTTGATTTTAAGCATTTTAAAGAAAACCAGAAAAAATTGGTTACCAAATAAGCTCAAACGATCTTATTCATGTGCTTATGCCCGTTTTTGTTAAAAAGTTTTGAAAAATTGCATTTAGGTCCTTAGAATTTCAATAACCTGCTAAACAAGCTTTGGAAATTAACTTTTCTAGGGTTTGCAAAAGTAGGTCCCTGGATTTTGGTTAGTCACACTTTTGGTTAATTAGTTTGGGAGTTTGTTAGTAAGTTGTTGTAGTTTGTTATATTTTTCACATTTGGTCCCTATACTTTCTGATTTTGCACTTCTAGTCCTTATATTTTCATTTCATTTAAAAATTTCAAGCAATTTTTACATTGTATGCATTAGATACTTGTACTTTGTGAATATTTTGTGGTATTTGCAATATGTTTTACGGTAAAATAGATCTATAATATTTTGAATTTTTACATGTTTAATACTAGGTTTTTAGCCAAGTACAAAATAATTTTCGTTCCGATCTTTTCGAATTGATTACCGATTAAAAGTGCGACTCAGTTGTTCTTGGTGGAAAGTAAAAGGGGATTGGTTTTCTATTCTACTAAAAAGGATTAAATGCGTGAAATGATAAAAGTTTAAACCAAAAACTGTTAATAAAATAAAGCTTGAATTGTATAAAAATTAAACAATTAAACAATAAAACAGAAACAGTAAAATACCCCTTACTGAAAAATGCTTGATTCGGAATGTAATGCTTGATCCTGAATATAACCTTTATTCGGAATATATTAGACAAAAACCTTCATCCGGAATATCTTGCTTCATTCGGAATGATTTGCTTCATGCGGAATAAAACTGGTTCGGAATAACTTTGAGAAAACCTTGATTCGGAATAACAAATGCTTCGTTCGGAATATCCTTTATTCGGAATATACCTTACTCATTCGGAATGTTCCTTGATCCAGAATAATTAAGACATAAGCTTCATTCGGAATAACTGCTGGTTCGGAATACACAACTCATTCGGAAATTAGCTTCATTCGGAATACTTGAAAACTGATTCGGAATAATAAAACTGATTCGGAATATTTTGAAACTCCTTGATTCGGAATAATGACTGATCCGGAATAAAATACTAAAAAGCTTGATTCGGAATAATTGGTTTACTCGGAATAAAAACTTGACTCGGAATAACTTAAACAAGAACCTTTATTCGGAATAAAAGAAAACTGATTCGGAATATTTTGAAAAACCTTGATTCGGAATATAACTACTCATCCGGAATATTGATTATTCTGGATGAACACACTGATTCAGATTAATTTGAATGAAACCTTAGTTCAGAATGTTTTCAACTCACACCTTCATCCGGAATAAATTGTTTTCATTCGGAATCTGGGCAAGTCTTAAAGACGAAGAACAGTAAAATATCAACAGCACGATTTTAAGCCAAAATCAACCAAGTTTTTAACCAAAAATTAAACAAAACTAACCACTAATCATCTCCTAATGATAAACATCAAATCAAATCAACAAAAACACAAAACCCACTTACTTTTGAAGATCAAACTCAACAAAATAAGAACTTAAGACTTTGAATCAAAAAGAAAAAGATGAACAAGATTAAAGGAAAGATGATTAAATGATTAAGGTTTAAACAAAATGAAAGATTAAACTTACAAGAACTTGGAGAAGTCAAAGAAAAGTAAAAATCACCAATCTCCTTAAGGGAGTTGGTTTCCTACGAACTAGGAGAAAAAATAACAGAAAGAAAAAACTAGCTTCCAAAATTGTGAAGGGAAGGTCTATTTATAGGGCTTGTCTTTGGTTGGTGAGTGGGCTTTCTCCCTTTCTTTTTGTCTTCTCGTCTTTTCAGAAAAGTTGACGTTTTCGATTTCGATTCGGGATTTGTCGACGAATAAATTCAACTCGTCCTTTAATTTCTTCATTTAATAGACTTGAGTTCTTCGACATATGTAAATCTTCCATCTTTGGTCCTTTTCTTCGATAAATCTTCAAATAGGCCCATTGACTTCAAATCTTTTGCATCTCTTGGACTATAGACTTCGTCTTTTCGTCTTTTTCTTCGATAAAACCCGTGAAACCCATGTTTTCTTCAATATTTATCCGGTTGGCTCTGAAAACACAACAAACACACAAACCACGCATAATTCCAAACAAATGATATTAAATACGCGTTTTGGTCTTGTTCTAGCAAGAAATAAGTTGTAAAAGGATGGGTGTTTTCACACCTATCAAATCCCCTACACTTGACCATTGCAATGCCCTCATGCAATGTATTATTTTAAAGCACGGTTTACATTTCTCATCATAAATAACCCACCTTGGCCTTTATTAAATTCTAAACACTAAGGAAATCAAAAGAACAAAACAAGTAAAGAATTCAACCACTTACATTGGGGTTTTAGTTTGTCATGAATGTTCATCATTCTCAAGTTTCACGTTCCCCATACCAAGCTTAAAAACGAGATCATTGTTATTATAAGTTAGCAAACTAACACGAACTCACGTGGCCCAATTATTCACTTAGACTCCCTTATTCCTAGGTGTATCTCTTATATTTTATTTTTGTCTTGAATGATCACGAGGATGCATTGTTTGACTTATTTCGATAGTTATTTAGGCTGGAAATAAAGTGGGACGATTTAATCAATAGTTAGCTAAAGGACAAAATCTTTTAAAACTGCTTCTCGGGACCTCATAAAGTTCATATCTTGGCATAACTCGCTTCGCGATTTGAGATCTTTCTGGGACCGATATTTGGCAGCGACTTCATACTTCAAATCTTTGAGAGACGTTCTTGAAATTATGGTCTTCTCTTCATAATAGGAATTTCTTCACTTGAAGTTTTGAGAGATTCTTCATTCATGGACCACGACTTCTTCATTTTTCTCCAATCTTTATTTTGGACTTTGATATACAACGATCCGCCTCCTTTTAGGACTTGGATCTATTTATCCTCATACCTAGCTAGGGTCTTTTCGGATAGACTTCTCCATGATCTTTTGGGGAGTTCTTGCTTTTCGTCGTGTGTCTCGATCCTTCATATTGATCTTTGATAAATGATTCTTCACATCACGTTTAGATCTTTAGCAACAAAATGTAGCCCTCATGCCTTGTTAGGGCCTTTTCGGACTCGCCAATCTTTGCATCCCGCTTCAATAAGTTATGCCTTGGCTATGAACTCCAACTAATACCGAGCAACTTTTAAACGATCTTGGGCTAGAAGCTAAGTAACTTTTCAAATCGTACAACCTTATTTATTGCAGATAAATTTATTAGCAAGCAATGGGAGAATAGGCTTATAATCAACTCACATAAATTCACGAAAGAATACCAAACTTATAATTGACTCTATCATCTCTCGTTCTCCACAATTTAAAATCTCAAGGAATGAGACTCGTGGATGCTTAGCCAATTAAATCAAAGTTTTGGGTTTTCGAGTCGTCTATAGGATCTTGCAAACTCTTAGACTTTTTCAAGTTTAGAATAAGCATTTTAAAGTTCCCTTGATAAACAACTCTCTAGGATCAATTATAGGAACTTGCGAAAAGTTCTTGTTCTTAACCCGTGAGAGTTAAGACTTTCACGTTTTAAAGTTCCCTATATAAAAGCCTAGCAAAACTTGACTTAAACACGTTAAGGATACTAGCTAGAGTAAATTTAGATAAGTAAACTCGGGTTGAGTCAAAAGATTCACAACGTTGAAAAATTTAAAACCACTTTATTGAAAATTTATTCTAGCAAGGAAAGAAAATAAACATAACAATGGAAAATATAACTATACAACTAGGCCAAAATAGATTAAATTTGAAAAATGTCGAAAAATCAAATTTTCCGGTTAAAATGAGGACAAATACAAGGAAAAGCCCACTTACTTCGATAGAAGTCCCCCCTACACTTGATATAAACATTGTCCTCAATGTTTAAGCATGTGGGAAAAGTCTCCCCTACACTTATGACATTGTGCACGTTGTTTAAATCTTGTTAAGGAGAGGAAAACTATAGTGATCAATTTCAAATGAGAGTATGAAGAAAATTGAATCACGATAGTTGAGAGATAGAACCAGATTACGGATAACACGGGAGCACGGTTCTTCAAAGATTCCAAAAGTGCAGTTATCCCTGTAATCACATCACCATACAAACACAAGCGACCTAAATAGGCCCCCCTACACTTAGGAGGTAAAATGGAAAGGGATAGATACTTGGGTTGCCTCCCGAGGAGCGCTTGTTTTTTATAACCGAGTCACGAGCCTGACTCGACCCAAAACTAGTTTATGGGAAACGTGGTGAGGGATGGAATCATCTCAGGAGAGATGTCCTCACCAATTTATAACTTCAAACGCTGGCCATTCACCTTAAAATTGGGCCCATTTGGCTGAGAAAGCTCAATGGTGCCATAGGGAAAGACATTGGCGATGGTGAATGGACCAGACCAGCGGCTCTTCAACTTGCCCGAGAAGATCTTCAACCGAGAGTTAAAAAGTAAGACTTGATCACCAACGTGGAACTCTCGGTTCTTAATCCTTGCATCATGGATGGTCTTGGTCTTCTCTTTGTAGATCAATGAGTTCTCGTAAGCTTCATTCCTCAATTCATTAAGCTCGTTGAGTTGAATCTTGCGAAGATCACCGACTTTGTTGATGTCGAAGTTAGCCCACTTCAAGGCCCAGTATGCCTTATGTTCCAGCTCGATAGGGAGGTGGCATGCTTTTCCGTACACAAGACGATAAGGTGTGCAACCAATCGGGGTCTTATATGCGGTACGGAAAGCCCACAAAGCATCGTCTAACTTATCGGCCCACGCGGCGCGATGCTCCCCCACAGTACGTTCCAAAATTTGCTTCAATCCACGGTTGGATATCTCGGCTTGACCGTTGGTTTGAGGATGATAAGCGGTGGAAAGACGGTGATTGACACCATACTTAGCCATGACTCTTGCAAATTGATCATTGCAAAAATGAGTCCCGCGGTCACTGATGATAGCACGAGGAACACCGAATCGAGCAAAAAGTTGCTTCAAAAAGTTCACAACCACCCTCGCATCGCGCGTAGGGAGAGCCTTAGCTTCAACCCATTTAGAAACGTAGTCAACGGCTACGAGGATGTACTTGTTCCCTTTAGATGATGGATATGGCCCCATAAAGTTGATGCCCCATACATCAAAGATTTCACATTCTTGTATGAAATTTTGAGGCATCTCATCTTTATGTGTGATCTTGCCTTGTCTTTGGCAAGCATCACAATGTTTAACCATTTCGTGAGCGTCACGGTAAATGGTGGGCCAATAAAATCCGGAGTCGAATACTTTCTTCGCGGTGTAATTAGGACCAAAGTGACCACCGGTGGGTCCTTTATGGCAAGCGTCAAGGATTTGTACCGCTGCCGGTCCATCAACACATCGACGAATGACAAGATCCGCACATTGTTTGAAGAGGTAAGGGTCGTCCCAGAAATAATGTTCAATATCCTTAAAGAACTTTTTCTTGTGTTGGGACGTTAAACCTTCCTTGAGAATTCCGCTCGCTAAGTAGTTTGCAATGTCGGCAAACCACGGGGTGTCATCGAGATTTGGATTGATGGACATTAAGGCCTCAAGGGGAAAAGAGTCATTGATCTCTTGATTCGGATGATCCCCTTGATAAGGATCCTCAAGTCTACTTAGATGATCCGCGGCTAGGTTTTCGGCTCCCTTCTTGTCACGAATTTCAATGTTGAATTCTTGAAGGAGCAAAACCCAACGAAGAAGTCTTGGCTTAGAATCTTTCTTAGTCATCAAGTACTTCAACGCGGAATGATCGGTATACACGATGGTGGTAGAAACGACAAGATAGGGGCGGAACTTTTCAAAAGCATACACTACAGCTAAAAGCTCTTTTTTTGTAGTGGTATAATGCAATTGAGCCCCCGTCATTGTCTTGCTAGTGTAATGGATTGGTTGGAAGTGTTCTTTCACTCTTTGGCCCAAAACCGCTCCAATAGCAAAGTCGCTAGCATCACACATCAACTCAAAAGGTAGCTCCTAATTAGGGGTAACCAAGACCGGTGCCTTAGTTAGCTTATCCTTAATAATATTGAAGGATTCAAGACACTCTTTGGAAAAGATGAAAGGAGTATCTTTTTCCAAGAGGTGGGTCATCGGGCGAGCGATTTTAGAAAAATCTTGAATGAATCAACGATAGAAGCCCGCATGACCGAGGAAACTTCTCACACCCTTCACGGTTGAAGGTGGAGGCAATTTTTCAATAACATTGACTTTAGCATGGTCCACTTCAAGACCGGCTTTGGAGATTTTGTGTCCTAGCACGATGCCTTCTTTTACCATGAAATGGCATTTTTCCCAATTTAGAACAAGGCGAGTGTCTTCACACCGCTTAAGCATACGTTCTAAATTGGCAAGGCAAGCAGAGAAAGAATCACCATAAACCGAGAAATCATCCTTGAAGACTTCCATAGTTTCTTCAACCATGTCATGGAAGATAGCCATCATACACCTTTGAAATGTCCCAGGAGCATTGCATAAGCCGAAAGGCATTCTTTTATAAGCAAATGTTCCGTAGGGACAAGTGAATGTGGTTTTCTCTTGGTCTTTGGGATCGATGGGAATTTGAAAATACCCGGAGAAACCGACTAAAAAGCAGGAATAGTCATTACCCGCTAGACGTTCAAGCATTTGGTCCATGAAAGGAAGGGGAAAATAATCCTTTCTCGTAGCATCAATGAGTTTGCGATAGTCTATACAAACTCTCCACCCTGTAACGAGACGAGTAGGAATCAACTCGTTGTTTTCATTGGGCACAACGGTGATTCCGCCTTTCTTAGGCACGCAATGGACGGGACTAACCCATGGTGAATCCGAGATAGGATAGATCATTCCCGCATCAAGAAGTTTGATAACCTCTTTTTTGATTACGTCATGGATCTTAGGATTCACCCTTCTTTGGCTTTGAATAGTGGGTTTAAAGTTGTCCTCCATGAGAATTTTATGTGTGCAAAAGTGAGGATCAATTCCACGAATATCGGAAATCTTCCAAGCAATAGCTTTCTTGTGATTCTTCAGCACGGCGATAAGTCGGGATTTTTCTTCCTCCTTCAAGTCCTTAGCGATGATCACGGGTGACTTCTTGTTGTCTTCTAGGAAAACGTACTCGAGATGAGACGGTAGATCGTTAAGCTCTAACTCCGAAGGCTTTTCGATGGAAGGCGTAGTCAAATTCGGTTCAACGATAGAGATATCCTTAGGAGATGGTGGAGAAATATGGTCCTCATTGAGAAGTTTCTCAATGGTACGAATGTCTTCATCCCAATTTATGGGAGAATCGTCATATTTTAAGTCCACGTCTCCCAAAGTGGCTTCAAATTCTTTCAAGATGAAATCACTTTCTCCAAATGGAGTTAGTGATGGAGTAATCGAGGCAACGGTCTCAACAATGGGTAGAGAATAAGAACCACTTTTACAAGCGTCTTTGAAATGTTCTTCACAAGCCTTATCAAGAACGTCAATAAAATTAACACTCTCATTTTCCGAAGGCTGCTTAGAAAGTTTACCCATGTTGAAGACGATTTTATCGTCACCAACTCTTATGATTAAATCCCCGCGGCTACATCAATGAGAGTGCGACCGGTCCTCAAGAACAGACGTCCAACGATTAATGGAACACGGGGATCCATCTCGTAGTCAACGACAACAAAATCCGCCGGGAAGGTGAATTTGTCAACGCCAACGAAAACGTCTTCGGCTATCCCCACCGGATAAGCAACCGTACGGTTAGCTAATTCCAAAGTCATTCGTGTGGGGACTAGCTCGGGGAGAGATAATTGTTCCAAACACTTAATGTCATTAAGTTAATACTAGCACCTAGATCGGCTAGGGCCATGCAATTCTCTACTCCAGGGAAGTTGCAAGGAATCAAGAAACTACCCGGATCACCAAGTTTGGTTGGCAATTTCCTTAAGAGTATTGCGGAGCAATTCTCATTAAGTTGGGTCTGAGCAATATCGAGAAGTTTCTCCTTATCACTGAGAAGATCTTTAAACATTTTAGCGTATTTTGGCATGTGAGCGAGAGCCTCAGCAAAGGAGATATTGAAATTCAGTTGTTTGAACATTTTAAGAAAGTTCGAAACCTGAATATCATCCTTGTTCTTCAATTTCTCTTTCCTCAACCTCGAAGGATAAGGTATATTGGGTTGAGATGAAGGCTTTGTGTTAGAAATACGTTTTTACGTATATTAGAAGAGTCGGTCACTCCACAATATTATATAAGTTGTAATAGCTCGTAGTTAACAAATACTTATTTAGTTAAGTAAGAACCGGCCCATGGGCTTGTCATGGGCCGGCCCAAGTCCATTAGTGACTTGGAAGTATAAATACCACTTTCCTCCTTGGAAAGGGGTTGGTTGTTGTTCACTTTCTAGTTTCCACTTAATAAAATACACATAGTTTTTCTCTCACTTTCTCTCTCTAGTTTCTCTCTCTATAAAACATCAACCCACTTCATAGATTCATAGGTTATCAAGATTCTACATTTGGTATCAAGAGCTATGGGGTGATTTAAGGTAATGATTTATGTGGTTTTTTAGTTTTTGATTGTATTAGTGTTCTTCAAGAAGATCCATCTTGATTCTTGGTGTTTTTGGTGTTTTTGTGATTGGGATTAGTAGATAAGTATTAGTTTTTACTTATTATTGTAGAAATCACAAAACTTTTTGGGTTATTTGGTAAAATATCTGGGTTTAAATCTTCTTTTTGATCGACTGTTCATACTCGAACAACCTTCTGTTTACCCAGACAAAGTTCCGAACCAAAAAGTTCCGGATCAAAAAGTTCCGGATCAACCAAAGTTCCGGATCAAAAGTTCCGAACGAAAAGTTCCGGATCAACAAAAGTTCCGAACGAAAAGTTTCGGATCAACAAAAGTTCCGGATCAAGGAAGTTCCGAACCAAAAGTTCCGGATCAAGGAAAGTTCCGGATCAAGGAAGTTCCGAACCAAAAGTTCCGGATCAAGGAAAGTTCCGGATCAAGGAGAAAGTTTCGGATCAAGGAAAGTTCCGTATCAAGGGAAAAGTTCCGGATCAAGGGAAAGTTCCGGATCAAGACTTCCGAACCAAAAGTTCCGAATCAAGGTATTCCAAGCCAAATCTTCCGAATCAAACTTCCGAATCAACAAAAAGTTTCGAATCAAGGGTTATTTTTACTTGTTTTTTCGACGATTTTTTAGAGGATTTAATCTTGGTTTCTTACAACAAAAACTCAACAAAATTCACAAGCTTTACTTCACTGCTCGATCAACCGATAATCTTTGTCTCTTTGAAGTTAACAAAATGAATCCGAATTCAGTAATGCCTCAGATGACATCCCTTACGGATATTTTCGTCATTACGGGAACAGATAATCGCCCTCCAATGCTCATCAAAGAAGTTTTTGAAGCATGGCAAGGCCGGATGATGTCTTACCTTAAGGGAAAACCGGTTTATGGGAGGCTTATGGTTAAGTCAATTTTAAATGGTCCACTTGACTACGGTACCATCGTGGGTAACAATGTGACTCGACCAAGAGAATTTGAAGAACTCACACCAGCTCAACAACTTCTAATATACGTTTTTACGTATATTAGAAGAGTCGGTCACTCCACAATATTATATAAGTTGTAATAGCTCGTAGTTAACAAATACTTATTTAGTTAAGTAAGAACCGGCCCATGGGCTTGTCATGGGCCGGCCCAAGTCCATTAGTGACTTGGAAGTATAAATACCACTTTCCTCCTTGGAAAGGGGTTGGTTGTTGTTCACTTTCTAGTTTCCACTTAATAAAATACACATAGTTTTTCTCTCACTTTCTCTCTCTAGTTTCTCTCTCTATAAAACATCAACCCACTTCATAGATTCATAGGTTATCAAGATTCTACATTTGGTATCAAGAGCTATGGGGTGATTTAAGGTAATGATTTGTGTGGTTTTTTAGTTTTTGATTGTATTAGTGTTCTTCAAGAAGATCCATCTTGATTCTTGGTGTTTTTGGTGTTTTTGTGATTGGGATTAGTAGATAAGTATTAGTTTTTACTTATTATTGTAGAAATCACAAAACTTTTTGGGTTATTTGGTAAAATATCTGGGTTTAAATCTTCTTTTTGATCGACTGTTCATACTCGAACAACCTTCTGTTTACCCAGACAAAGTTCCGAACCAAAAAGTTCCGGATCAAAAAGTTCCGGATCAACCAAAGTTCCGGATCAAAAGTTCCGAACGAAAAGTTCCGGATCAACAAAAGTTCCGAACGAAAAGTTTCGGATCAACAAAAGTTCCGGATCAAGGAAGTTCCGAACCAAAAGTTCCGGATCAAGGAAAGTTCCGGATCAAGGAAGTTCCGAACCAAAAGTTCCGGATCAAGGAAAGTTCCGGATCAAGGAGAAAGTTTCGGATCAAGGAAAGTTCCGTATCAAGGGAAAAGTTCCGGATCAAGGGAAAGTTCCGGATCAAGACTTCCGAACCAAAAGTTCCGAATCAAGGTATTCCAAGCCAAATCTTCCGAATCAAACTTCCGAATCAACAAAAAGTTTCGAATCAAGGGTTATTTTTACTTGTTTTTTCGACGATTTTTTAGAGGATTTAATCTTGGTTTCTTACAACAAAAACTCAACACAATTCACAAGCTTTACTTCACTGCTCGATCAACCGATAATCTTTGTCTCTTTGAAGTTAACAAAATGAATCCGAATTCAGTAATGCCTCAGATGACATCCCTTACGGATATTTTCGTCATTACGGGAACAGATAATCGCCCTCCAATGCTCATCAAAGAAGTTTTTGAAGCATGGCAAGGCCGGATGATGTCTTACCTTAAGGGAAAACCGGTTTATGGGAGGCTTATGGTTAAGTCAATTTTAAATGGTCCACTTGACTACGGTACCATCGTGGGTAACAATGTGACTCGACCAAGAGAATTTGAAGAACTCACACCAGCTCAACAACTTGTTGCAGATGCAGACGAAAAGGCTCTTCAAACCATTCTCCAAGCTCTTCCACATGACATCTATCAGATGGTAAGTCAGTATACGGTGGCAAAGGATTTATGGGAACGTCTTAAGGTGTTGCTACAAGGTACGTCTCTTACCAAACAGGAAAGGGAATGTCAGTTGTATGATCTGTTTGATAGATTCACGTACAACCCAGGGGAAACGCTTCACGATTATTACTTCAGATTCACCACACTCATGAATGATCTGAATGTATACAATCTCGTGATTGCTCCATTCTAGGTTAACACCAAATTCTTGAATACTTTACCTCAAGCTGAATGGGGTGAGTATATTACCGATGTTAAGTTAACCAGGGATTTGCATAAGTGCAATTTGGATCAACTATATGCTTTTCTTCAGCAGCATGAGAAACATGTGATCATGCACCGTTCGCCTCGAGGTATGTACCCTGATTCATTAGCTTTGATGGCGAATCAACCAAGCTTGTCTCACAACAACACTCCTTATATTTTGGGACATCAAGCCTATCATCCATCACCTTACATGACACCAACCTTTCCCCAATACTCGATTCTACCGCAACCACCCACCTCACATCAGCAACAATATCGGTTTAATGCACCTTCATCACAATATGGTTCACAACCTCACCCAGCAAGCATTGCACCTTATGCTCAGCCTTCATATTCTTCTTATCAAGAGAATGCAGCATATCCATCAAGCTATGTACTGTGATGATGAGGAAGTCCCCATTCCTGTATTCAAACAAGGAGCTGACCCAGTTGAAGTGTTAACCACTATGTCTGCTTATCTCACAAGGACATTAAGCAAACGAGGATTTAGAGGATCAGCTCCAACTAACAATCAGTTGAGGAATTCATCCAATTCTCGCCAACAAGCTACTATTGAGAATGGCAGGGTAATGGTTCAACCTATTCAACCTTATCAGGGGAGACCTACTACATCAAACACCAATGCTCGCACGATCAATCCTGCTCCAATGGTCAACACTCCTCCACGGGCTAATTCCACAGGCAAGTTGAGAATGATTACATGCTACAATTGCAAGGAAGAAGGTCACATGTACAGGGATTGCAAGAAACCCAAGAGGATAAGGGATGGTCAATGGTTTGTAGAGAAGATTTATCTGGTTAATGCTCAGGCACAAGGAAGGGAACTTGATGAAGAGGAGCTTGCATTTCTTGCTGATCCAGGGATTGCTGAACAAGACGTTGTCACCACACAGAATGCAGCATACCAAGCAGATGATCTTGATGCGTATGACTCAGACTGTGATGACTTTCAATCTACAAAGGCAGCTCTTATGGCAACTATCTCCAGCTTAGGGCCAGAAAAGAGATCTGAGGTACTTATTAATACCACTGATAATACCACTGATGCTAGTATTCAACCACATCAAGTTGTGCAAGAGCGTGCTGATTCGAATGAATCTTCGGTGGTGAGTCTTTCAAATGAGGAGACAATCAATGATAGTAATATCAATGTGAGTCCCCAGACTTTGAGTGAATCACAACCGGGAGTTATTTCGCATACGCATACTCCTGCTCAACAAGATTTGGTCATGGTTCCTACTACATTACTTAGCCAAATGAATGCTGCACTCTTAGAAACCCTAGCTAAGAATAAGAATTTGTCTGATGAGCTTGTCTTAAGCAATGAGAAAGTTCAAACCTTGGAATTAGTGCCTTCGTCTAGTGTTCTAACAAATCCCGAATATGATCACTTTCGAAACAAACAAATGGGTCATTTGCAAGAAATTGAAAACTTAAGAGCAAATCTTTCTAATGAACTTAAAGAAAAGGATTTAGTGGTCACTAATTTTTAAAAACTTCAAACGGATTTTGATTTACTCGAGTCTAAGAAGAATGAAATGGAGATTAATGCTGCTAGTAAGATTAGAAGTCTAGATTACTTGCTTTTAAGACAATACGCTGCTTCTCAACTAGTGCACTTATTTGATGCTTCCTTTAGAGAATTTAACTTATCACGTCAAAAAGGCCTTCCCCCTAACCCAAGGTATGCAAAACAAGCTTTAAGACATAGTCCAAGACTTTATAATGCAACCCAATTAGGATTGGTCTTAGACCCGATTTTTATTTTCGATGATCGAACAAGTAAGGATCTAGTTGATGAGGATCGGTCATACAATTCTGCAAAATATCCCAAGTGTGATTATTTTAAAATGAATAAGGAGCTTGCAAAAACGGATTTTAAAATTCGCTTCCATATGGACAAAGATCTCATCACAGCACCAACCTACATGTTAGATGAAGAAAATCCTAGTACATTTCCTACACTTGTCAATATGGAAGGTCCTAAGGAAATTCCAAAGGATCTTCCACCTGTTAGCACTGTATGGTTAAACTTGCAAGAGATTAATCAATACTTTACTAATTTTGACAAGGTCATTTTGGAATGTACGACTTCAAATGGCCTAAACGCCGGAGAATGGGTTTTCGAACACATGAACGAGGTGTTTAAAAATGAGATCAATCCGTTTGTCGAAATTCTAAAAGGAAGTTTTGCATCTCTTAAGGAAAATCTTGAGTTTGAAATTGGAGAAGTTCAAAAAGTGTTTTATGAAATGGACACCGCTTACGAACTACAACTAATTGAAAAGGAAAAGATTTTATCCGAATATGACCGATTCTTGTCCGAAGTAATCTCGTGTGATGTGCTTACTACTGTAAATGTTAATTATTCGAATGAGCTTACATCCGCTATGATTAATTGTGATGCTGTGAATATATGTGATGATGTGTGTGATCTCTCTGTAAATGTTGCTGATACTGTAAATGAGGTAGATAATCAATCTTGTCACGAATCTAACGCTGAGTTTTTAAAGCTTCAAGATTCTTACAATTTACTTTCAAACCGCTTTAATCAACTAGAACAACATTGTATATCTTTAGAACTGAAACAACAAACTCAAAATGAGGATCTTTTGATAACAAATAGTTGTGAAAACGGTGTTGAGACGAGTGACAAGATGATTGCAATAGTTAAGGCATTAGAGGAAGAGATTATGAGATTGAAGAGAGATGTATCATCAAATGAAACACTAAAATTGGAACTAGAGTCTGCAGAGTCTAAAAACCAGGTCTTAGAAATTAGACTTTCGTCTGTTCTAGGGGAGATGGATCGGACAAGACAGGGACTATCCGCTCTTTATGGTTCACTAGAAGAACGCTTCGCTTTTAATGCGGCACAGCAACAATCATATGTTGAACAACTGAACCAAAAGTGTGAGGAAATCTCTGACTTAAACATCCTGCTCATTGACAAAAACATGGTTTTGGCCGAGTTAAAGGAGACACTTCTTCTCACCCGACAAGAAGTTGTTGATAACTTAGCTACCGACTCTGCACCGTCCACTAGTGCTCCAACAACCAAGTCAGTAGTGCTTTATAAGAACCCGCTTCATAAAAGAAACCCGGTTACCTACGATGATTATATGAGGAATGCCATTAAACATGTAGATCTTGTTAGGGATATTTTAGACGATCTTTATGCCTTAGATCCCTCAAGTAGCTACTATTATTCGGCTCATGAATATATTAAGCGAGTTCAATATTGCTTATCATATTTGCAATACATAGGTAAACCAGGCTCTACACTACTTACTAATAGGCCCATTGCTCTAACTCCATTCAATAAGACTCCAGGAGCAAAGCCGTCACTGGCACCATCAAGTAAGGCACCTTTAAAATCTGTTGCTAATGTTCCCACTTTGCCTTCTACAGGAGTAAAAGAGTCTACTAAGGCTAAAGGATCGCCACTCAAGAAAGATAAGATCAAGCCCTCCACTAGTAGTACCAACAAGAAGAACGTAGAAGCTCACCATAGGAATGTTAGTTCAGTTTTAAATAAAAAGAATCATGTTAAGACTAAAAGCTCTGCGCCTGTGCAGAAGCCTAAACCATTCGTGAATTCTAATTTGAATTGTTGGAATTGTAATGAATGTATGTTTTCCCAATGTCATGATTTGTGTCTTATTGATCATGTGAATGAAATGAATGCCATTAGGAATGGTCTTGAATGGAAGCCAACAGGTAGAACTCGTGCCCAAGTTGGCTGGCAATGGCGTCCCACTGGTAGGACCTTTACATTAGATGGAACAATGTGCCCTTTAACTAGGAATGCATCCATTGAGGTTAGGTCTGAGCGTCCTATAGTTAGGCACACTCGCACTCAAGTATGGAAACAGCGCCCTTTAATTAGGTCAGCTCCCACTATAGTGCTTATCAGTGAAGAAATACCACAAGATTTAAGCCAACTAGAATCTACACCACCAACTAGGAAGAAGAAGGCTAGGAAATCTAAGAAACCTAGAGTTACCAAATCTAAGATTATTAAATCTGTACCTGCTAATAACAAGGAACACTCAGATTCCGATACCTCTACATTGTCTTCGTGTGGTGATATTTTCAGGTGGTCCAAATCATCCTCTGGTATTTGGACTCCGGTTGTTCAAAGCATATGACCGGAGATCGCTCGATGCTCCGAAATTTCGTCAGCAAGTTTCTTGGAACGGTTAAATTCGGTAATGATCATATAGCAAAGATAATGGGGTATGGTGAATATCAGATTGGAAACGTTACGATTTCAAGGGTATACTATGTAGAAGGTCTTGGTCATAACTTATTTTCAGTAGGACAGTTTTGTGATTCCAACCTAGAGGTTGCTTTTCGACAACACACTTGTTTCATCCGTAACTTGGAAGGAAAAGACTTGTTGAAGGGATCTCGTGGTGCAAATCTTTATACGTTGTCCCTACAAGACATGATGGCCGCCTCTCCAGTATGTCTTCTCTCTAAAGCATCTAAGACCAAGTCATGGTTATGGCATCGCAGATTATCTCATCTTAATTTTGATGCTATTAATCATCTGGCTAAAAACGAATTAGTTCGTGGTCTTCCAAAGCTCAAATTTCACAAGGATCATTTATGTTCCGCGTGTTCAAGGGGGAAAAGTACCAAGAAATCATACAAGCCCAAAGCTGAAGACACCAATCAAGAAAAACTTCATCTTTTGCATATGGATCTTTGTGGGCCAATGAGAACTGAAAGTGTGAGCGGTAAGAAATTCATTCTGGTTATTGTGGATGATTTCTCCAGGTTTACATGGGTTAGATTTCTACGTACAAAGGATGAAGCACCGAAGGCTATCATCACTTTTCTGAAATTCATTCAGGTACGTTTGAATACTACTGTCCGCCGTATTCGTACAGATAATGGAACAGAGTTCGTCAACCAGACTCTTCGTGATTACTATGAAGGAGTTGGTATCTCACATGAAACATCCGCTGCACGCACTCCACAACAAAACGGTGTCGTTGAAAGACGGAATCGTACGCTTATGGAAGCTGCTAGGACTATGCTAATTTATGCGAACGCTCCATTGTTCTTGTGGGCAGAAGCTATATCTACTGCATGTTTCACCCAAAACCGTTCTATCATTCGGAAACGCCATAGAAAAACACCTTATGAGCTTCTACATGACCGTAAACCCGATGTTTCATTTTTTCATGTGTTTGGTGCTCTTTGTTATCCAAACATTAATAGTGAGAACTTGGGCAAGCTTCAACCGAAAGCCGATATAGGTATTTTCATTGGTTACTCACCGTCCAAGAAAGCATACCGAATTTACAACCGTCGTCTTGGTAAGATTGTAGAAACTATGGACGCAGACTTCGATGAGCTGACAGCGATGGCTTCTGAGCAACACAGCTCTGAACCCGCGCTTCATGAGATGGGAACCGGTGCTATTAGTTCCGGATTAGTTCCCAATAATCCTACTTCTACATCATTTTTACCACCAACAAGGCCCGAGTGGGATAAACTGTTTCAACCGTTGTTTGACGAATTCTTTGATCCCCCAAATGATGAAGTTCCAGCACCTGTAGTGATAGCTCCAATCCCTGAAGTTGTTGCTCCTGCTAATGAAGCTTTATCAAATGCATCGTCAATTAACATTGAACCGGATGCACCATCACCAAGTGATTCTCAAACTACACCTGAATCGTCACCCTTACTTGTGCCTAATGATGTGTAAGAGGATTCTATTGATCACGGTTTGGAATATGCAACTACAAGAGCTTCCTTTCTTTGGTGTTGCGATACCTGAAAACCCTTCAGCCGCGTCTACCTCAGAAGAAGCTCCTTCTATTGTTCACTCCAGACCACCTAGGATTGAAAAACATAGCACCAAATGGACAAAAGATCACCCAATTAGGAATGTCATTGGTAATCTAGATCGACCAGTCTCTACACGCCATCAATTACAAGAGAGTGCACTCTATTGCTACTTTGATGCATTTCTCTCTGAAGTTGAACCTAAAAATTGGCAGCAGGCTATGACTCAATCATCTTGGATTGAAGCCATGCAGGAGGAACTAAATGAATTCCAAAGACTTGAAGTATGGGAATTAGTTCCTCTCCCTGACAAGGTTAACATCCTTACTTTTTTGTGGGTTTATAAGGTTAAACTTGATGAGATGGGTGCAGTATTGAAGAATAAGGCTAGATTGGTTGCTAGAGGATATAAACAAGCCTTGGGTATAGACTTTGAAGAATCTTTTGCTCCTGTTGCGAGATTGGAGGCTATTAGACTATTCCTTGCGTATGCTGCTCATATGAACATGATCGTCTATCAAATGGATGTGAAGACGGCATTTTTGAACAGTGAACTAAGGGAAGAGGTCTATGTTAGTCAGCCGGATGGGTTCGTTAGCATGGAGTTTCCTAATCATGTGTACAAGCTTAAGAAGGCTCTTTATGGGTTGAAACAAGCTCCACGCGCGTGGTATGATCTCCTTTCAACATATCTCATCTCGGAAGGCTTCTCCAAAGGCAAGGTGGACCCCACTCTATTCACTCTCAAGGAGGGCAACGACATGATTCTGGTACAAATTTATGTTGATGATATAATATTTGCTGCCTAATATTTCGTTTTTTAGTGTAGTTGTCTTCTCAGCTCGATTCGAATTGATATAACGTTTTCTAGCAAAGACTTAATTGTTTTTGGTGGTAAAAACTTGATTGGTATTCTATTTCTACTTGGCAAAAAGCAATTAAAAAGTGTAAAATATTATACTATAACTACATATACATACTAATCTAAAAACACTTATCAATTACCAAATTTAAATGCGCAAAATAACAAGTACAAATAAAATGTAACAAACTATCAATCTTATAACGAGAAAATACCAAACTTACAAAATAACACCTAGCTAATTTTACCAAATTCTTTAATAACTTTTTATCTAACAAATTTTCAAGAGTAAAAATTCAAATTGAGTAAAACTAATTTTTTTTGTAAAAGAAAATTTTAAGTTTTATAAAAGTTCTATTCTTTTTGTAAAAGTTCCAAAATCTAAAGTTTATAAAATGAAAGTCATATTAAAGTTGAAATTTGAAATTTGAAATTTATAAATTGCATAATATCCAAGCAGGCCTACAAAGGTTAATAGCCCAATTTAAAGAAAATCAGATCCAACAAAATATCAACTAAAGTCCAGTAACTAGCCTAATTGAAATTGTAGGCCCAAATAAAACTAAACTTATCCATTAGAAGTAAAAAAAAACGAGTATAAACTCTTTCAACCAAATCTACACTACCTTCTGTATCATACTGCTACTTAAACTAACAAAATCAGTAACTCAATACTCCTAGTGAGTCAAATCAGCAAGAGATTACCAGACCCAAATACCAGTTATCGTTACGTTAATCCTAAACAAGCTAATTTCAATAGAACTGTATGTAACTAGTAGTACTAAAACTGAACTCCATCTATAATGCTTCCATCAATAAAGAAAAAAAAATCATATTAAAAGTATCATATTACCAACAGATCATTAAGAACAATTTGAAGGCAAGATTTACGCTACCAAAATTACAGCTAGCTAAACTAGATATCGCAAAAAAAATGAAACGAGCTTGACCAGTTACATCCAGGCCAGACCGTTGTTGTCGAAACGCGGCGCTGAGCCGGTTTAATACAAAACACCCCTAATCTTCGTCTACTAATCTGCCTGCATAATGGAATTTTCACTAAAAAACTGTAATCAGCTTATTATCAAATAGCAATCAACCGAATTGCAGAACTTGCAGAGTTGAGCTGCTGAACTGAATTCACCAATCTGCTATCTTCAAAAACTGAAAGAAATCCTGCAAAATCAAACCGAAACGAACGAAGAAAAACAAAATAGGACTCTCGAATCTGATGCTTCAAACACTTATCTATATCAAATCAATTGAAATCTTTTCACTAACTGACTAAAAAAAAACTTGATTTACTAAAAACTTCTCATAAGCTTTTGGAGCTTATGAGCTTATTACTAATAAGTCTGAGAATCAATTTTATAAGAAAAACTTTCAAAAACAAGAAATCAAAACTAGTCTTTTATCAGAATCATAAGCTGAAACGTCATAATACTTTCACAACATCAACCGGTTATCTCTACTCAAAACAGTTAGAAAACTGAATAAGAAATCTTAGAAGAAAAACTTATTAGACTTCTTATATTGCTCAAAAAGCTGATAAGGTTTTTACTTCTTAAATCCTACTGAAAATCTACACAATCAGTTCTCTTAAAAAACTCAACACCAATCACCCTAGAAGATAACGTGCCAGTTTATCAAACAAATCATAAACCTTCCGTAACAGTACTATCAAACAAATCAAGTAAAATGAATAGTGAAGATAACGTGCCAGTTTATCAAAAAGCTATGAATCTCCAATTTATCTAATTTCGTGAACAGTATCAGTAAAAAAAATAGAAACTTAGAAGAAGAATAAAGAAAGCTTGAATATTGAAATTTACTTCATTAATGGAAGAAAGATGAGAATCGGTTACAAAAGTTTAACAAATTCAGTTACAAATTTTAACAAGAAAAGTGAAAGAAAATTTAACTATCTAACTAACTCTAATCTAACTATGTGTAAAACTACACCTAAGCTAACCATTCCAAATGAAGGACTTCGTCTTGTATTTATAGCCGCCAAAAGGAGTGAAGTGACGTGGTTTGTCCAATAATCAATTGACACGTGGAAAATACGAGGTTGACTCGTCGTTCTTCATCTTCTACACATTTGGGGGTTTCTTCGTCTTCAACTCTTGGTCTAATTCATTCATATCATCTTGTAGAGGAGATTAAAAGGAGTATTTTTGTAGTTAAAATCATTGGCTGATTCTTTCTTGATTGTTCATGATTTGCACTTGCAGGTTTGGAGATAGAAGGAGATGAAACCGGTTCATCTTTGTTTCTCTCTCTTCTTTGAGAAGACGCGTCTTTGTGTGTTTGTGTTGTTTGACCGGTCTTGGTCAAATTGACCAAGTTAAGTAAATACTAACTTTTCATAATTTTGCATTTTGGTCCTTTTCTTTTCATTTCTTTCAAAATGTATATAAACTTTTATCTCATTTCCATTTCATCCTTTATCTATGTAGAAGTTTCAACTTAAGCCCTCCATCTTTGGAAATTTGGCAAATAAAGTCCTTGAAAGCATCTTTCGTCTTTTTCTTCGTCTTTTGACCAAATAAGTCCTTGAAACCGCATCTTTGCTTCAAAATGTATCTTTTTTACCTGAAACACACAAGATACAAATACACGCGTAATTCTGATATTTTACAGTTAAAATAATGTATTTGACTGTTTTTGAGTGGTATTTGGATCATTATTGATGAGTGTTTTCACACTTATCACTTCCACTAACATAGAATTGTCAAATCGCTTTGAGAAGATAATGTCCACACGCTTTCAGATGTCAATGATGGGAAAATTTTCATTTTTCTTAGGATTACAGATTTCTCAAAATCCCAGAGGCATCTTTATTAATCAATCCAAATATGCTCTAGAATCGTTAAAGAAATATAACTTTGAAAATTGTGACCCCGTGGACACTCCAATGGTGGAGAAATCCAAGTTAGTTGAAGATAGGAATGGGACTATTGTCGATCCAAAACATTACCGTGGGATGATCGGCACCCTTCTCTATCTGACTGCTAGCAGGCCTGACTTGCAATTTGCTGTATGCATGTGTGCCCGGTATCAGGCTCGGCCTACCGAAAAGCACCTACATGTTGTTAAAAGGATCTTTCGGTATCTCAAAGGAACACTTCATCGTGGTCTATGGTATCCGAAAGATTCTTCTATTGCTTTAATATCATACGCAGATGCCGATCATGCTGGATGTCAAGACACGAGGCGTAGCACTTCTGGATCTGTGCAACTCCTTGGAGATAGATTGATCAGTTGGTCTTCAAAAAGGCAGAAAAGCGCTGCAATTTCTAGCACGGAGGCTGAATACATCGCCATGTCCGGTTGTTGTGCTCAAGTCCTTTGGATGAGATCACAATTAACTGACTACGGTTTGGGATTTAACAAAATCCCGATGTATTGTGACAACAAGAGCGCCATTGCCCTTTGCTGCAACTATGTTCAACACTCCCGGGCCAAGCACATAGACATTCGCTACCATTTCATTAAAGAGCAGGTGGAGAACGGAGTGATCGAGCTGTATTTTGTCACTACTGAGTACCAGCTGACGGATATGTTCACCAAAGCCTTAGATCGAGGACGAATCGAGTTTTTGATCGACAAGCTTGGCATGAAATCATTCACTCCAGCGACTCTCAAAGAGTTGGCAGAAGAATCAGCTGAATAGTGGTGGTAAACTATTCAGAGTATCCTTTGTTCGTGATCATGTATATTATCGTAAATATATAAACCACAAAAGAAAAATACAAAAATATAAAACCAAGAAAAAACCATAAAAAGTATAAAACCTAGAAAAACCATAAAAATTATAAAATCAAGAAAAACCAAAAATATTTTTCGTTTTTAAATCGGGCATGTCTTTTAGTACGGTAATATTTACGGCCTTAGAAATGTCGATCAATATTGACACGGTGCCATAAATAGAGTCCGTATAAAAGTTGTACATTTTTAAAACATGCCCACAATGGCTTGTAGTTATTTCAGACTGCAACCCGGTTTTTCATATTAAAGTCACGTATTTCCTTGGAAAACGTTGGCTCAGAACGGGAATTAATTTTCTCGGGCATGATTTACAAGCCAAATCATGCAAAAGGATCAAGTTTACTTTACAACTTGGTCTAACACGAATTAATGTACGTCTCAGTGCATTAGTTTGTTAAAATAAGAGAAATCTTATTGACACCACGAATCAATCTTTTTCAAGACATTAATTGGAAATGTTTTCATCAATATTTGACTCTTTAAACTATGACTACAGCTCTTTAAATGGAAAACGGGTCATCGTTTAAGGGGGAGAAAATATTAAATTATCTTTGTCATCAAAACGATTTTCAACAGTGTTTGTGGCAAATTAATTGGTTAAATGATTTATGAGTGGTTTTGCTTTAGAATACGACTTGTGATAGGAATTGCTTTAGATCTTGGAGATTTGATTATCGGATGCGTTACTTAAGTTGTGTGAGATTGTCGTGATTAGTTTAGCTAAGCAAGGTTAAGTTGGCTAAGTCTATTGATGGATAGGGAGACGAAAAAGGAAAAGTGAAAAGATACGAACCAAAAAGAAAAAGAAAGAAAAGAGTAGGGACTTAAGGTGTTATTAGTGAAAAGTTGAATAACTTTTGACCTAAGTCAAATGCAAACCCCCCGCCCCCCATTTTTCTTTATCTCATTCACTGTTTCATCTTCTTTCTTGCCGCCATTGTTATATATCTAAGCTCTCAAAACTTTCGATTTTAATCATCCATCCTGTTCCATTCAATCTAAAAGGTAAATACCCATGTATTATCTTGCTTAAATTCGTTTCTAATCAACTGAATTAATCCACTTTAAGCAGATTTAATCCAATTAGGGTTTGTGTTAATTTAAGGGTTAATTGATTAGGGTTTTAGATGGGGTATGCTCGGAATATCATGAGATTATGGTTGGTTACCTTAGATTGCCTTAGAACTCACAAACGCGCTTAGATTAAATCATCATAGCTACGTTTGTTAAGTTCCGGATGAACATGGATATCAACTTCCGAATGAAGGAATTTTCTGAAAAACTTCCGAATGAAGGAATGTTCCGAACGAACATCCGAATGAAGGAAGTTCCGAATGAAGGACTTCCGAATGAAGGAAGTTCCGAATGAAGGACTTCCGAATGAAGAAAGTTCCGAATGAAGGACTTCCGAATGAAAAACGTTCCGAATGAAGAACTTCCGAATGAAGAAGTTCCGAATGAAGGACTTCCGAATGAAAGAAGTTCCGAATGAAGAACTTCCGAATGAAGAAGTTCCGAATGAAGGACTTCCGAATGAAGAAGTTCCGAATGAAGGACTTCCGAATGAAAGAAGTTCCGAATGAAGGACTTCCGAATGAAGAAGTTCCGAATGAAGGACTTCCGAATGAAGAATTTCCGAATGAAGGACTTCCGAATGAAGAAGTTCCGAATGAAGAACTTCCGAATGAAGAAGTTCCGAATGAAGAACTTCCGAATGAAGAAGTTCCGAATGAAGAACTTCCGAATGAAGAAGTTCCGAATGAAGAAGTTCCGAATGAAGAACTTCCGAATGAAGAAGTTCCGAATGAAGAACTTCCAAATAAAGAAGTTCCGAATGAAGGACTTCCGAATGAAGAGTTCCGAATGAAGGAAAGTTCCGGATGAAGAGTTGTTTGATTGATAGTTGTTTGCATGTTCTAAGTACTTGTTGAAGTATGTTATGCTTAGAAATAAGAATGATACATATCTACATATTTTTATGCATCAACCTTTCATGTCTTATCTAAAGCAGATACGATGACTAATCCAACAGTACAAGAAATCCAAGACTCTCGAGCAGCCGCAATTGCTGAAGCACGAACCCTCAAGTTCATACCAAACAATTACAGGCTGAAGCAAGTTTCAAAATCCACTCACCATGGGTTTAAAGTCGCCATAGTAATCCTTGATCAATCTCATTTCAAGAATGCTTTAAGAAGTAGTGCCTCGGTGCCTTATGATTACATGTATGAGTTCTGGGCCACCAAGGAAAGCACTTCAAACAAGATCACCTTCACCCTCGACAACAAGCAGCAGACACTTAATGTTTCAGACTTCCGTAAGATATTTGGCATTCGGGATACACCCAAAGGTATGGAATTTTCGAGGGATCCTACTAAAGACGAACTCATGGAGTTGTTCGATGCTCTTGGATGTCCTGACATACGAGTTGCGTCTGAATTTACCACTGCTAAAGTAGGTCAGCCTTGGAGAGCAATGTTGGGTATTCTCAGTAGATGTCTTACACCGAAAACAAGTGGGCATGATGCTTTGCGCAGTCCTATTATGAACATCTTCTATGGAATGTATAAAGGTGCAAATGCAGATTATGCATTATTGTTGTGGGAAGAATTCACCTTCCAACTCTTCCAAAACAAGAAGCTGAAGACAAATTTCTTTCCTTATCCTCGGTTTATCAAGCTTATCATTAATTATTGTATGAAGAATGATGTTACTATTGATAGGCGTGCAGCAAGTCGGCATCACACTGTAGAAGCTGATCATACGGTGGATCTTAGGCATGAAGGACCATCTGGTGGTGTGATTCCTGGTCCTATTCCCGATCATCTTCTGACGGATAAAATCAAAGGCTCTGCTGATTACAAGCTACTGCTGCTAGAAATCAAGAAGCTGAAAGCAAGCCTTCAGACAGTAGAAGACTCGTCTACTACGGTCAAGAGTAAAGGTAAATGCAAGCAACCAGTTGCTTTACCAGAACCCGAAACCAAGAAGAAGAAGACTGAGGTTAAGAAGGGAAAGGGTAAGGCTGATGAGTTAGTTCTACGTGACGAGGAAGATGTTGTTGATCCTACTCTTGACAAGGCGGAGAGAAAAATGATGAAGATAGCTATTCAAAGGAGTAGGAAAGATACTGGCGGTAGTGGTTCAGGTGCGAGGATAAATATTGAAGAAGAGTACGAGGAGCCAGAGGATATTGATGAGTTTAGATCACCTGAAAGGTATTCTACTTCGAAGGAGACATCCATCCCAGTTTCAGCAAGTGTGGAAAAGGAGTTTGTTGCTCCTACAATCATGGTGTCTACTCAACCTTTAGTAACTCAACCTTTAGCAACTCAACCTCCACCAATACAACCCTTACCAACCAGACCGGTTTCAACACCATTTCTTCCACCACCAATAACTCCCATCCTTAGTACCGTAGTAACAACCGAGCCTATTCACTCAACCCAGAGCAGCTCTGCAACCTCTTCAATGGCTGTATTTTTAATGGCCGAAATGTTGGATAAACATACGGATAACGACAAAAGAGAGATGGATGAACTTCGCCAAGAGCTACATAGACGAGCTCAAAGTGAAGAAGCATCTAAGAAAGCCCAAGAAGAGATGCTTGCTAAGTTCGCTGCAGAGATGGAGTTAACACGAAAAGCTCATGCAGAAGAACTAGCTCAGGTTAAGCAGGCTGAAGCTGATAAACATGCTGCACGAATCACTAGACTTCAAGCGATGAGGGATAAATACAAGGAGAAGAAAGAAGCACTTGAAGCTTCTGTTGAAGAAAGAGTGAAAGAATCTGTTGAGTCCATTATGCCAAAACTGCGTGATGAGTTGAAGACACTCGCGGCTGATAAATTGATGATCAAGTCATCCAATCCTTCAGAATCCGCCTACAAAATTGCTTATTACTTGACGGATTTTGAATTGAAGAAGATCCTGAAAGCTCGAATGAGGGAACTTGGATCGTTTGATAAATCTAGGATTCAACGGGCTCTTTACAAATCCCTGAATGACGCTATCATGGAGGACGATAGGTTATTTAAAACGTTCGGAAGTGTGGTACAATACCACATTCTGCCTGAGGAAGAAAGGGAAGAAAGTGAAGAAGAAGAGGGTACTGGTGAAGAAGAGGAAGGAGAAGGAGAAGAAGAAGAAAAGGATGATGACGATGACGATGATGATGAGGATGATGATAAGGATGATGATGATGATGATGGTGATGATGGTGGTGACGGTAATGAGGAGAGTGCTAAGGGGAGCAACGAGGACAACGATGAGGATGATGATGGGGGTAAACAGCCTGAAAAGGGGGATAAGGTTGCCAGCTCAAAGAAACCTGCCAAGTCTGGAACCAAGTCAAAGAAAGATGCAGCAGCAAAGGAAAAATCTACTTCCACGGAATCAAGACGAACCAAGTGGCGTCATGATGTGAATGCTACTACAGCATCATCAATTCCTGGTACATCTATTGCTGTGTCTATACCTGTTACCACTAACCCTGTTAGCTCTATTGTTGTTGCTCCTGTGATTGCAGAATCGGTAACTAAACCTGAAGCTGCACAACACTCACCCGTTCATGACACCGCCGAGATGCCTGAATCAGAACCAGCAGATGTTCACGTTTCTACTCCTCTACAACAAGATCCACAATCTACTGTTCCTGAGTCAAGCACACGGGACTGGGCAGACACGTTGGAGATTGACGAGACTGCACCGCCACAGGCTTGGATCACGGCAGCGGCGCAATATGATCCAATCACAGACGCTGACAGAGATGTGTTATATCTCCGTATCCGTAGTCCGATTGACTTGTGCGCTTTTCTGGCTCACGAGTATAAGACTTCGGTTACTCCGTCTTTGGTGAATAAAGCATTAAAGGATAAAAGACTTCGCGCCAAAACCAGGTGAACCCGAATGGAGTTCGAGTATTATGCTGATGAGATCCTGAAAGCTCTGAATACCGTTCAACGACCAGGTCTTCATGATTCAGAAAGAACTCCACCTCCACTTGATCCTACTCAAGATAATCAGATCGCTCTCGACTTCTTCGTCACCTATGATCTTGAGTATCTTCTGAAGGGTTCATCAAAGTACGCAACCTCCTTGACCTTGCTGAAAGCTGCCAACTGGGGGACAATACCCTAGATCGAGGAAAAGGTAAACCGACTCTGGGTCCCAAGGGTAACTCGTAATTATGATATGTATGCTGTTATAGGTGCATCTCATTGGGACGAACGAGTCCGAAGGGCGTACAGGGGTTGCTGCCTAGTCAATTCTGGAAGCAACGTTAGATCTGATATCCGCATCTCTAGTATTTTAGGGCTGAAAACTGAAGCCAAGAATGGCTATTATCATGTGACGGAGATTCGTTTGAAAAGGGAGGATGACAGAGAATACAAAATCCAGCAGGGAGATTTTTCTATCATTCGCCTTGAGGATATCGAAGATATGTTGCTTCTGATGACCCGTGATCAACTCACACATATTCCTCGTGAAGACCTCATTGCCTTGAATACAGCTCTTCGTATGTTCACACGAAGCGTTGTTATCAAGAAACGAGTTGAAGATCTTCAGTTGGGAGTCGAAAGTTACCAAAGGAAGCTTAACCTAACCCGTCCAGTGAATCAAGTGTTACCTCAACATGTCAACAGATGTCCCTATACCGGCATTTCTGTTCCGAATTGTGGGATTTTCTACTTGAACAGTCAAGGGTTAATGAAGTTTATGAGGGTGGGTGAGCTTTATAAGTACAGTGATGGGACTCTCATCTACGTCAGAGGAAAGTTGGATCATCTCAATTCGGGTGGGACTTTACCAGAGATGACTAAGGATTGGCATCAGGGTTATCGGCAGATGGCGAAGTATGTGATCAAGAAGATTGATCAAAAGCTCCGTGAACGTAGATTGATGAGGAGTTTAGAAAGATTCGTTGGTGGAAGACCATATGGAGTGCACCACAAGTTACTGCAACGATCCATCTAATGGGTCGTACATTTCAGGTCCACTTTATATTGGTTTTCAATTGTGAATATGTATATTTGTGAATATTGTGCTTGTACGGCTTGATGTAGTGTTAAAGTATGATAATTTTTCAAGAATTTCTCACGAGATTCTAAATCTTTCAAAATATATCATACTAAAGCACTACAACTATCCCTTATTAACTTAAGGGGGAGCATGAACATGTTCTATGGCCAAACATCGATTTCATTTTTACCCAAAGACCGGTTAATCCATTCAATATCCCAAATATTAATGGTTAACATTTTGGATAAGGGGAGAAAATGGGATTAAGGAGATTTAAATGATACTTGGCTAAAAGATGAAAAAGACTTAACGATTATCCAACTTAATATGTGTAAAGCACGTGTTAAGGGGGAGCGTTTTGATGATCAAAAACACCTAAGGTACGAAACTTTTGATTTCAATATCACAAGTACTTTAGGTGATTTTCAGTGATTTTTCATGGTGGCAATTCCTTCCCAAAACACGCTTAATTCACGACGAATGTGGTGACAAAAGGGTGGTAGGAATAGGTTTAGTCCAATGATTCATCAGAGCCGATGGAATCTTCCCAAGGACAATTCCCTAGATAGAATTAGAAGTCCTAGGAAAGATGGAGAAAGAATGTGAATGTAGCTGAATGCTGACCAAGTACTTAAGCTAGCACTGGAACAATCACAACAAGGTGCTAGTGATGACGTATTGGTAAGCATTGAAGGGGTTGAAGAATGAAAAAGAATTGTAAAGATAAAGGGTGTAAAGAAAGAAGCCCTCCTTACAACTTTAGGCAGAAACCGGGTCAATACATATGCTATTGAGGTCATTTTTGCTAATGATTCTCGGTATTGAAGAAAGACATCATGGACCCAGTGATGCAATGCACAACCCTTCCCAGCTAACTCAAATATCTCTCAAAAGGTATTTGTTTTAATCACACGGAGATCAACACGTTATCTATTGGTTTATTCACTCTGAATAGACTTGTATTGAAAAGGTGGCACTCCTCTCCAGCCATCGCTCACTAAATCAAAACGCACTATCGAGTCTAGAGCCAAGAGATCATCAAAAGTCTCAATAGGACACTTTCCATTTATTCCTTGCTTTCTCACACACTGTGAAAAGTAAGAGATTTTCATGAGTCCTACGCAGTATTCCTGTAATATTGCCAGAACATCCGAGTAATACGCAAGTATTACAATGAAGATGGAAATCCTGCTTGAGCCAACATCAAACAAGCTCATGGTAGGTTACACGTGCGGTTGTTTTAGAACCAATCTTGTGAAAAACTGGAAAGAAACAGTGGTTTAATTCTTAATTGAAATTAAACTCGTTCCAGGCCTCGACGCATTATCATACGATCTTGCCAGAACACTCAGAGTGACTCTTTATTGATCACAGTGACGAGTGGAAATCCTTCTAGTGTTAACATCAAACAGCACTTGGTAGGTGACGTGCAAGATTCTTTATGAATTGAGCTCGTGATAACTGGAAAGCAACGATGGTGAAAATCTTAATTGAAATTCACTTGTTCCAGGTTTCATGAATTGACGGCTTCAAATCACAAGGATAATTAATCCAAGTGATTCACTCTTTATGTTCGCAGTCAGCTTTGGACGGTCGAATAAAGAGAACGGGTTTACCCGCGAAATCCTGTCAGGAAGTTACTTAATTGAAACTATCCGTCACGGGTACGATATCTAATATCGTCCAACGGTCTTCACTGACCGGAGGTAAAATGCTACCGAATAAGAATAAAATGTTCAAAGCCATTTTATTCGTGTCGTTGTTGTGTACCTGTTAAAGACGGTGGCGTTGCTGTGTACCTGTTGAAGACGGTGGCGTTGCTGTGTACCAGTTAAAGACGTTGGTGTTGCGGGGTACCTGTAGAAGTCGTTCCCACATGCTTATGTCTTTCTGCATCAAAGTTCAGCAAAAAAATTCAAGAAAGTACAAGATGAAGTCTTCCGCTGTAACAAACTCTGAAGCTTTCGAGAATTCAACAAAAAGACATAAGTGTGTGGAACATGGAGTCACGAGGAGGCAAAATTCACAAGAAGGCAAAGATCGCACGTGAAAGGCCAAAAGAACAATGCTCTCAAGCCAAAGCCTAAAAGATCAAACCAACATATTCACAACAAAAAGAAAAAAAGAAGAAAAGACTACGAGCTAAAGAACGAAGACTTAGTATAGTATGCTAGGTTTAGAATTTTGTAACGTGGAGTGACCTCCCTTAGGGGGAGATTGTTAGAAATACGTTTTTACGTATATTAGAAGAGTCGGTCACTCCACAATATTATATAAGTTGTAATAGCTCGTAGTTAACAAATACTTATTTAGTTAAGTAAGAACCGGCCCATGGGCTTGTCATGGGCCGGCCCAAGTCCATTAGTGACTTGGAAGTATAAATACCCCTTTCCTCCTTGGAAAGTGGTTGGTTATTGTTCACTTTCTAGTTTCCACTTATTAAAATACACATAGTTTTTCTCTCACTTTCTCTCTCTAGTTTCTCTCTCTAGAAAACATCAACCCACTTCATAGATTCATAGGTTATCAAGATTCTACACTTTGGGATAGAATTCGCACTCACATCCGTGGGTGGTGGAGGGGTAGAAGTAGAAGGTGGTGGAATTGGAGAAGAAAAAGTTGGAGGAATAGAAGATGGAGGAATTGGATAAGGAGACTCGTTTTCCTTTGTCACAATAACTGGTGTAGGTGTAGGAAGCTCGGGTTCCTTTAAACCTTTTCCACTGCGAGTGGTGATTGCTTTCATCTCCCCTCTTGGATTAGCAACGGTGTTACTCGGAAGAGAACCCGATCCAGAGGCTTGATTACTTGGGAAAAAACTAGCCATCATGTTCCTCAAGTCATTCGTTTGACTTGCCAAAGTGTTTCGCATATCAACTCGAAGATCGTTTCCTTGTTTCACCATATCTGCTTTCAAGTTGAGCATTTCCCGCTAAAGATTTTGCACTATCACATCATTAGTCCTCATGTAGGTTTCAACATCTTGGTGTAATGCGGTGGGTTGGTTGGGATGTAACACCCCAAAATATGATATGCGGAAGCGGTGAAGCTCGGGGGCTGTTACGTCATTGTATCATAGTTCAAGGTACAAGAGAACGACTCTAAATGAGACGTTTTATAAAAATACCTCGTTGAATTTAAATTAAAAGCATCACAGTACAAAAGGTCTCAGTTTCAAAAGATAGTGCAGCGGAATGTAAAAGTTTTAAACATCAACGAGATAATAGTTCAAAAGCATCAGTAAATAAATGTCCGAAGATAGCCAAGAAATGCATGCGGACTCCAAGTACTTCACACAGCAGATACAACTCATCAACAATTACCTGAGATAAATGCTAAATTGGGTCAACATAAAGTTGGTGAGAATATAGGTTTCAAGTAAAAGTTCATAATAATTCAATTTCATATTTCATTTCATGTACACGTGCAACTATAGGAGATATAGTGCCAAGTGTAGGATAAATTGGGTGTTCACAATATTTATGATAGCTAAGCTCGTGACATCGAAACTAGTGATCCAGTGCATACAATAGATTGCATACATAAATTTTTGCCCCAATGGAGTACCTAGCCAAGATAACTCCGTTCATACAAATGGTACACACTCGTCCGGCGTCAGAATGCCCGAGTGGAGGTTGTCAACCCTCAATAGATCTATCCGTAACATAAGAGCTTACTCCAGCAGAGTAACTAACGATTCACGATAGTGGGGACTATGGCTAAAGCAACTTAAGCTATCTCATAAATAGTGTTCACAAAACGTTCACAGAAATCAAGTTTTACTTGCTTCCAGAAGCAAGCATCAAAGCATTTATCACATCCCAAAACATTAAACATATAAAACAGTTTAATAGGGATCTATAAACTCACCTCAAGCAACGATTCAAACCGCACAAGTATGATCAAATAGTAGCGAGCAATTCTAGCAACAACCTAAATATAATACTATAGTTTAGGCGCTAGCAAGTAAATCACAATAGTTCGTCATGTACGTTACTCATCAATCATGTATATATTTTGTTAAAATCATGACTTGTAAATGTTATATCGTTATAAACATTATAGTATATATATACTTAGGCAAAAATATTTATTTTTGACTTGACGAAATTTCGACAGCCTTTCGGCGTAAATTTTAATTTACCAAAATTTATCTTAACAAATTTTCCTACACGATTTCTAACGAAAATTCGGCAGCCTTTCGGCGCCACATAAAAATTTGCCATTTTTAGTAAGTACTCAAATCCCGTCCTAAAAACCCCTATTTTCAACAATTTATCAATCACAATGTTTCAACAAGTCATTTTTCTCAATAGTATCAATTTCCACTTCCAACGTTCAAACTTTTAACGGTACAACAAGTATTCACATTTCGCGCTAATACGCTTTTACAAAACAAGTCCAACATTCATACATACCATTTAGTAACCATTTCGACACTTAAAACAACTCCGTTTAACACGAAAATGTCGTTTCGACCACTTTAAAAATCTGGACAGCAACCACTTATAGTGTTTTTCTCCAAAAATTAAGTTTTCCGACAACGAACTCTAAACGACCACATCTTACTCATTTTAGCTCCGTTTTTAGTCCATAATATATCGAAACGAAGGTATTAACTTATATTTTCATAATATCGTATTAAACTAGTGTCAAAACAATTTTTACGACCCTCCACGCCTCTTATAAAAATCGGACAGATTGTATGTTTTTCGTAAAAACTCATTTTCGACCATTTTCAAACGTAACCACTAGTAGTAACACTACTAGTTCCCTCCAATTATTCATAAACACCAACAAAATCAAAGATTTTTCTTCAAGTTCACAAATCCAAAATATACATACTTATATTTTTTACAAGTCTTTTAATTAAACTATTTTCATGTATGGATCTAATAGATCCACACATAATTTCCATAAATCTAAAAAATATTTCATGACCAAAATAGTTTTTATCTTTTTATTTCAAGAAAATACTTGATGAGTAACATGCATGCATAGATCTACAAAGATTATGCATGGAAAATGAAAAGATGAAAAAGGTTTAAGAAGTAACCTTGAGTAACGATTCTACGTAATCACAACGACCCGATCTACGCTCTAACCCACTAATAATCAACAAGAACTCTACCCTACAACTTCAACCCAAAAACTACTCAAATCAATAAACCAAGAAAGACCATTCTTCTTTATGCTTGTACAAACTCTAGGGTGATTTTGTTTTGTGTTAATTCTTGTTAAAATGAAGCTTTTAGAAATCAACAATGGTGGAAAGTGTTTGTGTTTGTGTGTCGTGTGTTTTGAGAGAGAAGGAGAGATATGTGTGTTTTTTTTTTGAAGTGAAAGTGAAGTGAATAATGAATTATTTGAGGTGGTTTAGGTGTGTAAGATATGTAACCTTAAGCCAAATATGGCTAAGTGTAAGATCATGCACATGGTGCTTGTTTTTGGCCGGTTATGGGGTCCCATATGGGGGTAAATTTTTCAAAATTTTTACTATGGTAATTAGTTAAAAGGTTTAAGGTAAAAAGGTTAGTTAGTTTTAGGTAAATATCAAAAAGTATATAGTTAAGTTTAAAATTACGTAAAACTTAAGAATTTGACGAAATATATTAAATTTACGATTTTTCGGCGAAAACTGACATTTTATGATTGGTAAAGTATTTTATGCACGCTAAAGACGGTTAAACGTAAAAACGACGTAAAATACGAAAACGCGATACGTTAATTACATATTCACAGTAAATACGATTTATTACTATAAATAGCAAAAATACTAAAATACAGGCATATATAAACATATACAAAAATATTTAAATACGCTGCTCAAGAAAATACGATCACGCTGTTAAAAAACTAAACAGTTAAGCACATACTTCACAGATAACGAATAATCTCATGGATTATCGTCAATTCATTGACCGTCTCAGCACTTTGGTCAGGGTCACAGAAAATGTTCAGAATAATGACTGAGCACAGTGTCAGGTCATTACTCGTCAGCAAACAGTTTTTCAGAAAACGCGGGATAACTTCCCGGTTCCAACACAGTTAAATCACATAGTTGACTAAATAAAAAGTCAAAGGGTAAAATAGTCATTTTACAAAGTAGGGAAAATTACCAGGTGTTACATCATCCCCTTGATAGAGAAGTTGTGTCCTCAAAGCTTAGGAGTGTCACGGTTTCTAGAGTTGTCAAAGAGTTGCGGATATTTCTTGCGAAATTGATCCTCACGCTCCCAAGTGAATTCAGGTCCACGTTTAGAATTCCACCTCACCTTGATGATTGGAATACGACTTTGTTTCAATAGTTTGACCTCACGGTCCATGATTTCAACAGGTTCTTCGACAAATTGCATCTTGTCGTCAATTCGGAGTTCCTCCAATGGTATAACGAGTGTCTCATCAGATAGGCACTTCTTCAAGTTCGACACATGAAAAGTGTTGTGCACGCGGCTCAACGCTTGCGGTAATTCGAGACGATAGGTTACAGTTCCAACCTTTGCAAGAATTTTGAAAGGTCCAATATAACGGAGGTTCAACTTTCCTCGCTTGCCAAAACGTACCACACCTTTCCAAGGCGATACTTTTAGCATTACTTTGTCTCCCACTTGAAATTCGAGAGGCTTACGTCGAACGTCGGCGTAACTCTTCTGACGATCACGGGCTGCTTGAATTCGGCTCTTGATTTGAACAATCTTCTCAGTCATTTCACGGATGAGTTCAGGGCCAGTAAGTTGACTATCCCCAACCTCACTCCAACACACAGGCGAGCGACATTTACGACCATACAACGCTTCAAACGGTGCAGCCTTAATACTGGTATGATAACTATTGTTGTAAGAGAATTCCACCAGAGGCAAATGTCTGTCCCATTCCTTCCCAAAGTCAAGCACGCAAGCACGCAACATGTCCTACAGCGTTTGAATAGTTCTCTCACTCTGTCCGTCAGTCTGCGGGTGATAAGCAGTACTCATGTCCAATTGCATACCCAACGCTTTCTGAAGTAATTTCCAGAATTCCGAAGTAAATATACCATCTCTATCAGAAATTATCGAGATTGGTATCCCATGTTTTGCGACTACTTCCTTCAGATAAAGTCTCGTAAGCTTATCCATCGAATCATCTTCCCTCATAGCCAAAAAGTGTGCAGATTTCGTAAGTCGATCCACAATTACCCAAATTGTGTCATATCCGTTGGTCGTTTTAGGCAGCTTAGTGATGAAATCCATGGTTATATTTTCTCATTTCCACATAGGAATTATAGGTTGAACCAACAATCCAGATGGTTTTTGGTGTTCTGTTTTCAATCTAACACAAGTCAGATTCCTACGTAAGTAGCGATTTCAGCTTTCATATTTGCCCACCAATATAGCTTCTTCATATCCAGATACATTTTGTTAGATCCTGGGTGAATCGAATACTTAGATTTATGCGACTCGTGCATAATCACATCCCTTAGTCCTCCAAACCGTGGTAACCAACTTCTACCATTCAGACATAGCGTTCCATTAGTGCTAGTCTCCAATTTCTTAGTAACCATTCCTCCTAATTTCTCAGCTTCAACATTTTTAGGCTTAAGGGCTTCGGGTTGTGCTTCACGAATTTGCACAGGTAAGTTCGGATTGATAACCATAGCTAACGATTTAACTCTACGTGTCATCAGTTGTTCCTTTCTACTTAGCGCATCCGCCACTACATTGGCCTTCCCAAGGTGGTAATGGATTTCACAGTCATAATCGCTGAGCAACTCGATCCATCGACGTTGTCTCACGTTCAGTTCCTTCTGATCAAGAATATGTTGTAAAATCTTGTGATCGGTATAGACGACACACTTGGTTCCATACAAGTAGTGTCTCCACAACTTCAAGGCAAATACTACCGCTCCTAGCTCCAAGTCGTGCGTAGTGTAGTTTTTCTCATGTGTTTTCAGTTGTCGTGACGCGTAGACGATAACTTTGTTCCTCTGCATCAACACAGCTCCCAATCCTTTTGCTGATGCATCACAGTAGACCACAAAGTCTTCCGATCCTTCTGGTAACAATAGAATAGACGCACTACACAACATTTGTTTTAACTTTTGGAATGCTAATTCCTCCTTATCTCCCCGTTCGTATTTCACCTTCTTTTGAGTCAACTTCGTCAATGGTTTCGCGATCTTCGAGAATCCCTCGATGAACCTTCGGTAGTATCCGGCGAGTCCTAAGAATTGGTGAATTTCAGTCGGTGTCGTAGGAGCAGTCCACTCCCTAATTGATTCAATCTTGGCAGGATCAACATGAATCCCCTTGCTATCAATAACGTGACCTAGAAATTGTACTATTGGCAACCAAAAATCACACTTCGAGAACTTAGCGTACAATTCCTCCTTCTTAAGCAATTCCAATATTATCTTAAGATGTTCCTCATGTTCTTTCTCATTCCTTGAGTAAATTAGTATGTCACTGATGAACACAATGACAAACTTTTCCAAATACGGTTTACACACCCGGTTCATGAGGTCCATAAACACAGCAGGTGCGTTTGTCAAACCGAATGGCATCACTTGGAACTCATAGTGTCCATACCTAGTCCTAAAAGCAGTCTTTGCAACATCTTCCTCACGGACTCTTAATTGGTGATAACCAGACCTAAGGTCAATCTTCGAGTAAACGCTCGATCCTTGCAACTGATCAAACAGATCATCGATCCTAGGTAACGGGTAACGGTTCTTGATGGTAAGTTTGTTCAACTCACGATAGTCGATACACATCCGAAAACTCCCATCCTTCTTCTTTACAAATAAGACTGGAGCTCCCCAAGGTGAAGAACTCGGTCTTATGAATCCTTTATCAGTCAACTCTTGTAGTTGCGTCGCTAGTTCTTGCAATTCTGACGGTGCTAAACGGTAAGGCGCTTGAGCAACAGGTGCAGCTCCTGGTATTAAATCGATCTGAAATTGAACTTGTCTACCTGGCTGTAATCCAGGCAAATCTTCAGGAAAGACTTCCGGAAAATCCCGTACGATGGGTACATCTTCCAACCTTTTTTCTTCCGTCTGCTTTTCAGTAACACAGGCTAAAAATACGTGGCAACCTTCCGACAACAACTTCTGAGCCTTGACACGCGGGATAATGTTCAGTCGTGACTTCCCTTTTCCGTTACTTGTATCCCCTTGTACCTCCAAAACTTCATCACCAAATGGTAAGCGAACGATCTTCTCGTCACATACAATCGTAGCATGATATTTCGACAACCAATCCATTCCGACAATCACGTCAAAACTCCCTAACTCAACAGGCATAAGGTCTATTACGAAAGGATGACCTAGAAGATTTAAAGTGCATCCACGAAGTATAGTGTCGGCTTATATCAACTTCCCATTAGCTAACTCGATAGTGTACTTAGTGTCTAAGGGCGAAGGGGTCACATCAAGTAAAACACCAAAAACAGTCGACACAAAACTCCTATCGGCTCCAGTATCAATAAAAATAGAAGCATAACGACCATTAAGAAGAAACGTACCCGTCACGACGTCAGGGTTTTGTTGCGCTTCTCCTCCTCCTATCACATAGACCCTTCCACGAGCTTCCCCAGCTTTAGCAACCTTTCCTTGGTCCTTGTTCTTTTCCTTTGGGAACTCATTGTTGTAGTGTCCCTTTTGCTGACATTCAAAGCAAGTGACGTTGGCTTTCTTGTTGGGTGGTGACTTACAATCTCTAGCAATGTGTCCAGTTTTCTTGCTATTGTGACATTGTACATTGCATTGTCCATTATGGTGACGCTTGCATCGATTGCACATAGGTAACGTCCCATTGTACACTCCCTTTTCCCCAGTACCAGCAGTGTACACTTTCACGGTGTCTTGCCTCTTATTAGGATAGTTCCCATGGTTGTTCCTTTGGTTATTCCCCCATTTTCTATTGTTGTCCGCGGCATTCCCAGCATTTGCTCGAACAACTTGGTCCATCATACTGTGAGCCATCCTTATAGCATCACTAACTTTTGTCGGTCCAGACGATGTCACATTCCCTTGAACTCTACCCGGTAAACCCCAAATATAGCGCTCAACCTTCTTTTCTTCATCCGGAACCATTCCAGGACATAGAAAACACAATTCTTGGAACCTCCTAGTGTACGTACCAATGTAATTGTTCTTCACAGTCAGGTTCCACAATTCAATTTCCATTTTCTGAATCTCATTACGAGGACAGTACTCCTTAGTCAACAACTTCTTAAGTTCCTCCCAACTCATTCCATACGCCTCCTCGGCTCCAGCCGTCTGCACATGGGTGTTCCACCATGTCAACGCTCCAGCAGCTAAAGTACAAGTAGAATAAGTCACTTGGTTTTTAACAGCACATCCACTAACACGGAACACAGCTTCCATCTTTTCGACCCAACGAGCTAATCCGACAGCTCCTTCAGTACCATTAAAAGTCAAAGGGTCACAGCTCCTAAAGTCCTTGTAAGTACACGGCTTAGGCGGTCGATTGTCAACATTGTTCGGTGGTGCTTCGTTCACGTTGTTGTTAGCTTGAACGTTTGCCAGTGCAGCAGTCACTCGTTGCGTAATCAGTGCTTCCAATTGTGCGTCAGTCATTCTGTTACGTGTGTTCACCATTGTTTCTCTGCGTTAAGACAACAATGCAAATAAGGTTCAAGCACGAATATACACGTTATATATTTCATATGCTAAAATATAATGCAGAATTTAACAGTACAACAACATAAAAAGGATAGTCACTGGTCAAGGTCATAAAGTTAAATTCCCATTCATAATCAAAATATCAAGTACATAGTCATAAATAAGAGTATGATTACATCTAGTCTACTCCAACTAACCGAGTACTACTCTAGTTTAGTGGATACAATACCCAAAAGATAAAGATGTCAATCTACTCTAGAATTAAGCACAATAACGATGAATCTCTAAGTGCGACGACGACGATCACACTCAGCACATCTCGGTGAATCACTCCTCGGGTCTCCATCTGCAGCTCGGTGTCCTCCACAAACTGACTCCAACTCACGCCTCAACCTAGCAACCTCCTCAAGTGTGGTATCCAACAAGTCGCGGGTATCCTCGTTATCCTCTAACAATCCAAACACCGCATCCTCAAGTAGACGAAAACGAACAGCATCTGAATCCCTAGCAGATCCTATCATAACAACACATGACCTAGGTCTAGAGGGCTCTCCAACATGATGAGTAGGTGGTGTAGAAACAGTAGTAGCAACTCGACTCCCATGAGTAGGCGATGCCTCAGGTGTAGTGTGTGAATCAGACATACGAACCTTCTTCCGTGGGCATGACGAATCAGAATCGGACAAAGCTCGAGATCTAACACCGGATGGTCCAGCTCCATCAGCAGGTGGTACAGTATCATCGGAATCAGTATAAACCTCAGCTGGTGGCGTACCCCATAAAGCTTCCCTCTCCTCTCTAAACCGCTGACAGGGAACAGTAGGCTTCTTCCTCAAGTTGGACGCCTTCCTAATCTCACTCCTCCTACTAGGCTCAACTCCCTCAGGTACAACAGTCAAAGCATCAACCCTACTATCATCATCAGCCTCAGCACCCTCACTATCACTACTAGCCACAACCATCCTAACGTCAGTATCACTCTCAATCTCATCATCCATGTCCTCATCATCCTCATGATCTACCTCATAGCCATCCATATCATCATCACCCTCATGATCTACCTCAACACCATCCATATCATCCTCATGACCTACCTCATGTCCATCCATACCCTCATCACCCTCGTGATCTACCTCAATACCATCCACGTCATCCTCATCATCCTCATCGTCCTCACTACCACTAACCCACTCGATCAAAGTACGATGCACAACAGGTGGCATCCCATCAACAACATCGAAAGTATCAGACAACACATCAGGCTCACCCTCATCATCCTCCTCCGGATCCTCGTCAGGGTCATACTCCGCACCTTCCTCCTCAGGATCAGCCTCATCTGGGTCATTCTCCGGCTCAACATGATCTGGTACCATCTCAATCTCGTCTTCCTACTCTTCGTCGGCAGAGTCGGGCTGGTAAGAAACAGTAGATGACGACATAACCTGCAACAACCAAAATACGTATTAAAGCAGTTGTAGGGTATGCATGAAATAATCATGTATAGAAATTAAAGTATGCAAATCAACGAAATGCATATGTATATAGTACATATTACGTATTACATAATATATATTACATATTACTTATAGTGTTATCCTACGTAATACTTTACGTAGTACACATACATATACAGAGTAACAAGTAGCCACATCGGTTATAGTCTAGGCCTAAGATGCAAACCTAGTTCTCTATAACCAAGGCTCTGACACCAATTCTGTAACACCCCAAAATGTGATATGCGGAAGCAGTGAAGCTCGGGGGCTGTTACGTCATTATATCATAGTTCAAGGTACAAGAGAACGACTCTAAATGAGACGTTTTATAAATATACCTCGTTGAATTTAAATTAAAAGCATCACAGTACAAAAGGTCTCAGTTTCAAAAGACAGTGCAGCGGAATGTAAAAGTTTTAAACATCAACGAGATAATAGCTCAAAAGCATCAGTAAATAAATGTCCGAAGATAGCTAAGAAATGCATACGGACTCCAAGTACTTCACACAGCAGATACAACTCATCATCAATTACCTGAGATAAATGCTAAATTGGGTCAACATAAAGTTGGTGAGAATATAGGTTTCAAGTAAAAGTTCATATTAATTCAATTTCAGATTTAATTTCATGTACACGTGCAACTATAGGAGATATAGTGCCAAGTGTAGGATAAACTGGGTGTTCACAATATTTATGATAGCTAAGCTCGTGACATCGAAACTAGTGATCCAATGCATACAATAGATTGCATACATAAATTTTTGCCCCAATGGAGTACCTAGCCAAGATAACTCCGTTCACACAAATGGTACACACTCGTCCGGCGTCAGAATGCCCGAGTGGAGGTTGTCAACCCTCAATAGATCTATCCGTAACATAAGATCTTACTCCAACAGAGTAACTAACGATTCACGATAGTGGGGACTATGGCTAAAGCAACTTAAGCTATCTCATAAATAGTGTTCACAAAACGTTCATAGAAATCAAGTTTTACTTACGTCCAGAAGCAAGCATCAAAGCATTTATCACATCCCATACATTAAACATATAAAACAGTTTAATAGGGATCTATAAACTCACCTCAAGCAACGATTCAAACCGCACAAGTATGATCAAATAGTAGCGAGCAACTCTAGCAACAACCTAAATATAATACTATAGTTTAGGCGCTAGCAAGTAAATCACAATAGTTCGTCATGTACGTTACTCATCAATCATGTATATATTTTGTTAAAATCATGACTTGTAAATGTTATATCGTTATATACATTATAGTATATATATACTTAGGCAAAAATATTTATTTTTGACTTGACGAAATTTCGACAGCCTTTCGGCGTAAATTTTAATTTACCAAAATTTATCTTAACAAATTTTTCTACACAATTTCTAACGAAAATTCGGCAGCCTTTCGGCGTCACATAAAAATTTGCCATTTTTAGTAAGTACTCAAATCTCGTCCTAAAAACCCTTATTTTCAACAATTTCTCAATCACAATGTTTCAACAAGTCATTTTCCGCAATAGTATCAATTTCCACTTCCAACGTTCAAACTTTTAACGGTACAACAAGTATTCACATTTCGCGCTAATACGCTTTTACAAAACAAGTCCAACATTCATACATACCATTTAGTAACCATTTCGACACTTAAAACAACTCCGTTTAACTCGAAAATGTCGTTTCGACCACTTTAAAAATCTGGACAGCAACCACTTTTAGTGTTTTTCTCCAAAAATTAAGTTTTCCGACAACGAACTCTAAACGACCACATCTTACTCATTTTAGCTCCGTTTTTAGTCCATAATATATCGAAACGAAGGTATTAACTTATATTTTCATAATTTCGCAGTAAACTAGTGTCAAAACAATTTTTACGACCCTCTACGCCTCTTATAAAAATCGGACAGATTGTATGTTTTTCGTAAAAACTCATTTTCGACTATTTTCAAACGTAACCACTAGTAGTAACACTACTAGTTCCCTCCAATTATTCATAAACAACAAAAAAATCAAAGATTTTTCTTCAAGTTCACAAATCCAAAATATACATACTTATATTTTTCACAAGTCTTTTAATTAAACCATTTTCATGTATGGATCTAATAGATCCACACATAATTTCCATAAATCTAAAAAATATTTCATGACCAAAATAGTTTTTATCTTTTTATTTCAAGAAAATACTTGATGAGTAACATGCATGCATAGATCTACAAAGATTATGCATGGAAAATGAAAAGATTAAAAAGATTTAAGAAGTAACCTTGAGTAACGATTCTACGTAATCACAACGACCCGATCTACGCTCTAACCCACTAATAATCAACAAGAACTCTACTCTACAACTTCAACCCAAAAACTACTCAAATCAATAAACCAAGAAAGACCATTCTTCTTTATGCTTATACAAACTCTAGGGTGATTTTGTTTTGTGTTAATTCTTGTTAAAATGAAGCTTTTAGAAATCAACAATGGTGGAAAGTGTTTGTGTTTGTGTGCCGTGTGTTTTGAGAGAGAAGGAGAGATATGTGTGTTTTTTTGAAGTGAAAGTGAAGTGAATAATGAATTATTTGAGGTGGTTTTGGTTAGTAACTTAAGGTGTGTAAGATATGTAACCTTAAGCCAAATATGGCAAAGTGTAAGATCATGCACATGGTGCTTGTTTTTGGCCGGTTATGGGGTCCCATATGGGGGTAAATTTTTCAAAATTTTTACTATGGTAATTAGTTAAAAGGTTTAAGGTAAAAAGGTTAGTTAGTTTTAGGTAAATATCAAAAAGTATATAGTTAAGTTTAAAATTACGTAAAACTTAAGAATTTGACGAAATATATTAAATTTACGATTTTTCGACGAAAACTGACATTTTATGATTGGTAAAGTATTTTATGCACGCTAAAGATGGTTAAACGTAAAAACGACGTAAAATACGAAAACGCGATACGTTAATTACATATTCACAGTAAATACGATTTATTACTATAAATAGCAAAATACTAAATTACAGGCATATATAAACATATACAAAAATATTTAAATACGTTGCTCAAGAAAATACGATCACGCTGTTAAAAAACTAAACAGTTAAGCACATACTTCACAGATAACGAATAATCTCATGGATTATCGTCAATTCATTGACCGTCTCAGCACTTTGGTCAGGTTCACAGAAAATGTTCAGAATAATGACTGAGCACAGTGTCAGGTCATTACTCGTCAGCAAACAGTTTTTCAGAAAACGCGGGATAACTTCCCGGTTCCAACACAGTTAAATCACATAGTTGACTAAATAAAAAGTCAAAGAGTAAAATAGTCATTTTACAAAGTAGGGAAAATTACCAGGTGTTACATGGGAGGAGGAGCATGGTAGGCGGGTGGTTGATAACCAGGTTGTTGGTTATCTTGGTTGTTTCTTTGAGGTGGATATGGGTTTCTTTGGTTTTGATATGGAGTTGGAGCACGTGGTTGGTTTTGATTGTTGCGATTGAGGTTGTTCGGGTTTTGTGGGGGAAAACTGGGAGGTGAAAGAAAGTTGTTTGAGCGATAGCTGAGCAAGTTGCGGTCACCTTGAGGACGTGCTTGATAGCCTCCCGTGGAATAGTTACCGTTGGCGGCATACACATTTTCCGGATTGTCGTGAGTTGAAGGAAAATCGGTGTATGAGTGAGATCCCCCGCATATATCACATGATTGAGTCATAGCATTGGCTTGGGCAGTGATAGCTTTGATATTATTGGCGGCTTGGAGAGCAAGTGATTCAACAAGCAAAGTAAGCTTATCAAGTCTCTTGTCGCTCTCATTAGTGCTAGCACTAGCCACATTGGTCCGAACACTCTTGGTTTGCACTCTAGACTTGTTCTCAATAATATCCAAAGCGGCATTAGAAGACTTAACCAAAAGATTACCCCCTGAGGCACTATTTAGTGAATCTTGGTCATTCATGCTTAAACCATTGTAAAAAGTATTAATTTGGTGCACTTTGGTAAAACCATGCTGTGGGCACTTTCTTAAAAGTTCTTTAAAACGGTCCCAAGATTCACTAAAAGTCTCATCGTACTTTTGTTCAAAAGTAATGATTTCATTCCGCAAAGCGGTAGTACGAGAGGGTGGGAAAAAGTAGTTTATGACTTTGGTCTCTAAGTCCGTCCACGTAAGAATACTTTGTGGCGGTTCCTTATCAAGCCAATGCCGGGCTTGTCCCTCTAAGGAGAAAGGAAAAAGTTGCAAGCGAATTACCTCTTGTGAAACCCCATTATACTTAACCGTATTAGTGAGTTGAAGAAACCTCTTAATATGGTCATGAGGATCATCAATTGAACGCCCCAAGAATGGTTGAGCAGAGACCATTTGAATAAAGCCGGATTTGAGCTCAAAGTTGTTGGCTCCAATCGCGGGTATGACAATAGCATCGTGGTTGCCCTCTACATGTGCTTGCAAAAGTTCGATCATTGGACGATTGTCCGGTAGAGGTTCATTGTTGTCATTATTCATGTTGTTTTGAGGTGGATTATTATTATTGTTGTGTACACCGGCCATGTCTAAGTTATCGAGAGTCTCGGGCTCGGGATAAGACGTTCATCGAGTGCGCATACACCTGCAAAAGAACTAACAAAGCAAGAATATTTTTGGTTTTTATGTTTTTAAATTTTTTTGTATTTTTGAAAATTTTATATTTTTTAGGATTTTTGAAAATTTGAAAGCAAGGAAAATAACGTTCAAAGATGAACGGATCCCAAAATCCAACGCCTCTCTCACTGAAAACCTTTAATCTTAACAATAAGAGCCGGCAGCGGCGCCATTTAATACTAGGTTTTTAGCCAAGTACAAAATAATTTTCGTTCCGATCTTTTCGAATTGATTACCAATTAAAAGTGCGACTCAGTTGTTCTTGGTGGAAAGTAAAAGGGGATTGGTTTTCTATTCTTCTAAAAAGTATTAAATGCGTGAAATGATAAATTTTAAACAAAAAACAGTTAATAAAATAAAGCTTGAATTGAATTAAAATTAAACAATTAAACAATAAAACAGAAACAGTAAAATACCCCTTACTGAAAAATGCTTGATTCGGAATGTAATGCTTGATCCGGAATATAAAATTTATTCGGAATCTATTAGACAAAAACCTTCATCCGGAATATCTTGCTTCATTCGGAATGATTCGCTTCATGCGGAATAAAACTGGTTCGGAATAACTTTGAGAAAACTTTGATTTGGAATAACAAATGCTTCGTTCGGAATATCCTTTATTCGGAATATACCTTGCTCATTCGGAATGTTCCTTGATCCGGAATAATTAAGACATAAGCTTCATTCGGAATAACTGCTGGTTCGGAATACACAACTCATTCGGAAAGTAGCTTCATTCGGAATACTTGAAAACTGATTCGGAATAATAAAACTGATTCGGAATATTTTGAAACTCCTTGATTCGGAATAATGACTGATCCGGAATAAAATACTAAAAAGCTTGATTTGGAATAATTGGTTTACTCGGAATAAAAACTTGACTCAGAATATCTTAAACAAGAACCTTTATTCGGAATAAAAGAAAACCGATTCGGAATGTTTTGAAAAACCTTGATTCGGAATATAACTACTCAACATTGATTATTCCGGATGAACACACTGATTCGGGATAATTTGAATGAAACCTTCGTTCGGAATGTTTTCAACTCACACCTTCATCCGGAATAAATTTTTTTCATTCGGAATCTGGGCAAGTCTTAAAGACGAAGAACAGTAAAATATCAACAGCACGATTTTAAGCCAAAATCAACCAAGTTTTTAACCAAAAATTAAACAAAACTAACCACTAATCATCTCCTAATGATAAACATCAAATCAAATCAACAAAAACACAAAAACCACTTACTTTTGAAGATCAAACTCAACAAAATAAGAACTTAAGACTTTGAATCAAAAAGAAAAAGATGAACAAGATTAAAGGAAAGATGATATTAAATGATTAAGGTTTAAACAAAATGAAAGATTAAACTTACAAGAACTTGGAGAAATCAAAGAAAAGTAAAACTCACCAATCTCCTTAAGGGAGTTGGTTTTGTTGGAAATACGCTTTTACGTATTTAGAAAGGATCGGTCACTCCAATGATATTGGGCTCGTGATCCAATATAGCCCATATAGCCCACATGTAGGGTGGGCTATATAAACCCCCTCCTAGCATGTTAGGGGGGGTTGTTGAACACTTTCATAATCACATTTCCATCTTTCTTATCTTTCTCTCCTTTCTCTCTCTTCTTTCTCTCTCTAAGGTTCTTCCATTTCCCTTCCATCTCATAGGTTAATCCAACAATGTCTAATCCTTAGAAAAACACGATCCTACAATTGGTATCAAGAGCTTGGTTGATTCTACGGATTAACGTATTTTTTTATCTATTGATTTGGTCATAAAAATCCTTTCTTTCTAAAAAAAAAAATCTTGTTTCTCTTTTCTTTTTGGTGTTGCGTGGTTATTAATCTGATAAAAATCATTTGTCTCATTTTTATTCTATCATTTTTCAAATTTTCAATATCTCTTTTCCAATATCATTTCTTTAATCACTGTGTTGGGCGTTTATTAGTTTCTCAAATTTTAATATCATTTTTCTTTTATTTTTTTCCGTTTCTATATTCTTTCGTCTCATCTATTAAATGTATCTGATTCAGTTTTTTTTTTCAACCTTTTCTTTTTCTGATTTTGTAAATCATTTTGATTCAGTTATTTATTCAGTCATATAAATAACTGTATCCGATTTTGTCTCATTTCAACTTTTTCTGGGCATCTTTTTCACGTTGCGATCCAACAACATTCTTTGGCTACGATCGGGATCTTTTGTGATCGCATAAACTCCGGGGGTTTCAACTTGCGATCCAAAGTTATGATCACCACTACGATCTCCACTACGATCTCCACTACGATCGAAGCTGCGATCGAAGCTGCGATCACGAGTGCGATCGCAGCTGCGATCACGAGTGCGATCGGGGTGCGATCTGGGTGCGATGCAAGAGTGCGATGGACTTAAAATTTTAGACTACGATTGACCAAAGATTTGACTCAACAAAACAGACAAAAAACCAAACGTACAGGCCTCATCCCTCGCATACAAAACCAAACACACTCTTCTCGACAACAGAAACTCACTGACCTGACCAAAAATAGACAAGACACCCTCGTCTACCACCATCATCCGAGACCAAAAAGACTCTTGCACCAAACCAAACAAGACTCACACAACACCCACACACTCGCTCTTCTCTCGACAAACAGACTCGACAACCAACCATTCTCTCGACTCCAAAAACAAATCCCAACACCAGACTCTCATCACACCCCGACACATATCTATATCCCTTCGTCTCATTAATCACCAACTCGAATCTCAGATTCTTCAAACTTTAGAAGATCTTTTAGATCTTGTAAGTTAGAATTACATCATCACAGATTGATGTATGGTTAAACCATCTCATCTCTTTTTGAAAATAAAGAAAGATTAAGAACATATATGTTCATATCTTTTCTTTGTTTCGATTTATCTAAAATCCAACACATGCAGTCATAATTATTTACCTACCCGATACCAAGATCTATAAAGATCTATTTCGAGGTGAACCCTCTTTTGTTATTCGAAAATGAAAGATTGATCATGAACAAGATTGCTCACATCTATCTTTGATTCGTTTTAAACGAAAAATCAATCTCACACAATCACTGGTACCTACCCGAGACCTCATCAAGGAGACCTTGTAGACTTCATTCGTTCCTAATGTGAGATGAAGATTTGGAGGCTGGGTTTGATGCATGAGATTCGGATATCAGAAGGTTGAAGGTGGGATTTGGGTAAAGAGTAGGAGAAGAGTTTATTTATTTTTTGGGGATAGACGAAGCAGATTGAGTTTCGGTGTAGAAATAGGTTGATTGAGATTTGGTGAGTAAAAATAGATTTTGATTTTTGTGTGAGACTGTGACAGTTGGGTTTTTGAGATTTATACAAGGTGAGTGGGGCGGAGTATACAAAGAGATGACATGTTTAAAATCTGTGGTTGTTGAAGACGTGTCGTGTCTACTTTCCATTTATTTTCTTTAAACTCGTGTCTTGTTTTTGTACATCGTGTCTACTTGCCATTTATTTGTTTAAAGTCTTATATTTAAAGTCGTGTCTTGGTTTGTGACGTGTTTAAAGTAGTGTTTTTATTTTTTTTTATTTTAGTTAAGTTAATTTTTTAAGTTAAGTTAATTTTTTCTAATTTTATATTTTAAGGTTAACTTTTTAGTTAAGTTAATTTTGTATATTTTGTCAATTGTTATATTTGGATTTGGCTCATCGTGTTGAGGCGGGTATTTTGAAGAATAAAAGTGGTAAAATATTTGATGGGTTAAAAGTTTTTGTGACCGGATTTGAAGACAAAAGTGACGAGTCAAAGTGACGGGATTTACTTTTAGTGGCTACGGATTTGTGATCGGATTTGTGATCGGGTTTGTTTTATCATCGTTTAGCCGACAAAATTTGTCGAGAAAAGAGTTATATCACCAAACGAGGATTTTTAACAGTTTTTTACGGATTTTTCGTTGGTTTTGTCATATCTAGTGAATTTCCATATATAAGTTTCTTCACGAATTGTAAGATTCCGAATACAACTACAATCACGATCATTTTTCATCATAATTCAATGGAGTCTTTGAATTAGAAATTTCAAGAGGGAGACTTGCATCACATGCAAGACACAGCTAGAGAAAGTGGTATAATTGCAGTTCGACTACATCAGTCACATCTTAGGACTATTGCATGGGTTCAAGGAGGAAGCGAATTTGTGACACTCTTTGGTCAACATCATTATACATTCATCGAGTCACTATTTCTCAACTTGAACCACCTAGCTGAGCTACTTCACAAAGAAGAATTTAATCACTCTGTATCAGAAACTGCATATCAGGCTCTTGTGACACAACTCACGCCTTTCTTCCAATTCAATATCATCAAGTCTGACAATTCAGGGATATGCCGGTCATTTTTTCAATACACACAGAACGATGTTAAAGATTTCCGTGATAAACTGTTGAAATTTATGACATCGGTTTCGTCTTCGATTTATGAAAGATCCAGACTTCACCAAGTGTATGATAATGGAGTGCAAGAATCTATGATGCATATACAAGAGGAGAAGGGTCATACGGATGACAACTTGGAGCATAACGATGGCAAGAGCACGGAATCAGGAGGACAACATGATACCAGTGGCACGTCAGGCAATGTTCACGAGATCTCTTTTGATGACACCTTACCCGTTAATGACGAAGAGCCTGCGGACATGGTACAATGTAATGTTGATGATGTATATGCTGATGAAATACCGCATATTGAGCATTCTGAACCTAACTATGACAAACATGGGATGGAAAAGAGTGATAGAAATACCACTTCTGGTTCATCCGATGTGAGTAATAATGGGGGAGAAAGTGTTCAAAATGCTAAACATCATGATAAGTGCTTTATGACTGCTACGTTAACCAATTCTGCTTCTAGGATTAAAGAGCTTGAAATGATTTTAGCTCAGCAATCAAAAGAGCTTGAGGATGCCAAAATTGAATTTTCGAAGAAAACGGAGAAATTTGAAACATATTTTGAAAAACTTGAAAAGTCAAACGTTGTTCTTGAACGAAAATTGGATCAAACAGTTCTAGATTCTAAAGCTGAAAAGGATAATCTTTTGAAACAAATTAAGTTGCTTGAATCTAAGTTGGCATCCCAAGATCAATTGTTCAAAGAAAATGAGACCTTAAAGGCTCAAGTACAGGAAAAGGTCTTTGCTATAGCTGCGTTGAAAAATGATTTGCGGAAAACTAAAGGACCTAGTGTGGACACTAAGCTTGAAAAACCATCAATCTTGGGGAAACCGCCTACAAATCAGTTCGTCAGACAACCGGCTGTCAAACAACCTACTGCATTTAGATCCGAGCGATCACAATCCTCGAGACCGCGGTTTGCCTCCCAAGTTGATATGGTTCATCTTTCAAGAACAGTCACTCCACCATCTAGGCCCAATGTAACTAAAACAGCTTTTGCAAGACCTAATCACATGATTGCCCCTAATTTCCCTAGACATAGTCCAAAGAATACGTCTGGAACTAGTTCAAATGACGTTCGCCATACTTTTGGTCTAAGGGAAGCTAAGCAAAAGACACAAGTAAGAGATAGGAATTTCAAACCTAGTCAGATGCCTTCTAGTTTACCCAACACTGCTAACCGTAGCATGTCACATCCTAGGAGCATCAATCAATCATCTAGGAATTCTAGATCTTACTCAGACATTAAATATGCTACTTGTAAAACTTGTAGAAAATGTGTCTTTACGGCAAATCATGATTCTTGTATCAAGAAACTACTTAATGAGGTGAACTCCCGTGCTAGACTTAAATCCCAGTGGGTTGCCAAAATCAAATCCATTGGTAAAATGTGGCGCCCCACTGGTAGAACTTTCACCCTTGAGAAAACGAGTGCCCTTTAACTAGGATAGTCTCCGATTCTATTAAGACTACTAGGGAGGAAATTGAAAAGGAGGATACATCACTTAAGCCTGAACTTAAGGTTTTCTATAAAAGGAAACGTTTACCAGCTAAGACAAGTGAATCATCTCCTCAGGTCACCACTAGCACAAGAAAAGTAAACTGTGAACCCCCACCTGCTTCTAAGATAGATATCGCTAACCCATATCAAAGCATGCAAATTCCAAATGAGAATGCAGGTACCACAGAGGATGTTCCAAAGGAGCGAAGCGGTCCAATCATTGTATACCATTCAATTAAGGACACTCTCAGAGTTTGGTTGCTGAAAAAGCTGATATCTAAGAAACAAGTGTCTCAGGGGATTTGCAGTTAAGCTTACAGTGTATCAAGGACTTATAGTCACATCACAGACTATAACTCGATCTTCAAAGAAAGGAAAGTTTATCGCCGATGACAAATTTATCCTCATTAACGAGAAATTAAATTTTCTCGGACGCGAGCTTACATTAAAACTATTCAAAAGTTTTTAAGCTCGTGTAAATGGCGTATAATCACATTTCAGATTATGCCCCGGACCTCAAAGAAAGGAAAGTTTATCGCCGATGATAAACTTATCCTTACAACGAGAAATTAATTTTTCTCGGGCATGAGCTAATATTAAAAACATTCGAAGTTTTTAAGCTTATGCACAATGACTTACAGTTAAATATCAGACTGTAACTCGGACTTCAATTTTAGGAAAGTCTATCTTTAAAGATAACTTATCCTCGTAACAGGAAATTAATTTTTCTCGATCATGAGCTTGTATTAAAACATTCAAAGTTTTAAGCTCATAAAGAAAAGTGTATCTTTTAAATAAGAGAATTTTTCTTCTTAACGAGAAATTCATCTTTCTCGATCATGAGCTTTACGTTAAAACATTCAAAGTTTTTCAAGCTCATGAAAACGATTTCTAAGTAAATGTCAGCTTAGGACTCGTTCTTCAATTAAAAGGAAAGTTTATCGCCGATGATAAACTTATCCTTAACAACGGGAAGTTTACAACTTCTCGGACTTGAGCTCTTTTCGTAAGATATTCAACATCTTAAGCTCAAGTAATTGGTTTTCAAAACTTTGAACACAATTTTTCGAGAATTTCTCAAAAGGTTTTTTTCTAAATCTTTCAAAATTGTGTGTTCAAAAATGTTTTGATAAAAAGAGCATGTCTTCTGGAATCGATAATATTTACGAACCTAGAAATGTCATTCAATAATGACACGGGCTTGGTTTAAAAATGCGTTTTGCGATCCATTGCATTAAAGGTCTCAAAAGCTATTGCGTGATGCGTGATGCGATTGCGAGCGCAATTTAGACGCGATGCGTTTAGTATAAAAAAAGTGCAAAAATTATATAAGTATAAAATAAATGCAATAAAGTTACAAAATAAGTTACTATCATATTTAAATTAGGCTTATAATCCCTTGTAAAACAAATAAATTGAAAGTAAAGCTTGACAATAAAAACTTAGAAAAATGCAAAATACTATATTTTTGTTATTGTGTTTCTTTAGATGTTTGTAAAACACTTCTTATATTTAAAAAGCTATTAAAATATATAGGTCACTTTTAAAAGTTTAAAATTGGACAAAAATGACCTAAGTACTAGATTGCGACAATTGCTACCGTTGCTAGCATTACGCAAATGCGACAAATTGCGGTTTAATGCGAACGCATTTTGGGATGGCATTGCATTAGGCACCTTGATGCGAAATTTTGAATGCAACGCATTGATGCGTGCAATTTGCGCAATGATGCGCGCATGTTTAAACCAAGGACACGGGGTTGTAAATAAAGTTCGAGCAGAAGTTCAAATGTTTTAAAACATGCTCAAAATGGTTTGCTATTATTTCAGACAGTAACCCGCTTTTCATAATCAAGTCAAGCATTTCACCGGAAAGCTTTGACTCAACAACGGGAATTAATTTTCTCGGGCATGGTTTACTTTATAACCATGTAAGGGATTGTGTTTACGTAATAACACAATCTAACACGAATATATGTACGATTCAGTGCATTTATTTGTTAAAACAAGAGAAGTCTTGTTTTATGAAGTTATCATCTCCACCAACCGTAGAAAATTACAATTGATATCTACATACTCAATGATGCGACCACTCAACCGGCGACTACAGCTCTTTCAATAGAACACGGGTCAACAATTGAGGGGGAGTAATTGTCCAGCATTCAGAATCCTTGACGCCGAAAGTGCCAAGTTCACATGTTGGTGTCAAGACAACGATATCAATCAAATGGAGTCAACAGATAACTTCAGACGTGACGAGGTGACCAACATTCGTGAACAAGAACCATGTGAATCTTTCATATGATGTTCTCCATCATTCAGGTCCTACCTCGTAAAATGCTAATCTTGTGAATTCATTATCATATATGATCTTTGCACGTGATAAATACCTTACACTTGTGTTTAAAAGGTATTTAATTTACGTTTCAGCACACCCTCGTTAATTTGAAGGGGAGCTTATGTAATTCATGAAGATAATTGGATTTGCATTTTTCTTCCCAAATTTTCTTAAAATGCTATTAAATCAATTGATATTAAAAACATCGATTGGGTTAATATTTTAATATGGGGGAGAAAATGTGATTTAATATGGGATATGATCAATCATAAATGGTTTGACTTAACGTGATAGCTCATCCCGACATGTGCAAAATGTTTTCAGATATCGTGGCATATGTTAAGGGGGAGCAAAATGGATTTGCAATTCAAAATGGATTTCATGGTGACATACACTTACCCAAAACATCTCTATTCAGGACGGTGAAGATTGTGGTGACATAAGGATGGTAGGATAGGTTAAAGTCCAATGATTTCTCTAGAACCGGAGGAATCTTCCCAAGGACATTCCATAGCTAGAAATAGTAGTCCTTAGGAAAGATGGAGAAAGATTGTGAATGTAGCTGAATGCCGACCAAGTACTTAAGTTAGCACTGGAACAATCACAACAAGGTGCTAGTGATGACGTTTTGGTAAGCATTGAAGGGGTTGAAGAATGAAAAAGAATTGTAAAGATAAAGGGTGTAAAGAAAGAAGCCCTCCTTACAACTTAGGCAGAAACCGGGTCAATACATATGCTATTGAGATCATTTTTAATGATTCTTGATAATGAAGATAGACATCATGGACCGAGTGATGCAATGCACAACACATTCCAGCTAACTCAGATATCTCTCAAAAGATATTTTTTTAATCACACGGAGACAACGCATTATCTATTGATGTATTCACTCCGAATAAATTGGTATTGAAATGGTGGCACTCCTCTCCAGCCTCCGATCACTAAAATCCAAAATGCACGATCGAGTCTAGAGCCATTTGAGATCATCAAATATCTCATTAGGACACACTTTCATATTCCCTTGCTTCTTCACACACTGTGAAAAAGTAAGAAAGATCTTAAGAGTCCTACGCAAAATCTTCATGATCTTGCCTGAACATCCGAGTAATACGAAAGTATTTACAATGAAGATGGAAATCCTTCTTGAGCGAATATCAAAAAGCTCATGGTAGGTGACTTGTGCGATTCTTTATGAATCAAACTTGTGATAACTGGAAAGCAACAATGGTTTAATTCTTAAATGAATTTAAACACGTTCCAGGCCTCTACGCAATATCTTACTGATCTTGCCAGAACACTCAGAGTGATACCTTAGTGTTCACAGTGATGAGTGGAAATCCTTCTAGTGTTAACCTCAAACAGCACTTGGTAGGTAACTTGCAAGATTCTATACGAATCAAGCTCGTGACAACTGGAAAGCAACGATGGTGCGGTTCTTAATTGAACTTCACTTGTTCCAGGAACATGAATTGACGGCTTCAAATCATGCGGATATTATTATCCAAATGATTCACTCTTTATCTTCGCAGTCAGCTTTGGACGGTCGAATAAAGAGAACGGGTTTACCCGCGAAATCTTGTTAAGGAGCTTCTTAATTGAAACTACCTGCCACAAGTACGATAGTTAATATCGTCCAACGGTCTACACCGACCGGAGGTAAAATGCTACCGATTTAGAATGAAATGTTCAAAGCCATTTCATCCGTGTATATGTTTTGTTGCTAACTGTCTTATGCAGCGTAACAAGAAGGTGGCATTGCGGTGTACAATCCAGAAGAAGTCGTCACCACATGCTAATACTATATGCACTTAATACTTCATCAAATTCTAGAAAGTCTAAAAGTCAAGTCTTCCACTGTATCAAACTCTGAAGCTTTCAAGAATTACGAAGGTATAAGTATGTGGAACATGAAGTCACAAGGAGGAAAATATCACAAGTGATGAATGCACAAGGTCAAGGCAAGAGAACATGTTGAAGACTAAAGTCAAAGATCTCATCAGCATATTCACAAGAACAAGATCGAAGACTCAAGCATAGTATGCTAGGTTTAAGATTTTGTAAAATGGTGTGACCTCCCTTTGGGGGATATTGTTGGAAATACGTTTTTCCAAGGAAAGTCTCGGTCACATCATTATTAGCATAGATCACGAGCTATAGACTATTTAGGACATTGTAACTTGGAGTGACCTCCCTTTGGGGGAGATTGTTGGAAATACGCTTTTACGTATTTAGAAAGGATCGGTCACTCCAATGATATTGGGCTCGTGATCCAATATAGCCCATATAGCCCACATGTAGGGTGGGCTATATAAACCCCCCTCCTAGCATATTAGGGGGGGTTGTTGAACACTTTCATAATCACATTTCCATCTTTCTTATCTTTCTCTCCTTTCTCTCTCTTCTTTCTCTCTCTAAGGTTCTTCCATTTCCCTTCCATCTCAATAGGTTAATCCAACAATGTCTAATCCTTAGAAAAACAAGATCCTACAGGTTTCCTACGAACTAGGAGAAAAAAAACAGAAAGAAAAAACTAGCTTCTAAAATTGTGAAGGGAAGGTCTATTTATAGGCCTTGTCTTTGGTTGGTGAGTGGGCTTTCTCCCTTTATTTTTGTCTTCTCGTCTTTTCAGAAAAGTTGACGTTTTCGATTTCGATTCGGGATTTGTCGACGAATAAATTCAACTCGTCCTTTAATTTCTTCATTTAATAGACTTGAGTTCTTCGACATATGTAAATCTTCCATCTTTGGTCCTTTTCTTCGATAAATCTTCAAATAGGCCCATTGACTTCAAATCTTTTGCATCTCTTGGACTATAGACTTCGTCTTTTCGTCTTTTTCTTCGATAAAACCTGTGCAATCCCATGTTTTCTTCAATATTTATCCGGTTGGCTCTGAAAACACAACAAACACACAAACCACGCATAATTCCAAACAAATGATATTAAATACGCGTTTTGGTCTTGTTCTAGCAAGAAATAAGTGGTAAAAGGATAGGTGTTTTCACACCTATCAGTGTTTGTTTGAATTAGACCTAGAATCCAAACAACCTTGTAACAACCAAAAACAATTGCAACTTGATATTAGTGGGCCTTTCAATTACCGATGTCGGTTCATGACATTACGAGAGACTATTGATTGACGGTTTCGATTGGATTTTGGGATCCGTTCCCCGAGTAGATGTTATTTTTACGTATCATAAATCCAAAAGATAAAAAAAAATCAAAAATATAAAAAATAAAAACTAAAAAACCACAAAATCAGTTCTTTTCCTAAAGAATTGAACCAAAAAAATAAAAAACTCGAAAAGTAATCTTTTTCCTAAAAGATTACACCCAAAAATATATATTATATCGGTTTTCATTGTTTTACGTACATATAGTATTTTCTTAAAAACCCAATAAATACAAAAATATTTTTGATATATTATTATATGTAGATACATATACGTAAATGAACACTCAATACACATACTTCCATGAGTATTGCTTTTGCAATACACCGTGTTCGGGAGCGTTCCGGTCCTTGACACGTGTATCGATCAAATTTAATTAAGGCAAGAATAGATAAATACTTCCAATAAGCAAGAATTCGAAGAATACAAACTACAAAGTGGATAGAAAGGCGACGTGCTATAAAATGTCGTCTAGGTGTTAATAGGTACTTAAGTGCTTCGCGCCACCTAACCCCTGTTCACTAGTGAGTATTCTAAGAAGGAAAGCTTGATTGGGGGTCTTGCCACCTAAGTATTACTTACATATACTACACTTTCTTGTGGATATTACTTATTGAACGTCAGAAAGGATAATCCCTTCTTTTCCAAAGTCGAACGAGAGCTTCTCTCTCACTCCTTGATTTGAATTGCATGCTCACCCGAGGGCGTGCACATTGGTGTACAACCCCTTCCTCCCAAAAGGAAGAACAAGAGAAAGAGTAAGAAAAACACCGTCCATCAAGCCGATCCCGAGAATCGTGCTTTGATCAACACACAAGAAGCCATGGCCGTTGTTGACAATAGACCATTGATGGAGCACCTCCAATCAAATGTGGAAGGATATGCCGATGCCATTGTTATACCCGAGATACCCGCAAACACCTTTGAGCTTAATACATCCATGATTACCTTGGTTTCAAACACACCATTTTTAGGGAGACCTAATGATGATCCACATGATCATATCAAGAAGTTTCTATCCATTTGCAATACCATTAAGTACAATGGAGTTCCTCATGATGCCATTAAGTTGATCTTGATTCAATTCTCCCTAGAGGGAAGTGCTAGGTATTGGCTAGATAAACAACTACCTAAGAGCATTACCACTTGGGATGACTTTACCAAGAAGTTTTTGAATAGGTTCTTTCCTCCATCTAAGACCACGGCTTTGAGAAACCTACTTATTGGATTTCAACGAAAACCTAATCAAACCTTTAGTGATGCTTGGGAAGAGTACAAGGAGTTATTGAGAAAATGCCCCAATCATGGATTCAATGAAGTTCACCAAATAAATACCTTCTACAATGGATTAAGTCCACATCATCAAGATTCCCTTAACTACTCCGCGGGTGGGAACATTCTTGCGAAATCCATACAAGAGGCATGGGACATTATTGAGACTAAATCCATGGTGCAAACAAATAACCAAATTGATGAAAGGGTTCATGTTGTGCAAGATAGGTCTCACACATCCATTGATAATATATTCCTCAAGAGTCACATTGAGATACTTCAAGCAATGGAAAAGAATAATAAGACAAATCAAGAGATAGCCCAAGCCCTTAAGAACCTTTCATTGAACAACTCTCCTTCCAATGATGTGAATGCCATTACTATATCATGTGAGACTTGTGGAGGTCCTCATTCTTACCTACAATGTGACAAGGTTCAAAATTACCAAGGTGAATGTTATGCTTATCAAGATGAACATAGAGAGCACTTCAAACCTAACATCAACCCCAACAATCTCTCTTACAAGTCAAATAACTATCTTGCTCCACCCGGATTTCCACCCCATCCACCCACCCAAAATCAAACCAATCCTCCTCAATTACTTCAAAGAAATCAAGGGCCTAGGCCAAACTACCAAGGGAACAACAATAGAGCACCCAAAAACTTTTAACATCAAGGAAATAACTTTCATGCAAACAATCAAGGATTTAACCAACCACCTCCACCCTTTCAAAATCAAGGATACCATCAAGGTCACAATTAAGGATATGGTCAAAATGATACCTTTGAGCTACTTCAAAAGATGAACCAAGAAACCGAAAGAAGAATTCGTGAAAGTGAAAAGAGAACACAAGATCAAATATGTAAAACCCGTAAAAATAAGGTCATATTTATTTTCTCGTGAATTTTAATTAAATTATATTTTAATTATTTTTCCACTTATTTAAAATGATTTATTTGGATTTATGGAAATTTTTATATATTTTTCCGATTTAATTTAATTCATGAAAATTGATTTAAATGTTCTCTCGCATAAATTTTATAAAATCGTGACGGATCGATGGAACGGGAATCGGAGGCGATATATTCCGACTTTAATAAGTCAAAATATTTATTTTTATAAATTTTGTATTTACGTAAATATATTTGCACCAAGTTAGAATTTTAACGATTTTTAAGAAATCGAGTCGGGCTAGGATTAGATGAACTTAATTTTGGGCTTAAGTGTTAATAAGAACTTGTTTATTGGGCCAAAGCCCACTTTTCTTCCCCCTTTCTTTGTGACCGTCAACCCCCACAACACCATAAACAAACACAATTTTTTTTACTTACCAAAATCATCTTCTTCCCTCCTTCCCTCTCTAAAACCACGACCAACACCATGAAAACAGCCCCCATCATCATATTTTCTTCATCAATCACTCAATTAAATCATACTACAATCAGCTTTGGTAAACCCTTATCACAAACCTATGTTTTATTTACACATGCATTGATTTTTGGAAAATTATAAATTTCAAGAATTGGTGTTCTTGTATGTTTGATCATGGGATTAGACATGCAATATGTTTATTAGTGTTTAGACTTATAGAATTACTAGGAATTTTGTCCAAGAACACCATTGGTAGCTTGATTGAGTCGCGGCCAATCATGATCCCATAGGGATCATGTTGTGGTTTTCTTTAGATGATTGATTTTGTTGATTAGCTTTGTTGTTATGGTTATTGTTCTTAGGTGGGTTTTAATTTTGATCATGTATGATATTGAATTATAGCGTTTTGATCTATCTATGTTAATATAAGATGTGTTTTTTTATTGTTGAGAATGAATTAGAGGTTGTTTGGTATAGATGTTATGATGCCTAAATTCGGACAGCAGGTATGTGAGCCCAAAACTCACATATTTTCTAATGCGACCTTCATTTTTACAGCTTAAATGGGTTCCTTAGGTCTTATACATGTTAGTGGTGAGTTGGATAGGCACTCAACTCCTCCGGATGAGGAAGTTATGGTCAATTTAAGTTAGAAAATCAATTCTGGGACAACAGGTTCGCATAGGTTGTGGCCAGTGGCGGAGCCAGGAAACGAGGTCACTAGGGGCGAAAAAATGTTTCGGTAAAATATTGCATAAGAAAACTTCACAAAACTACAAAGACCCTGAAAATATTGCATAGAAAACTTTGATAAAACATTTAGAACCTTTGGATGCGTAACAAAAAGAAACATATTAACAATGAGAAAAGCTTTGAAGGCTTTGTTGTATATACAAGATACTACCTCCATCCCAAAATTACTGTCCACAGACAAAAAACACACAGTTTTACAAAACATCACTTTTTCAACTTTCTCTCTCTTACTTTTTGCAAAATGACAGTTTTACCCTTAACCAATTAATTTTATACTTCCTTAATGTTTGTAATAATAACCTCAAGTGAGGGTAATATGGTAAACTCAAACAAAATTCTCTATCTAATTTTGGAAGTTTTGGAAGTGGACAATAATTTTGGGACAACCCAAAATAGAATAGTAGACGATAATATTGGGACGGAGGTAGTAGTTAATAAAATACGTAGTAATGTAAATATTTTAGCTGTATAGTAACTTTTAAGTTTTAGTCAATTCTTGGTAAATAGTTTTGGGCTACAATGGGCTGGTAACTGTCCAATTTATTATTCTACTTTTAAACATTTGGTTGAACAAGAGTGAAAATACTAATAAATTATTATTACTTCACATATCTCTAGATAACCTCACAATTTTAACACGTATCTTTGAAAATAGGTTCATCATCTTTATTATTCTTCAACTCAGAATTAAACAAGTTATTTCTTCCTTTTTTCCCCTATCACCTTTTGCGTTGAGGGCAATTTCAGTTTTCAGTTGAGGGCACATCGATTTAAGTCCACAAATTAACACTAAAAGATGTGATTATCGAAGAAGCCATTGGGGGCGGTTGCCCCCACAAAGTTGTACATGGCTCCGCCCCTGGTTGTGGCTACAGGTTATTGACCCCCATATGTGCATTTTAAGGTTTCATACAGTAGTAGGGATTATTTATGAAGTCCTCCCACTGACCTCATGTTAATAGCTATCACCAAATGGTTTTTATGACTAAAATGGTAAACCCAAGTTTGAAAACCAAATTCTGATTTTGTAACCTTTTAAAGAATGTAACTTTCCCACTAATTGGTAGTAGCTATTTACTCGTGGTTGGTATGGGCCGAAAGTAGAATCATGAGGCTTTCCAATGGTGGAAATCTCAGTTCCTTAAACCTTATAGGTTAACGGGTTATTTTGTCCCAAGTTTGACTAGTGCAGTTTGACCATTAAGTTCTTACGGTATCGCTGTTAGTGTTTTGGACTTTTAGAAAGTTCCGTAAACTCTTAGATCGAATGATTGGACATTTTGGAAACTAGATTTCAATTGGGTTCCAGGGATTTAAATCCCAAAATCATTTGATTTATAGTTTGGGATATATACTCTTCTCAAAACAGTCCCGCCAAATAATTTTGACTTTTATGTCTTTTGTTATGTAAACTTGAGGCGTTTTGTGTGCAAACCGTATTGAATACTTGGTTTAACACTTAGACCATATAGAATAAATAATTCCTAAAGGTTATAAACCTTGTTTAGCCTTGTTTCACTTTGACTTAGGTGTTGGTGCAAATTTTTACCCGTAATACATTTTTATCGAATTATTTTCATATAATTGTTTTATACACATATAAAACGCGTACTTAAGGGGCGTGATTACTTTTGTAGGTCACGAATAGCATTCAAGTGCTACTATCTACTCTTCTACAGCCCGGTTCCATTATTCATCCGTCATCCATTCCGTTTGCCTAAAGGTGAGTTTATAGCCTCGCCTTTAAACTTTAAATGTTTTATTAAACCCGCGAGGGGGATACATGTTGTTTTATAAAATGAACACAAGTTGTTTTCGGTATGCTGGACCCGAATGAGATGATAAATGCATAAGTACCATTGTCTAATGAAGTCCCTGAATTTCATGCACTGTTAATTACTCGAAGGGGTAAACGCTAATACATATGATAGATCTATTTGGTTTGACAGCTTTATCCTAGGGTATGTATCCTTGTGAGCACCTGAAAGGGATATTATGTATAAGAGATCGTTGGTATATGACAATATTACCTGTTAGTAGGGGCGCCGTAAGTGACTCGATTTGATATGTTGGTTTACCTTGTGTGGCGTGAGCTTAATGCATTTATCTATATATATGACTTGTCTGTGTGATAAGTTTCAGATGATTAAAAATTCTTGTGTTCACTTATTATTCTTATAAACTCTATAAATTCACTCGACTTTTTAGTTGACTTTTTAGCATGTTTATCTCAGGTAAATAAAGATGGATGCTTGAGGTTTGGAATGGACGAGGAGGCAAGCGCTAATGTTTTGGAAAACATGTTTTCGTTCCATTCAGTTATCTTTTTACTTTTAAACGTTTATGTACTTTAAAAGTTTTATGTAAGAAACGTTGGTAACGGTTTATGGGACCAGTACTCTGATCTTTATGAATGGAACCCTTTATCTAAAAATGTCTCTTTTGGAGTTGTTATCTATAGTCTTTTGTGATTGTGATATTTCTTAACACCCCAATGGTTGGTTTCCGCTACTAGTAAATTTGGGGGTGTTAAAGATTGGTATCAAGAGCTTAAGGTTATAGAGAACTAGGTCTTTTATTTTCAAAAACCTAAACTATAACAGTGTTTTGTGCGCTAAGTCTTCTCGTGTTCCTAGTCCAAGCCTCCAGGTAACTTTTATGTTATTGTTAATGCATATCTAAGAAGCATTATTGTTAACTATTTTATTAATAAATACTTTGAGATACTTTGAGATATTCGAGATTTTTGAGATATATTGAGATATAAAATATATATATATATCGACTTTGAAAGATATTTTGATGTAAATGCATCCATTCGTATTTTTCATAATATTTGAAATTTTATAATGACCTTACATATTCGGGAGTGCGACTAGTTAATGTTTCGTTCTTTTCTCGGTATATTTCGTGTTTTTGGAGAATCGTGCCGCCAAGGAGAATTCTCTACCTTACATATCAAAATCTAAGTGATGGACGTTATGAACCATTTTGCTTCTTAGTTTTCTTGTTGATATTTTTGCAATCTTTTATGCCATATATTCTTTATGTGCTCACCTATATAATCTATTTTTCGTTGTTGTAAAATCTACAAGTCATGTGTGTATATAAATTTTAGGTCATTAAAAAGTGTTGGTAAAATATATTAGATGACGTGGAATTGAAATTGCGTTATAATTGAAAATTCTAATAAAGTTTGATTAAACTTTTAGTTATGTCAAAAAAATAAATAAATAAATAAAAATAAAAAATTAACTGTTGTGCAGAATCTGCAGGGGAAAAATCGTCCATTTCTGGTCCGTTTTAGGGTTCGAGTAAAACTGTAAAGTTGTTTTAAATGTCATTTTACGTCTACCGCGAGGAAAGTGGTCTTGAAACTGAATATTTAGGGGTCTTCTAGCTAATCTAAAACCTGCGTTTTTTCTAAAAATCGTCATTTTTGACAGATCTGATGCAGTAACGAAAAAGGGGAAAATCGCCCAGTTCTGTTTCGTTTCAGCTTTCGTGTAAAAATAAAAAGTTGTTTAAAATGTCGTTTTACTTCTAGAGCGTGGAAACCAGTTCTGAAAACGAATATAGATGGGTCAAAACTTAAAAGTTAAATCTGCATTTTATAATAAAACAGTCAAACCTGCGTAGCAGCTTGCAGAGACATTTTGGTCATTTTCTGTTGAGTTTCAGGTTTCGGGTAAAACTAGAAAGTTGCTTGAAACGCCGTTTTACATAAAATTGCTTTAAACTTCGAGTCTTGAAAATGTCATTTAGTTGGCCAATTAGTCGGGTTAGACCTGAAAAGTCAAAGCTGAATGTAAAAAGTCAAATCTGATACAAAAATTGGAATATGTTTTTTTAAACGTTTCTAAGCGTTTTGGAGTTCATTTGAGATCATAAAGTTTTAAAAAATACTATTTTACAACTAACGAATACTGGTTGCATGTGAAAATATTTAAAAACAGAAACTTTACATGATTAGCAATTACCGGATGAGTGGTGTAATTTGAAAACGAATTATATACTTTCTTAAAAGCATGTTTGCATCGTGTAGCTTACGATGAGTACACATGTGGATTGCTTTATCCTTTTTATATATATGACTCATTTGTCATTCGATTTTATTTTTATATTCCTCTAACCTACCACTGATTGGAGTTGAAGATTTGAAGTTTTATCTTCACATTATTCGTCGGCATTTTTATCACGTATCTCATGGGTATTCCGTCTAAATCTTGTAATCTCTTGAAACGTTATCAATTCGTGACCATTTCAGTGGTTGTCCTATGAGCTACTAATTGCTACTATTTTGTAAACCATTAACTGTTTTATACGTTGTCATAATGTCACCTTATAATTAATTTGGTATTGTTTTACGATTTATTTTAACAAATTGTTGTTTACTTTGGTCTTACAAAATACTTACTGTAACATTAAAGTTGTTTCTTAAATATATCGCAAACTATTTGCATCCTATAAATTTATAAAATATTTTTAAATTTCATTTTACAAATGGCATGGTTTATATATATATACATAAGAAACGTTAGTTCAACGAAACTGAGCATTGCATTGCTAGTCCTAAATTATACATGGCCTGATCACCTATGTCTAATTTAGAAGGAGCCATGCTAGGCTGAATAGTAGTCACCTTAAAAATCTTGATAATAATCAACTTTTTACTTGTATTTATGATAAAGTTAAATAAAATGAAATAAAGTGAAAGGAAGTTTTGAAAACCTTTATATTTTATGCAAGTAGCACAATTTCTATGCATCCGCATATGTTTTCATACCTTCTCTTGAACGAATTACGCGCTTACGAGTACGTTTTTACTCGACGATCGTTTTTCTACTTGTCACTTCATTTTATTTTATAACTGAATTCTTTTGACCGTTCGTCTAATTGCCGACTAATGATACTGGACTGGAAAGTCTCGATGTTTTATCCTTCGATCTCTACCAATCTTCTTTATGAGATTGGGTGGATCTTCGGAATGTCTCTACACGTGAATAATGAATTATCACTAGAGGGATTTCCATATATATCCGGGATGACGTCCGTCACTCTTGTTTGTCTCGAAATCCACTCGTGTGAACCGTGCATTGACTTCTCTCTTTAAACACTAACATTATTCATTTGATTTATTTTAACTACAAGTGATTATTTAGAATTTTCTTGATTCGAAAATATTTGTGTGGATATTATTTTCGATCGTGTATCGACCACCGCGAACTTAATGAGATGATGTTGGTGAACCACCGACCACAGTCACGAAGTTGATGTCCTTTGTTTCTTATTACCTTTCATTAACGCCTATATTGTATCCTTTACTTTAAAGAATTCATACGACAATTGCTTCGTCCTCTTTTACCATTTATTTCGTACTGATTGTTGACCATTATTTCCATTCATGTTCGTTTGTTATCTTGTCACATCTTGAAACCAGAATATATCCTATGTTTATTTTGAAATAACAAACACCTTTATGTATTTCTACAACGTATTATAAAATTTTTGTGGAACTTTTATACACTTTCCAATGATTTTCAATTATCGAAATAACTATCACAAGTAAAAGGTTAAATTTATACATCATCATCTTTTGTATAACTAAAACTAATGTTTAAAATGAAATTATACTCTATCTTTTGAACTAATTGACTTATCATACTTTACTTTTGATGTAATGAAATTACTGGTTTAATTTATATTCCTAATAATGATTTAATTTGGAAATTTTATTTTCTAATTATAACCATTAGTACGAGTTTAATTAATTAATTCATGTCATTCTTTCAAAGTTTTTTTTAAAGACGACCAAGATAAATTTTGAAGTTATTTTACTTCTATTTTAATATATTGATGTTGTGTAAAAACACGTCTTTCAGGAAAAAGAACGTATAAAAGCGGCAAGTATTAAACTCGACGATGTAGGAAAACCGAAGAATCGAATAAATGCAGGTTCGTTCTCGAACGAGGTGTGTGGATTAATGTGCCAATATGTAAAATCAAGTTTGGATTAGTGTCGTTTTTGGTTGAGAAAAGAAGGAAAAATAAGACGGATTACGCTAAAAATTACCCTACGACGTATAACGATTGAAACCGTAAAGCTCGACGAAAAACGAAAATGTCCTAAAAATTACCAAAAAAATAATATAGACTAAGAAAAATATAAAAATCACAAGTTTGAAAACCAAATTGCCTAAAACCTTTTTAATAATTTTAAATTAGTTTTTAAAGTCAATAAAAAACTCTAAAATTAAATAAAATTAAAAATAAGTTAAAATGAAAATTTTATGGATTGTAAACCTAAAACTATTTATTTAAAACATAAAAACTATTTTTCAAAATTTTAAAAACACTTCTTACTATTTTATATCTAATTTATAAAATACGTGAATAAAAATAACCTGAAAAAATTAAATACAAAAGTTAAAAATTTATTTTTCGTCTCAAAAAATCTTAAAATAAGGTGAAGTCCTAGGAAAAATAAAAAAAAACTAAAAGCCACGCCAAATAAGCTGTTAATCAGCTTCAATAAGCCTGGACTGGATAAATTAAGCTAAAACAGAACACCCCTTATAGAATTAATCTTGTAAACACTTAACAATAAAAGACCCAAGGGCAAATGGTTGAGGCGTTGGTGTGTGAGGTGGGTGGCGCAGGTTCGAGTCCTGGCCACGCCCCTTTTTGTAAAAATATTTTTTTACTTTTTTAAAAAAAAAAACTGAATAACAGTAACTATCTAACCAAAAAAAACTTAATTAAAACTGAATTAGACGAGAATAAAGCTGAAATAAGGCAAAATGTGCACAGACTTTACTTTTGCTACTTTCTTTTCTTTGTTCTTAGTTCTTGCTGATATGGGAATTCTTGGAGCCCGAGATAGGTTAATGGTGGTTTGCTGGGCGCAGACGGCACCCCACAAGCGAGTGTACTCATGGGAGTCAGACTCAAACACAACGAAACAACAAGGCAGCAATAATCAATACAGGCGTAGACAATGAATCAACCATATGCAGAAAGGTAATGGAGTGAAGGCTGTTAAGATGCAAACTGGTCTAAAAAGCTAGTCTTAGGAGCATAATAGCCGACTAAACTTGCTAAAATATACTCTATCCTAAATTCCAAATATGTCCAGTCCTACGTTAACCCGAAACCAAACCTTGTACCAAACTCCAAGTACCTACGCCTTAAAGAGATCACCTAAGATTGCTGAATTAAAAAGTAAGCAAGAAGAGTGGGGCTGTTGGGGGGAAGTCTGATGCTAAATCAGCGACCTGTAGTGGTGTGTGAGCTACTCAAAAGCTACTAAACTCCAACTAGCAGCTACCCACACCCTAACACAACCTTTTACTAGATCTAAACCCAAAGATCACGTCCTTTTACTAACAAATAAGACTCCTAAATCTGATATTCATATGGACAGTGAAAGTGCATTAGTTTGCTGATATGATAGAACAAAATAGTGGACTATAGGGTAACTAACTTCAACTAAAAGGTTAATTATCTTAAATTACTTTAAGCTACAACATATAATACCAACTTAAAACCGCAAATACCTAAACTAAATCGTAACCCACCTAATGACTAAAAATCGTATCAAAGAAGGTCACAAACAAGTGACAAAATCTACTGATTATCTAACCACAAAAAAATATGAACTCCTATTAAAACTCTACTTAAGTCCGAAAAACCAAATTTCAAAACCCCAAGATCAATGAGCTACAGTTGGTGTATGTGACATCAGACAGTGAACACTTGGGCGATTTTGGTGATCCATTTTGAGCAACAAGTGGAATTATCCAAATGCAATGATTCAAATCCTATAAGTACTCTAATTCTAACCAATATTACTCGATTAAAGCGTAAAAAAAAACATGAACTCAAAGGCAGATAGTGCATACGCTTAATGCTCCAATTGATGCACTTGATCACTAAACTTAAAACAACTTGTACAATCTCAAACTAACATGCATTTACACTAAGCAGAACGTATCAAATATCAAGCAACAATAATTAAAGAAAAACACAAATACAAGCAGATATCTCATACCCAACTAAACTTATATGGATCAAAAGGGTTCAAGCCACACTTACATCGGCTGATGCCTTCTTTTGTATATATATAGAGTCTATGGGGCTTTTGAGAAACGCTATCGTGTTGGAGGTTCAACAACTGAACCACAACAGAAGAGAAAAGATGGGTCAATATCTTCTTAAAACCTTACGGATTGCAGATCTTCGTACATGCACAACACAAAACAGAACAAGGGCTTCGTGTAGATTCACTTTTTGTTAAGCTTATTTGTCAAGTAAGCTTAACAAAAAGCTAATGCTACGGTTATGACAATCAACTAAAAAAATCAGCAAGATTTCATAAACACCTTTGAAAACAGAATTTTCAAAACAAATTTCGAGAACCAAATGGGATCAACTGAGTAAAAAAACGTGCTTATACAAGCTCAATCAGTTTGTTTGGATGTCAAGCAAACAAACCTACAAGCTCCTATAAGCTCAAGCCGTAAAACCAAAAGAGGGCCAAGTGTCCTTGTTCCCTGATTTAGCTTTAACGAAATCTAAACTAAGTCTCTTTTTCTGAAAATTAAACAAGTTACACTACAAAAATAAATTGGAACACAGACTTGCAATATTAAAAAGTTTATATTTTCATTACTTTCTTAAAAATAAAAATACAAGCTGGAACAAAGGTGTGCTAACAGGCTAGCACCCTTTAAATACATGTCTATAGAAAATTCTAGAATGCAAATAAAAAATAAAAGATATTACAAACCCTAAGCTATAAATTGCCAGAAAAGCCCTTGTGGTCTTCTTTGGATCTTGAGGTCAAAGCTCCCATGTGATCAGTCTTGTGTATGCCAGCTGTAGGAGGAAATCTCATCCGTTTATTACTCCGTAGGGACCAAGGAGATATGTTGAACCGTGGATTTGGTCGGGTTTGGGGGTTTGTGTGACAACGATGGGGAAGGGTTCATGTGAGTGGACAGCTGGTGGAAGTAGGGACCAAAATTGGGGTTGAAATGGATTAAGGATTGGCTTAATTAGTGATCTGGAATTAGCCAGCAATAACCCCTTTTGATTTATCATGATTCGATTCTAGGGTTCATTGGGTTTTTTAGTGTGTGTTAATGTGTGTTTTTGATTTTGTTTTGGGTTAATAGATGTGTTGCCCGGTTTTAATAAAAGATTTTGAAAATAGATTATTATTAAACCAGGTTTAGTGGGTTTGATGAGTTGGCATCATGGTATTGGTTGTATGAAGTTTCATGTCTGCCATGTTTGGCCCTCCTACTCCCACAAATCGTTTAAATAAACTTTGATAATGAAAAATCAGATTTCCCTTTATAATATCTTTCATCCACTTGCTGAATTTGGCCCATCATATTTCCAAATTTTGAATAAGGACTATTGTTGCAATAAATGCAACATTCAAGGGCTATTCATGTAATATCTTCAAACATGGAGGACCTTTCTTGCCAAATCTTCAAAGATAAGGGACCAAAGTTGACAATCTTCGAAACTTCAAGGGTAGTTTTGTAAATTCATTACTCGGGCCCGGTTCTTTGTGCGGCTTCGTTTCCCGTGTTCGTTTTTGCTTGATTCTTGTAATCTTTTGGTGAATTCACAATATCCGTACCTGAAATAGACAATGAACAAACACAAGCATATTTTTGGGTATTTTGACGATATTTTAAGTGTTTTAAGCCCAGTTTGGACGATGAGACTATGTATAATTACAGTCTCATCACTCCCCCATACTAAACCATTGCCGTGTCCCCACGCAATGCTAGAATTAAGTATCGTAGCACTTCCAAAATTCATTTTATGATGATTTTTATTGAAAACATAAACTTAAATAAACTACTACACGTGTTTTAGACATAATGTATTGCTTTCATCACGAGAACGTGACTTTTAGGATCATAGAACAAGAACACGTGAATGCTTCGTTAGAAATAATTTCGTCGTCCTCGATTTTCACTTAATTCCATGATAAGCGTGTAACGAGATCATTGTTATTATAAGTTAGCAACACGAACACATCTCATGAGTGTTAATTACGAACCTAAACTCCCTTATTCCTACTTGGTATCTCTTATATTTTATTTTGTCTTAATGATCACGAGGATACATCATTGACTTATGTGTGAATAGAGATTAAGTCTAAAAATAGAGTTTTAACGGTGTAACCAAAATTATTAAATCAATAATTCATCCTAATAGACAACGATGTCAAAAAATTAAGTCAACAAGAAGGATCGATAAACACGGTTTTATAACGGTTTTGAACATGAGACTTATTACCAAGACTTTTATACGCCCCCTAACGGAAGGGCCTTATTATCTTTGGTTTACCTCCATCTTTTATTCAACTTCGCCATGAAGCTTTTATTATAACTTCGGTCTTGCCTTGCCTTTTATTATCCGCCTCATCGGTGGTTTTATTAGCCAAAGATGTATATCCTCACGCTAAAGCGAATTTTGGATCTTTAAAGCTTCGAAGATTAAGGCTTGATTCACTTTTAATTTGGGCATAGATTTTTCGGCCTTGTGAGCATCAAATTTTTGCTTAATTTAGGTGAGCACTTGAAATCTTATTATTAGGTGAATCTTTCGATTATTCGGGTGCCAATACTTCAAAACCGTGACGCTGGCGATACCTTAATGTTTTCCCAATTTAATTACATGGAAGCTACCAAAACAAATTAGAAACCCAACAATAGTGACTAAACCGCTAAATCAATATTTATTAACAATTTATTATGCAAAAGCGTTGGGAGAATAAGCTAATAATTACTACACATAAGATCGTGACGATTACGAGACTTATAAATAACTCTATCATTTCTCGTCCTCATTTAAGAGACTTAGCCTAAAAAGTTAAGGAATCAAAGCTAAGTGCTCAACACGCACGGTCGAGTCAAAAATTACTCTCGTTCTCACCATCGGAAAACCTACATTCGTGTCTTAAACACTTATGAAAGACTAGAAAAATTTTAAAATTTGGCCATTTTTAGCCTTATTTGCAATAAAACGATAACAAAAAGATGAAAATTGGATTGCGTGTTGACGTAAGCAAGGTGAAGTATCTACTCACCCCCATACTAAAACTAAACATTGTCCTCAATGTTTCGAGTCTAGGGGTGTAAACACCCCCATACTAGAGACGAAGTCGAATGCTTAATCTCGAGCATGGAAAGGGTAAAACGAATAACCTAAAAGCCGTTTATGAATTGTGCTAATAAGATAAACGTTAGAACATAAAAGGATATCATCGGATATCGGAATCTCCAAAGGCAACGATCGAAGCTCGAGTGATCCGTAAAACGAACACGAGAGGCTTCAATCATGACGATGAACCTAATGAATCACAATCACAAACAACCACGGAACAAAGGTTGGAAGAGCACAAGTCCCCTCGTTACATTAACTAAGAAAGCGATAATATTTACAAGGATAAGCATGAGAATCCCCCACGAGGCACCTTGTTTTTGATAACCGAGTCAAAAGCTCGACTCGAATCCCCATAAATGTGATCATTTAGGGATAATCTTGGTTTGGTCATTTTTGATGGGGCTTACATGATAAACAAGGCCCAAAAGTACATGGAGTACTTTAAAAACCCAATAAATGTATACCGGGGTCAAAGATAGCGTCTTCGTTTTCGGATGAAAGACGAAACAACGCTACTTCAACACAAACCCCAATGGGGTAGAAGAAAATAGATAAGAAGTAGAAAGGTGGGGCAATGGGTAAGGCAACATAATGAGCTACTCGAGGTAGACTCACACCAAGCAAACGAAAAGATTTTCCATTTATTGCATCGATGGAAGATCGAGATTTCCCTTTACAAGCAATTCCGGGATCGTAAATCTCGTCCTCGGTGGTAAAGTGTGAAGGAACATTTGGGGCTTCCCCCATACTAAAACCACACACACCATCGTCAAAAGGAGTAGACGAGGTGGTAGCACTCATAAAACGCGGTGATGACGGAGTTAAACATGTAGAAAAATCATTTAAAACATTTTTAAAATCTTTTCCTTTTTCATCATTTTTAAAATATTTATGAAAACCCGATTTAATGATGTCGAAAACATATGGCGTGTCAAATTCAAAATTAGTCGCGCTAAAAATTCTCACATTAAAGTCTTTGGCGGGAGGGGGTGGCGGATTATATAAGTTCTCAAAACGTTTATCAATAAAGAACACCGCCCCCTCGGGGTCAACATACTCGTCATCCTCATGAACGTCGATCTCATTGATTTCTTCATCAAAGATAGGCTTGTCAAACCAAGGTTTGTCATTCCCCTCCTTGAGTATCTTAGAAACTCTCTCGAAAAGATCACGATCAAGCACGAAACCATCATTCTTTTGTGGGGATCGTTGATAAGTTAGATCCTCACGAATGTGGTAAACGTCATTCTCAAATGAGGAGTGTTGATAAGGTAACTCCTCGAGAATAGGATTTTTGGTGGTCACATGAGTTTGTTCGTCATTGAAAATGAGACGTTCCAACTTATTAAGTTCATCCTCGATTTTGGAAAGATCGACCTCACTCGTTGGTGGGAGTGGAGGCATAAGAGCTAGCTCTCGTTCAATGATTTCCTCAATCTCGGGATCAAACTTATAATCATCGTACTTCACATGTTTCTTCTTAGGAGAATCAAAAATGGCATGTGGATTTCGAAGTACTGATCAATCTCGGCAAAATCGCCATCGTCATTGTCAAAGAAAGAGTCGATGTGAGCACTCACAACCATGGACTTACAAGTCAAATGACTATGCTTAGGTGACTTTTCTAAGACGAGAGGATCGATGTCGATAAACCCCTTTAGCCTCAACGGGTGTTGGGCTAGGCAAAGGAGGCACTTCGATGGAGTTTGAAGTTGAAGCCTCAAAGACGTGGTCCTTCGAAGGTGGTGAAGACGAACCCATTTTGGTCATTGTCGTGATGGCATTAACGTCGCCCTTCGGAATTGGTGTTTCACTTGTTTCGCTAAAAACATCCCAAAGTGAGTTTTCATCCATAAATTTACACATACCCTTTTGAATTAGGTACACGTATTCTTTATCATTAAAATCATCATCTTTAAAACCGTTTTTCTTAATTCTTTCAAAACATGCATCAAGCTTCATTCTTTCTGCTAAAGTAAACATTTTGAAATCATTAGAATTTGAATCATTAGGTTTTGAAACCTCGGTTTTTTCATTCTCATTAAATCCTTGGGATTTTCTAGCGAAAAAGTCTATTTTCTCATCCCCATATCTCATAGTAAGTCTCCCCTCGTGAACGTCGATTACGGTTCTAGCCGTGTATAAGAATGGTCGGCCTAAAATAATGGGACATTTAGGGTCACACTCGTAATCGGATATAACGAAATCCACGGGAAAAACAAACTTTCCAATTCTAACATAGACATCCTCGGCTATTCCAATTGGTATTAAAGGTGTATAATTTGCAAGCTCGATTGTCATGTTTGTGGGGGTAAGAGAAGGCAATCTCATCAATTTCCAAAGAGAATGAGGCATAAGATTGATGCTAGCACCTAAATCGGCAAGGGCTAAACATCCCTCAATCTCGGAAAAATCACAAGGTAATAGAAATTGGCCCGGATCCTTTTCCTTTCTCGGCATACTCCTTTTGGGTTTTTTAAGAAGGATCGATGCACAAGTTTCTTCAAGGGTTACTTTGGTAAGGTCGACAAAGCTCTCTTTTTGAACCGTGGATGGAATTTGAGGTACACGAGGGTGTGCACTCTTTTCCTTGGTCGCCACGTTCACCCCATCGACTTTAGAACAAGAAGACGTCTTAGAAGTCGAGGGTTGAGAGGGATAAACAAAACGGAATCCTTCAAGGTTAGGGGTAATCACACGACCTTTCTCACGAGACGAGGCGGCTTTACATTGTTCTTTCGGATTAGCAACGGTGTCACTAGGTAACGAACTTGATGACGAGCCCGAGGCTTTGTTCATAATGGCCGAAAACATCTTTTTAATATCAATTTGCCCTTGCTCAATCTTCGTGTTTTTCAATTTCAAAGTATTTGTAAAGTCGTTTTTCAAAGTACCAATTTCTCCCTCTAATCGTCTCATATTAGCCTCATTCGTTTTCATGTAATTTTGAAAATCGTTTGACGAACTATTTTGATTAGAATTAAAGTTCCCTTGGTTTTGATTGTTTGAAAATTTCCTTGATTACCATTTGAAAAATTGTTTCCTTGATTGTTATCTCGATTTTGCCAAGTTATATTACGACCTTGATTATAACCTCCTTGATTTTGATTCGAAAAATTTCCTTGTTGATTATTTCCTTGAAAATTGTTTCGATTTTGAAAATTGTTGCCTTGGTTATAATTGCCTTGTTGTGATGGACCCGCGTTATTTTGATTTGAAAAATTGTTGTTTCCATTTAACGCAATCACATTCGACGTTTGGCCATCCGTAGCGGCACACTCGTAATAATTATGAGGTCCACCACAAAACGTACGAAACCTCAACCGCTTTCACCGTAGCGGGAGCGTCTTTCTTTTGCATTTCAATGAGATAAGACGTGAACACATTCGTCAAGTTGTCGACTTTTGCATCAACTCTCTCAATGTCGCGATTAGAACTACTAACATTGGCGACATTGGCAACACTCGGTGCGTTGCGGAGTTGGTAAACCTTGGATCGGTTCTCGATAATTATCAATGCGTCTTTCGGAGTTTTGCACAAAATGTTGCCACCGGCGGCGGAATTCAACGAGTCTTGTTCGTGAAAATTAAGACCGTTGTAAAACGTATCGATTTGGTGCAACTCGGAAAAACCATGGTGAGGACATTGCCTAAGCAATTCCTTAAAGCGATCCCACGCGTCTCTAAAAGATTCATTCGGTTTTTGCTCAAATTTTGTAATCTCGTTTTTGAAAAACGTTGTCTTAGACGGTGGGAAAAAATAATTAACGAACTTGGAAACGAGATCCTTCCACGTAGTAATGGAATTAGGTGGCTCTTTCTCGTACCAATCCTTGGCGGCACCATTGAGCGAGTACGGAAAAATCATAAGCTTGACGACATCGGTGTCGACGTTCTTAAACTTGCTCGTGGCCAAAAGACGATCAAAATTCCGAATATGGTCGTGAGGATTATCGGCTTCACGACCTCGAAACTTCGTAGCTTGGATTAACGAAAGCATTCCGCTCTTAATCTCAAAATTCTCCGCCTCGATAGCGGGAATTACGATCGCGTCTCCATAACCCTCGGTGGGCGCTTGGAGCAATTCCATCATAGAACGATTGTCGGCCATCTCGTCTAAGGTCTCTTCAACAACGATATTAGGAACGTCGGTTTCTAATTCTCGTCTACGTCGTCGATTCCTTCGATTACGATTGCGTCGATCCGAAGCTTCACTAGAATTGGAATAGTCCTTCGATCGAGTGCGCATGCACTAAGCGTAGAATGGGTGGTAGCAAAGAAGATTCTTTTTGCGGTTTTTTGATTTTTCAATTTTTTTGGTTTTTGATTGGTTTTTTAATTTTTTTGGATTTTTGAATGTATTACGTAGACAAAAATCTACAAATCTCTCCTCGAATCGACTTTCGCGATTAAAGGAGCCTCAAAGAATGAAAACGATCACGTGGAGTGAACGTTCTCGATGACTTTAGAACGTTGGTGGAACACCAAAACGTTCAAGAGGGTTTAATCTTGAAAACACAAGCAAATATAATATACGTAGATAATACTTGGGCGGCAAACCCTCGATTAGCCCTCTTTCTCAAAACACGCACAAGCAAGCGGAGGAAACGAGGCGGCGCGAAGCACTTAAGAGCCTTTTTCCTTTAGGTCGTGAAATACAACCGCCTTATACCCACCTTATAGTTTGTGTTAATTGAAATTAAGCCTCACAAAAGTATTTATCTATTTTGCCTTTAAACTTTTGCTTTGGATTCGAATACAATGATCGAGTGATGAAATCCCGAATCAAGGTTGCGTTTTCACGCTTTTGGAGTACTTGTATGTTTATTGTTCTTACGTAGTACAATATAGTAATAATATATTCACAAAAAACGAAAACCAATATATCTACAATATAGTAAAGATTGTTGTGTGTTTAATTTAGGAAAATTAAACACGATTTATTTGGATATTATAATATAGTAGAGAAAAATAACAAAAATGAGTATGTATGATATTCACGCTTTCCAAAAATTGAAAAGCAAAAACGCACTACTCACACAAACACGATACTAATAATAATGGAACACTAAACACCTCCCCGGCAGCGGCGCCAAAATGATGTTGTGTAAAAACACGTCTTTTAGGAAAAAGAACGTATAAAAGCGGCAAGTATTAAACTCGACGATTTAGGAAAACCGAAGAATCGAATAAATGCGGGTTCGTTCTCGAAGGAGGTGTGTGGATTAATGTGCCAATATGTAAAATCAAGTTTGGATTAGTGTCGTTTTTGGTTGAGAAAAGAAGGAAAAATAAGACGGATTACGCTAAAAATTACCCTACGACGTATAACGATTGAAACCGTAAAGCTCGATGAAAAACGAAAATGTCCTAAAAATTACCAAAAAAATAATATATACTAAGAAAAATATAAAAATCACAAATTTGAAAACCAAATTGCCTAAAACCTTTTTAATAATTTTAAATTAATTTTTAAAGTCAATAAAAAACTCTAAAATTAAATAAAATTAAAAATAAGTTAAAATGAAAATTTTATGGATTGTAAACCTAAAACTATTTATTTAAAACATAAAAACTATTTTTCAAAATTTTAAAAACACTTCTTACTATTTTATATCTAATTTATAAAATACGTGAATAAAAATAACCTTAAAAAATTAAATACAAAAGTTAAAAATTTATTTTTCGTCTCAAAAAATCTTAAAATAAGGTGAAGTCCTAGGAAAAATAAAAAAAACTAAAAGCCACGCCAAATAAGCTGTTAATCAGCTTCAATAAGCCTGGACTGGATAAATTAAGCTAAAACAGAACACCCCTTATAGAATTAATCTTGTAAACATTTAACAATAAAAGACCCAAGGGCAATGGTTGATGCGTTGGTGTGTGAGGTGGGTGGCGCAGGTTCGAGTCCTGGCCACGCCCCTTTTTGTAAAAATATTTTTTTACTTTTTTTTTAAAAAAACTGAATAACAGTAACTATCTAACAAAAAAAAACTTAATTAAAACTGAATTAGACGAGAATAAAGCTTTTTTTAAAAAAACTGAATAACAGTAACTATCTAACCAAAAAAACTTAATTAAAACTGAATTAGACGAGAATAAAGCTGAAATAAGGCAAAATGTGCACAGACTTTACTTTTGCTACTTTCTTTTCTTTGTTCTTAGTTCTTGCTGATATGGGAATTCTTGGAGCCCGAGATAGGTTAATGGTGGTTTGCTGGGCGCAGACGGCACCCCACAAGCGAGTGTACTCGTGGGAGTCAGACTCAAACACAACGAAACAACAAGGCAGCAATAATCAATACAGGCGCAGACAATGAATCAACCATATGCAGAAAGGTAATGGAGTGAAGGCTGTTAAGATGCAAACTGGTCTAAAAAGCTAGTCTTAGGAGCATAATAGCCGACTAAACTTGCTAAAATATACTCTATCCTAAATTCCAACTATGTCCAGTCCTACGTTAACCCGAAACCAAACCTTGTACCAAACTCCAAGTACCTACGCCTTAAAGAGATCACCTAAGATTGCTGAATTAAAAAGTAAGCAAGAAGAGTGGGGCTGTTGGGGGAAGTCTGATGCTAAATCAGCGACCTGTAGTGGTGTGTGAGCTACTCAAAAGCTACTAAACTCCAACTAGCAGCTACCCACACCCTAACACAACCTTTTACTAGATCTAAACCCAAAGATCACGTCCTTTTACTAACAAATAAGACTCCTAAATCTGATATTCATATGGACAGTGAAAGTGCATTAGTTTGCTGATATGATAGAACAAAATAGTGGACTATAGGGTAACTAACTTCAACTAAAAGGTTAATTATCTTAAATTACTTTAAGCTACAACATATAATACCAACTTAAAACCGCAAATACCTAAACTAAATCGTAACCCACCTAATGACTAAAAATCGTATCAAAGAAGGTCACAAACAAGTGACAGAATCTACTGATTATCTAACCACAGAAAAATATGAACTCCTATTAAAACGCTACTTAAGTCCGAAAAACCAAATTTCAAAACCCCAAGATCAATGAGCTACAGTTGGTGTATGTGACATCAGACAGTGAACACTTGGGCGATTTGGTGATCCGTTTTGAGCAACAAGTGGAATTATCCAAATGCAATGATTCAAATCCTATAAGCACTCTAATTCTAACCAATATTACTCGATTAAAGTGTAAAAAAAACATGAACTCAAAGGCAGATAGTGCATACACTTAATGCTCCAATTGATGCACTTGATCACTAAACTTAAAACAACTTGTACAATCTCAAACTAACATGCATTTACACTAAGCAGAACCTATCAAATATCAAGCAACAATAATTAAAGAAAAACACAAATACAAGCAGATATCTCATACCCAACTAAACTTATATGGATCAAAAGGGTTCAAGCCACACTTACATCGGCTGATGCCTTCTTTTGTATATATATAGAGTCTATGGGGATTTTGAGAAACGCTATCGTGTTGGAGGTTCAACAACTGAACCACAACAGAAGAGAAAAGATGGGTCAATATCTTCTTAAAACCTTACGGATTGCAGATCTTCGTACCTGCACAACACAAAACAGAACAAGGGCTTCGTGTAGATTCACTTTTTGTTAAGCTTATTTGTCAAGTAAGCTTAACAAAAAGCTAATGCTACGGTTATGACAATCAACTAAAAAAATCAGCAAGATTTCATAAACACCTTTGAAAACAGATTTTTCAAAACAAATTTCGGGAACCAAATGGGATTAACTGAGTAAAAAAACGTGCTTATACAAGCTCAATCAGTTTGTTTGGATGTCAAGAAAACAAACCTACAAGCTCCTATAAGCTCAAGCCGTAAAACCAAAAGAGGGCCAAGTGTCCTTGTTCCCTGATTTAGCTTTAACGAAATCTAAACTAAGTCTCTTTTTCTGAAAATTAAACAAGTTACACTACAAAAATAAATTGGAACACAGACTTGCAATATTAAAAAGTTTTCATTTTCATTACTTTCTTAAAAATAAAAATACAAGCTGGAACAAAGGTGTGCTAACAGGCTAGCACCCTTTAAATACATGTCTATAGAAAATTCTAGAATGCAAATAAAAAATAAAAGATATTACAAACCCTAAGCTATAAATTGCCAGAAAAGCCCTTGTGGTCTTCTTTGGATCTTGAGGTCAAAGCTCCTATTTGATCAGTCTTGTGTATGCCAGCTGTAGGAGGAAATCTCATCCGTTTATTACTCCGTAGGGACCAAGGAGATATGTTGAACCATGGATTTGGTCAGGTTTGGGGGTTTGTGTGAAAACGATGGGGAAGGGTTCATGTGAGTGGACAACTGGTGGAAGTAGGGACCAAAATTGGGGTTGAAATGGATTAAGGATTGGCTTAATTAGTGATCTGGAATTAGCCAGCAATAACCTCTTTTGATTTATCATGATTCGATTCTAGGGTTCATTGGGTTTTTGGGTGTGTGTTAATGTGTGTTTTTGATTTTGTTTTGGGTTAATAGATGTGTTACCCGGTTTTAATAAAAGATTTTGAAAATAGATTATTATTAAACCATGTTTAGTGGGTTTGATGAGTTGGCATCATGGTATTGGTTGTATGAAGTTTCATGTCTGCCATGTTTGGCCCTCCTACTACCACAAATCGTTTAAATAAACTTTGATAATGCAAAATCAGATTTCCCTTCATAATATCTTTCATCCACTTGCTGAATTTGGCCCATCATATTTCCAAATTTTGAATAAGGACTATTGTTGCAATAAATGCAACATTCAAGGGCTATTCATGTAATATCTTCAAACATGGAGGATCTTTCTTGCCAAATCTTCAAAGATAAGGGACCAAAGTTGACAATCTTCAAAACTTCAAGGGTATTTTTGGAAATTCATTACTCGGGCCCGGTTCTTTGTGCGGCTTCGTTTCCCGTGTTCGTTTTTGCTTGATTCTTGTAATCTTTTGGTGAATTCACGATATCCGTACCTGAAATAGACAATGAACAAACACAAGCATATTTTTGGGTATTTTGACGATATTTTAAGCGTTTTAAGCCCAGTTTGGACGATGAGACTATGTATAATTACAGTCTCATCATATATCATCTTTATCAAGAAAGTACCTCAATCGAGTTTTAAGGTGATACCAAGTCCGGGATGGATAATTATGACAAACCTTATTTTAATGTTAATATTTAACTCATTCTTCGCCCTCATTTTCCTCCTAATGTGAATTATTATGTTTTACGGTTACGTGATTTGAGATCCCTCGTCGATCGTTAACCTTAAATCATCTTAGCACATCTTGTCCGTTTATGCGTTTATCGAATTCATTCTATTTCATTATGTCCATCGTATTGAAGATCACTATTTCATTGGGAGTTTAAAATAAATCTCGAAAAGTAGTGTATCAGAAGAAACGAGCCCCGGGACGGTGCTCCCTTAAGGTGGTGAGGATGTAAAACCCGTAAAAATAAGGTCATATTTATTTTCTCGTGAATTTTAATTAAATTATATTTTAATTATTCTTCCACTTATTTAAAATGATTTATTTGGATTTATGGAAATTTTTATATATTTTTCCGATTTAATTTAAGTCATGAAAATTGATTTAAATGCTATCTCGCATAAATCTTATAAAATCGTAACGGATCGATGGAACGGGAACCGGAGGCGATATATTCCGACTTTAATAAGTCAAAATATTTATTTTTATAAATTTTTTATTTACGTAAATATATTTGCACCAAGTTAGAATTTTAGTGATTTTTAAGAAATCGAGTCGGGCTAGGATTAGATGCATTTAATTTTGGGCTTAAGTGTTAATAAGAACTGTTTATTAGGCCAAAGCCCACTTTTCTTCCCCCTTTCTTTGTTACCGTCGACCCCCACAACACCATAAACAAACACAAAAATTTTTTTACTTACCAAAATCATCTTCTTCCCTCCTTCCCTCTCTAAAACCACGACCAACACCATGAAAACAGCCCCCATCATCATATTTTCTTCATCAATCACTCAATTAAATCATACTACAATCATCTTTGGTAAACCCTTATCACAAACCCATGTTTTATTTACACATGCATTGATTTTTGGAAAATTATAAATTTCAAGAATTGTTGTTCTTGTATGTTTGATCATGAGATTAGACATGAAATATGTTTATTAGTGTTTAGACTTATAGAATTACTAGGAATTTTGTTTAAGAACACCATTGGTAGCTTGATTGAGCCGCGGCCAATCATGATCCCATAGGGATCATGTTGTGGTTTTTTTTAGGTGATTGGTTTTGTTGATTAGCTTTGTTGTTATGGTTATTGTTCTTAGGTGGGTTTTGATTTTGATCATGTATGATATTGAATTATAGTGTTTTGATCTATCTATATTAATATAAGATGTGTTTTTTTATTGTTGAGAATGAATTAGAGGTTGTTTGGTATAGATGTTATGATGCCTAAATTCGGACAGCAGGTATGTGAGCCCAAAACTCACATATTTTCTAATGTGACCTGCATTTGTTACAGCTTAAATGGGTTCCTTAGGTCTTATACATGTTAGCGGTGAGTTGGATAGGCACTCAACTCCTCCAGCTGAGGAAGTTATGGTCAATTTAAGTTAGAAAATCAATTCCGGGACAGCAGGTTCGCATAGGTTGTGCTACAGGTTATTAACCCCCATATGTGCATTTTAAGGTTTCATACAGTAGTAGGGATCATATATGAAGTCCTCCCACTGACCTCGTGTTAATAGCTATAACCAAATGGTTTTTATGACTAAAATGGTAAACCCGAGTTTGAAAACCAAATTCTGATTTTGTAACCTTTTAAAGAATGTAACTTTCCCACTAATTGGTGGTTGCTATTTACTCGTGGTTGGTATGGGCCGAAAGTAGAATCATGAGGCTTTCCAATGGTGGAAATCTCAGTTCCTTAAACCTTATAGGTTAACGGGTTATTTTGTCCCAAGTTTGACTAGTGCAGTTTGACCATTAAGTTCTTACGGTAGGGCTGTTAGTGTTTTGGACTTTTAGAAAGTTCTGTAAACTCTTAGATCGAATGGTTGGACATTTTGGAAACTAGATTTCAAGTGAGTTCCAGGAGTTTAAATCCCAAAATCATTTTATTTATAGTTTGGGATATATATACTCTTCTCAAAACAGTCCCGCCGAATAATTTTGACTTTTACGTCTTTTGTTATGTAAACTTGAGGCCTTTTGTGTGCAAACCGTATTGAATACTTGGTTTAACACTTAGACCATATAGAATACATATATTCCTACAGGTTATAAACTTTGTTTAGCCTTGGTTCACTTTGACTTAGGTGTTGGTGCAAATTTTTACCCGTGATACATTTTTATCGAATTATTTTCATATAATTGTTTTATAAACATATAAAACGCGTACTTAAGGGGCGTGATCACTTTTTTAGGTCACGAATAGCATTGAAGTGCTACTATCTACTCTTCTACAACCCGGTTCCATTATTCATCCGTCATCCGTTCTGTTCGCCTAAAGGTGAGTTTATAGCCTCGCCTTTAAACTTTAAATGTTTTATTAAACCCACGAGGGGGATACATGTTGTTTTATAAAATGAACACAAGTTGTTTTCGGTATGCTGGACCCGAATGAGATGATAAATTCATAAGTACCATTGTCTAATGAAGTCCCTGAATTTCATGCACTGTTAATTACTCAAAGGGGTAAACGCTAATACATATGATAGATCTATTTGGTTTGATAGCCTTATCCTAGGGTATGTATCCTTATGAGCATCTGAAAGGGATATTATGTACAAGAGATCGTTGGTATATGACAATATTACCTGTTAGTAGGGGCGCCGTAAGTGACTCGGTTTGATATGTTGGTTAACGTCCAGTGGCGTGAGCTTAATGCATTTATCTATATATATGACTTGTCTCTGTGATAAGTTTCAGATGATTAAAAATTCTTATGCTCACTTATTATTCTTATAAACTCTATAAATTCACTCGACTCTTTAGTTGACCTTTTAGCATGTTTATCTCAGGTAAATAAAGATGGATGCTGGAGGTTTGGAATGGACGAGGAGGCAAGCGCTAATGTTCTGGAAAACATGTTTTCGTTCCATTCAGTTATCTTTTTACTTTTAAACGTTTATGTACTTTAAAAGTTCTATGTAAGAAATGTTGGTAACAGTTTGTGGGACCAGTACTCTGATCTTTATGAATGGAACCCTTTATCTAAAAATGTCTCTTTTGGAGTTGTTATTTATAGTCTTTTGTGATTGTGCTATTTCTTAACACCCAAATGGTTGGTTTCCGCTGCTAGTAAATTTGGGGGTGTTAAAAAATAAGAGCCATGAATGAGGAGATTACCAAGAGGATTATGATGATTATTAATCAAAGGCCACAAGGGGCTCTACCTTCAAACATACAAACAAATCCAAGGGCTAATGTTAATGCAATCACAACAAGGAGTGGAAAGAAAACTAATGATTCTTCACCACCTAAACCTACTTTGGTTAAGCTTCCTATGGTTCCACCTTGTGATAAGCCATCAACATCAACACCTTCAAGCTTTACAACCTCAACACCTACACCTTCTATTTCTTCAACTTCCACACCCATCAATGAAGAACCCAACAAAGAAAATCCTTCAACAACCAATCAACCTAAACCAAGTCTTCCATACCCATCAAGAATGAGAAAGGAAAAGCTTAAGAATAAGGATGATATTCAAATGTCGAACTTTTTGCGGATGTTCAAACAATTGAATATTAACATCGCCTTAGCCAATATGCCTAAATTTGCTAAGATATTCAAGGACCTTCTTTCTAATAAGGAGAAATTGGTGGATTTGCCTAATGCTTCCTTAAATGAAAATTGCTCCGCGGTTTTGCTTAAGAAGTTGCCTACTAAGCTTGGAGATCCGGGGAGGTTTTTGATTCCTTGCAATTTCTGGAGGGTGGAAAATTGCATGGCATTAGCGGATCTTGGGGCAAGCATAAATCTCATGCCATTATCGGTTTGGAAAATACTTTCACTTCCTGAGCTCACACCTACAAAAATGAGCTTGAATTAGCCAATCGTTCAATAGCTTATCCGGTGGGAATTGCGGAGGATGTTTTTGTTGGAGTGGATAGATTTACCTTTCTCGCAGATTTTGTGGTGGTTGATTATGATATGGATCCGAGAGTTCCTGTTATTGTTGGTAGTCCATTTTTGAGAACGGGTCGTACTCTTATTGATGTGGCGGAAGGTGAACTTACAATGAGGGTAGGAGATGAAAGAGTTGTGTTTAATATGGGAAAGTTGTCTAAGAAATCCAACGGGCCCGAAACGGTGAAGCATAATGATGTTCTTAATGAGGAGGAAACTCAAGATGATATCCTTGATGAAGTTTGTGATGAATATTTTATGAAGCTTGCACAAGTGGAAATTATGATCCTCCTTATGTTGAGACCATTGCCTCCATTACGTCATCTTTGTATTTTCATGTACCTCAAGAGCTTAACTTTGGTGATTTTGTGATTCATTCCAATCCTCTTTTTGAAACATCATTTGATAACCTACTTTTCCATCATGATGAGGAAACTAATGAGGATTTTAGTGATGATGAACCTCCTTTTTGTGATACACTAATATATGATGATTATAGTGATAATGAGTTCTCCACTTGTGAATCCTCGTTTTTTGATGATCACACTTCCTTGGGTTTTGAGGAGTCACCAATTTTTGACATACCAATCTATGATGATTATGGTGATGAGGAGGGTTCTATCATGGATGAGAGTGATGCGTTTTTAGAGGTTGATATACCTTTTGAGTACACTCTTGGATATGTTGACAAGGAGGGAGACATACTCTTTCTAGATTCTTTATTGCATGAAGATCCTTTACATTCTCTCCTTTCCACCTCAACCTTTCAAAGTGACAAAGAAAAACAAGTAATGATGGTTCCTTCCAAGAGCTTGTTGATACCCATTGCTCCACAACCTTTCTCTCAACATGTGACCTATAAGGGGGAATCTTCTAAGGCAACCACTGCTTGTTGTTTTCCCATCAAGGAAAGGATTTTTGATCCTGTTATAGAGCTTGATAAACTAACTCAGTATCCGCCTGATGCAATAAAAGGGAAACTTATGAGAGATTTTAGAGTATCGCCTTATCACCATTGGAAGAACATATGGTCAACCATTTTGGAAAACAACACCTCACCCTTTTCACCATTGCTTGGGAAGTTAGTTGCTGGATTGTGTTATAAGTGCGATGGTAATTATGTATTTGATCCGGGGGGATACTTTTGGAGTTTTGTATACTTGAAAACTTTCTTTACCTCCTCATGGAGATTTTTCTTAAAAAGGGTAAAACTTTGCCTCTTCGTGATAGGTTTCAGACACTTTTAAGTGTGGGATGAGTCGAGCTATAGACTCCATAAATCAAGCTTGAATAACTAGGCTTAGAGTTTTTTTAGAACTAGAGTGTGGTAGGATAGAAATAAGGGTATAGAGTTGAGGATAAGTGTAGGGGGAGACCTTCCTTTTGTCTTCATGTTGTTTGTGGGGTTGCTCTCTCTCATCACATGCATTGGAGCTTATGGAGGAGGCCCTTGTAATCGGTTCACTTCATTACTATTGTGATTTTTCATAACCTCATTGTGCTAAAAATGAATTCACTATAGTAAACCTTTCCTTAGCTTGGGCTAAGCAAAGTTGTTAATGTCATAAGTGTAGGGGAGTTTACTTCAGTACTCTTAGACATTGAGGACAATGTTTATCTTAAGAGTGCGGGGTCTTCTATCGAAGTGACCTTACCTAGAACTTTGTCATTGATCTTCATGATAACTTAGAAATTAATTCTTCAAATATTTTTTCAAATTTTTTATTTACTTTGGCCACAAAAATATGCATTCATAATTTTTTCATCAATCAATTTTTCATTTGCATAACACATTTGCATTGTATATAATTTCTTCTTTTATTTTTTATCAAAATATAAAAAGGAAAAAATATAATAAAGGATATGGTTTAACAAGTTTAGATATCTTTGACATATTAGGCCCGCCATGGATACTTTGACTCAAACCGAGTTTGCTTATCCAAGCATTCTCTAGCTAGTTAGCCTTAACCATGTAGACCTTTATTAGTTTAGGCTAAGCATCCACTAGTCTCATTATTTGAGATTTTAAACTGTGGAGAACAAGAGATGATAGAGTTTGAAGTAAGTGTAAAGGGCTAGATAAACCTCATATTCATTAATTGTGGCTTTTATATCCCCTTTCGTAACCTTTACTTTCTTGCCAACACATGTATATATGTTAATAAATAATCAAGAACGGTTTTAATCGGTTTGTAGTCTCTTATGCATTTTTTACTAATCATTCGTGGTTGGTATAAGTACGTCTTAAGATCAAAAGATAGAACGTTTTATTTGTACTAGACTTATGTCATGCTTAATACTTAGTGGGTGTTTCTCCTTTTATTCTTTTCAACTTTCTTTGTGAGGAATAAAGAAAAATAAGAGCGGCTTATTAAAAAAAAATGAGTGGCTAGAAAAAAAAAGAGAAAAAGAAAAATAATTATACAAGACTCCCAAGAGGGGCAGTGAAGTGTTAATTATAGTAGCTATTAAATTCCAATATTACTCTCACAAGGGTTGCGGGGATTTAATAGTTGCTCCAATCCAATATTACCTTGACAAATTGCGGGATTAAAGATCCAAGGTCTCAAAAAGGCGGCGGATATAAATTATTGCGTGAGTTTTATTTTTCTTTCCTTAGCGAGTGTGTAGCTACTTATTAATGCATGACATAAGGATCTTACACATAAGGTGAATGACTTATTACTCTTGAGTCGGACTTACATCAATTATGTGCGGTTTTTCGAGTAATGGATAAGATGGTTACTTAGGATTAAAACTGTGCTTCCTTATTTTGAGATTTTACATTTCTTCTATTTCACGCTTTAAATAATGAAAAATTTTCCCTCAAGCAATTTGCTCAAATAATAACCGGTCTTAGAGGCATAATAAGTGGGGGGGATAAGAGTAACACAATTAATATATATGAATGAGTTGACGCACTCTCACTTGTGGAAAACAATGATCTTGTTTTTATGCTTGGTATGGGGAAAGTGAAACTTGAGGGTGATAAGTGTTCATGGTACCAAAAGCCCTAATCTAAGTCCTTGATTTCTCTATGAGTTATTTCCATCAAAAGCATTTCAAGAAAATCCAAAAATATGTAAATAGAATTACTTTCCTTTGCATTGCATTGTATAAAATCAAAATCATGCATCATATAGTGTAGAGTAGTGTAAATGCATTCCATAATGGCCAAGGTGGATTAATTATGAGAAAATGTAAATTGATGCTTTAAAATGTGGCATTGCATGAGGTCATGGCAATAATCAAGTGTAGGGGATTTGATATGAGTGAAATCTCATATCAATAATATCACAAATCACCTAAACACAAAGAAAAATACCTAATTTTATTCATAAAAGCAGTATTATGGGTATGGTGTGTTGTTTGTGCTTGTGTAGGTAAAAAAGATACAAATTTGAAGCAAACAAGTGAAATCAAGCCTTAATGATGAAGAAAAGACAAAAGGAGGATGAAAAGTGACAAGCATTGCAAAGACAAAGGACCTTTCTTGACAACTTTCAAAGATGAAGGACTAAAGTTGTAATTATGCAAAAGTCAAAAAGTGATGAGACTGCTTTTATACATAGTCTCATCTTCTAAAACGGGCTTTAAATGCATTAAATATCATCAAAAATGCCAAATATATGCTTGTGTTTGTTGCTTGAGGAAATGACAAAAGATCACAAAGAACATGCAAAAACGAACACGGGAAACGAAGCCGCACAAAGAACCAGACCCGAGAAATGAATTTCCAAAAATGCCCTTGAAGATTGAAGAATTGTCAATTTTGGTCCTTTATCTTTGAATACTTGTCACAAATGACCCTCCACTATTCATTTGTAAAAGATACATCCTTGAAGTTTGAAGACATTACATGATTAGCCTTTGAAGAATGCAAAATGTGCATAAAATGCCCTTGGAACAATTATGATAAAAGTTTTGTGGCAAAAGTTTAAAAACACAAAGTTTTATTACAAAGGATGGTTGTTTAAAACTCATATGACAAGAACTTGGAAGGCAGGGGGCTACTTTTGCCCATACAACATAACTCCCATCACCCACTCCCACACTGACACGTCACCTCCTACTCCACTTCAACCAATCACCACCCTCCCCCTCTCCACGTCACACTCCACCCAAACTTAATAACTGATTTATTAATCAGTTATAAAGTTCCCTCCTTAACACCTATTTAAAAAAACCGAATCCCCTAATCAGATTAAAACTATCCTAAATCCCCTCATAAACCCTAAAATCCCCAGAACCAATTAACCCCAAATCATAGGGGTTTTACCCCAATTTATCCAAATCGTTAATTAGGGTCCACTGATCCCTTTCACACACTCAAAACAAAACCCACAACACCCCATGTGATTACCTAGAGGTCCCCTGCTCCTGTCATTGTCCACAAAACCCCAAATGGAGACAAGATCAATGATTCACAACAAAAACGTGTTCACCATAGCATTTGGAGGGCTCTGATTGATTTTAAACAACTGGCAAACACAACATCTTCACATGATCGATTCTTGACCATTTTTAAACTTGGTCAAACGGGAATATGCTGAGAATCATCCAAGGGCATTCTAGGCAGATTACTAGTTAGGGTTTACCATTTGTATCATTCTAGATAGTTCTTAGTACTAGTATAAAAGGGAGTCGACATGTGACCCCTTTTCTTTTGTTCTAGTTTTTTTACAAAGTCTTTGTAACTTGTTTTTCTTAATGAAAGTTGGTATTTTCAGTGAAACTTAATTCCTTTTCAGTTATTTAAAAAATTTTATTGACTTGCGTGAAAATGCTGAGTTCCAAAATCAGATTTGTTAAATTCTTTGTGATTAATAGTTTCTTTTCAAGAAATATTGGTTAAAAGTGATTGGTTTTCAAGGAATTATGTCAAGGATTTCTTGTTAGTATTGTATCAGTAGAAGGAACTTCTTTGGTATTAAGGTTTAAGTGGAAAGAAAGGACAAAAGAAAATGTTTTTCTTAGATTTTCACTAAAACTTAAAACCAATCTCAGGTAGAAGTGAAAGTGGATGCCTGAGATTGGTTTGTTGAGTTTGAGTTGTTAATCTAAGTGGTTATTGTTGGTTTAACATTAGGTTTAAAAGGATTTCAGTTTTCAGAAAGTTTGGTGGTTTCAAATCATTCTCAAAAGTTTTTGGTTACAATTTTTATTCTAAACTCACTGCTTATATAAGCTTGCTCATAAGTTGTTGACACAAGCTTATGAGCATTAGCTTATATAAGTTTGAAGGTTGTTTTTGGTCTTGTGGTGTTATGCAGGAACCAAGCAAGAGTCAAGATCTCATCTCAATTCATTGTTAGTTTACTTATTTGAAGATATTGTTTATCCCTTGGGTCCTTATTGGATTCCAAACAATAGGGACCTCTACACATCTATAAGCTCAAATAATCTCTTAAATCAACCCTTTGGAAGGCATAAGCACAAGTACCAAGCTTGAACCTCATTGGCTGTTTTTATGTGAAGTTTTATATGAGTTTATATGAAGTTGGTGTGAACATGTTTTATTGTTGTTTTTCTGTTTGTGTATGCTTAATAAGGTTTTATATGCATGCTAGAAGTAATAGAAATCAGATTGGGTAGGTTTTGTTATTTATATCTTTGTTAAATTTCCAACTCAGACTTTTAAAGGGTGTTTGGTACTAGATTATTGGGACAGAAAGTGAGACCTTTGGGCCTTTAATCTGTTTGAATATACTCTATTGGCCATTGTTAGTTGAAGTCAGGGTTTAGTTATCAGTTTGGTAGAGTTTCATTGGTTTTTGTATGCTAAAAGATTAAAAATCAGTCATATAAAATCAGTAACCTATATTTGCCTAGTTTTAGCAATTGCTGATCATTAATCCTTGAAACCTGTTAGAATATTTGTTAGACTAGGGCTATTGATTATTTAGTTGTGATGTGGTGGTGTCTTGGGCAAATTTTGGCCAACCAAAATTAACCCAAGTGGTCAAACAGAACAACATACACATCCACAAACCACCAGTTCACATCAGTGACTGGATTGGTGCTTCTTTGTGTGATTTTTGTGCGATTGTTGTGTTTTTCTTGTTCATTGTGACTCCTCATAACCCAATTGGTTGTGGGGATGCCCTACTTGCCAAAAATATCCAAGCAATCAACAAGAACAAGCTCAAAACCACTCAGTTAACTTTCTTGAGTCGTCAGAGAACGATCATTTTTTTAGTTTTTTTCTTAGTTTCTTCTGTTATCGGACAACACTAGGTTTTGATTCATTTGGTTACTGTAGCATCATTTCATATCTTGGCACGTTTTTACAATTTTTAGGGCTTAAATTTTTTTAACTTTTAGTCTTTATAGTGTTTTTGTGTTGTGTTTATCACCAGTTTTAAGTTTTAGTAAAAAGAAAAAATAAAAAAAACTTTTTTCAAAAAGGACGTGGCCAGAACTCAAACCTGCGCCACTCCTCTCACACACAAACGCGTTTACCAGTTGCCCTAGGGTCTTTGACTGGTAAACCTTTGCGTTATTAATTACTTAAGGTGTTTTAATTTTTGGCTTATTTAAACATTCAGCTTATAAATAAGCTGATTTCAGCTTATTTATCAACGCTCGTTACTGTTTTTTTAATTTCCCTTTGTTCTTGGATAGATTTAGGACTTTTTGAGTCAAGAATTTTATTTTCACGTTTATATTTAATTTTTTATGATTATTTTTGTAGTTTTAATTTTAGAAAGTAATTAAAAAATAGAAAAAAGTGTTTTAAAAATTTGGAAGAATATTTTTTAAGTTTTTAATAGTATTTTAGAGGTTTACAAAAGAAAAAGTTTTCAATTTGACTCATTTTTTATTTTATTTAATTTCTTGTTTTTAATTAGATTTTAAAAATTAACATAAAATTATAAAAAAACTTTTGGAAATTTTTGCTTGCATTTTTGTCTTAGTTACATTTTTCTTGATTTTAGGGTATTTTTTGGTAATTTTTAGGACATTTTCATTTTTCGTCGAATTTTACGATTTTACGTTTTTTACGCCGTAGGATAATTTTTAGCGTAATTCGTCTTTTTCTTTCTCTTTTCTCATAAAAATAATCACAAATTAATCATTTCCTAACACACACACCAAGCCTCCTTGAGAACGATTCCACACAAAGGGTCATAAGTGCTTTTACCGCTTTTACCGCGTTTTCCTAAACGAGTGTGAATTTACAACCATCAAGAACAAAGTCATATTTGTTCAACATTCAAGTCAACAAGTTAAAGGATGATAAGTAAACAAGTTTGAAGTTGGAAGGACCAAAAATGTCAAAGAAATGAAGCTTGGAGCTTAAAGTCCTATTCTGCCTAACTACAAGGACTTAACATGACAAAAGTGAAAAAAGTTTGGTTTGATCCGAGTGAAAACTATTTCAACCAATAGGAGACAAGTATTTCTTGCACACGGATTGCACTTTTTGGCCACCTCAACCCCACTACTGCCGCCACATTTATTATAACCAAATCAAAAACAGTGCAACGCACTCACACTCCCTCCACCAATAGAAAATTAGAAACTGGATAAAGATCCGTCTCACCCTCTCTCATCCAATAAAGACACGCCACCTGGCACGTTCAAACTATAACAAGCCCATGAACGAGAATGAGTTAGACTGCATGTCAAGACAAATGATCAACATGAAAATTGCTCTAAATCAAGTGAGGATCACAACACCAGCAACCAATTAGCCTGAAAGTTACTCAATTAAAAATCCCTAAATTGGATCTTCAGTGGCTATCAACAATCAAGAGATTCAAGCCACTTGGAAGCACACCATTGGTTGCAACACGTCACTAACCTCCAACATATCACATCCCAACCTCTATAAATACCCAGCTTAGTCTTCATTTTGTACATGTACACTTACTTAAATTCTCTCATTCTCACTTAGCAATTTAGTTAAAACTTCTCTCAAGTGACTGACAATCACTTGAGACGTAGTTAGTTAGTTGTAACCGTTTTGTAACAAACTTTACCTCCATTAATGAAATTCCATTTTCACTTTCACTCATTCTACTTCTCAATTCCTGCATAATCTTACTCCTAGTGTTACTGTTTGGTTCTTTTGATCATGCTTGATCAATGGAACTTGATTGATGTCATTTGGAGACTTGTAGCTGATGCAGAAGCATTGCCAGTTCATTTCATAGCCAAAATTGCAGATTGTAGCAGGGGAGATCAATACCAGTAGATCATGATGTTATGATGGTGAATGGTGGTTGATTAGTGGTGTACTTGAAGATCTTAATAAGTTCAGCGCTTATTACTCCATCAAAGGAGGCATCAAAGCTAAAAGGAACACTTTTCTTGCTTAAAAATTCCTCTAAACAGTCTTGCATGCTAAATTCCTAGTCATAGCTCTTAACTGTTGAATTGTGGATGTGTTAGTGATTTGGTAGTGTAATTTTGGTGCTCTGATTGTTTGCTAGTATATTAATAGCTTTAATTCAGCTTTTACTTGATCAAAATTGATTTTCATCAGTCAATAGTTCATCAGTAACTCATTTAAAGGTATTACAAGTAAACTTGTTAGATTTTAGGTTCAAACTTATTCATTTGAGTCAACTTACAAGTTTAGATAAGTCTTTTTTTTTCTGTCATAAACATTTGCTCAATAAGCCTTTGAAAAAGTTCATATCAGCTTTTTAAAGTGGTGTTTGGATTTAGATCATTGTGGTGAATTAGTTGTTAAAACATGTTCTTTTGAGTTCACTTACACTCACTTGTTGTGTTTTGTAGTCAAAGCAAAGGTCAAAAAGGCAAACTGCATCTAAAAAGTGTGGGTCAGATTTTGTATATGAATTTCAGTCAAAACATGCTACCTTTGATTCCATGCCATTTCATTGATTGTTGATGTTTTTAGCTGAAACCTATTTCCATTTGTAGTTTAATATACAATCTTTCAGTGTTAGCAAGGAAACCATACAGTTTTCTGATTTGAGTGAGTAATCAGCTTAATAATAAGCACTAGACCATTTGCAAGTTTATGTGACATTAAGCCTACTGTTTTTCAAGATCTCTTAATCCTCTTCATAAAACCTTCAATTTTCTTTCACCAATCACTTTACAAACATGTCCTGAGTAGATCCTGTCAATTTCAGCCTTTGGAAATTTTTGGTCAAACTTGGTCAAAATAAGCACTTTTGGCTTATTTCAAATTCCAGCTTATTCTCTCAACCATTTTCAAAACCAATTGATATTCCAAGCTTCTCACAACCTGTTTAATCATTTTCAACAAGAAAATCAGTTAGTGGATGTCTAGATTTGTTTTTAGCTTATTGTGAGCTTATTAAAATAAGCAATCCAGAGTTTTAAGAGATTTTAGCCAAAATCCTTTTGTAGGTCTAGCTTAATCTTCATTTTAAGCATTTTAAAGAAAACCAGAACAAATTTGGTTAAGACATAAGCTCAAACGAGCTTATTCATGTGCTTATGCCCGTTTTTGTTAAAAAGTTTTGAAAATTTGCATTTAGGTCCTTAGAATTTCAATAACCTGCTAAACAGCTTTGGAAATTAACTTTCTAGGGTTTGCAAAAGTAGATCCCTGGATTTTGGTTAGTTATACTTTTGGTTAATTAGTTTGGGAGTTTGCTAGTAAGTTGTTGTAGTTTGTTATATTTTTCACATTTGGTCCCTATACTTTCGGATTTTGCACTTCTAGTCCTTATATTTTCATTTCATTTATACTTCAAGCAATTTTTACATTGTATGCATTAGATACTTGTACTTTGTGAATATTTTGTGGTATTTGCAATATGTTTTACGGTTAAATAGATCTATAATATTTTTAATTTTTACGTGTTTGTTTGAATTAGACCTAGAATCCAAATGACCTTGTAACAACCAAAAACAATTTCAACTTGATATTAGTGGGCCTTTCAATTTGTCTTGAGTCGAGTAAAAACGAACTTGCAAAATACTCAAAACTACCGAGACACCAAGTCTCGGTGGTGCTTCCTTTTGGCCAGACACGAACAAAAACCACCCCACGTAGGGGGTATGTGATCAAAGGGGTGTCGGGTGTGTTGTGGTTCAAGAAACAAGAGACCAAGAGGTCTCGGTGGCCCTTTCTCTGCCCAGCCGTGACCCACACAGGGGTGGCTTGGGGGCTGGTCCAGCGACCACAGCCGAAAAGCCCCAATCGGGTATTTATTTATGTAAGGGGGTGTTTGGCTGTATTAAACAGTGGGAAACCTTTTTAAATCGGTGGGAACACCATAGAGGGCAGTGGGAAAAGATTCGGACAGAAAAATTAGTGATGTTAATATAAGAATAGCGACAGATTAGCGACGCTAAATTCTGTCACAGTTTAATAGTAACAGTTTTATTGACAGTTTTTAAGCCCAGTTTTTAGTCACAGTTTTAGTGACAAAATTTTCTGTCGCTAAACCTAATAGGCAGATTTAATATATATATGTTGATTGTTTTAGTACGACCGAGAAAGGGGTATCTCGGTAGGCTCGGGATATAGTTAAAATAATAAAAATGAAGATTTTTAAATTATACCTTTTATTACTTAATTTTATAAATGTCTTAAATATATATTTAAATAGATTAGATTAAAATAGTTTTATAAGATTTAAAAGGGTATAATTTTATTAAAGAAAGTATAAATGATTTTAGAAACGTTCTAATTTAGGAAAGTTTCTATTATTAGCAGGTTACTAAATATAGAAATAGTATAACGTCAGAATACGTGTTATACCGTGATTAATAATAGAACAGGAATACGTTAATCAGATATATTAGAACATTCAGACTTATCAGTTTATATATTAACAGTATTACAAGAATAAATAAATTAACTAAGTACAGTTGAGATAAATAAAATAAACGAATATCAGTTAACTTATTCGCGTCCTTTATTCATGTAGCTCGCGGGTGAAATCAGAGTAGACTTTCTGTCAGTTGATCTCGGTCGGTTACTGGACACGAGGTACGGATTTTCCATCCTTCGGTTAGGACTTCCTTCTATGCATGATTAGGATTTCCCGTCTGCAGCCAAATGTTTTCCCCAGTATATGTTTAAGCTTATCAATAATCATTTTAATAACTAAATAAATTGTCTGGGCATTATGTACAAGCATGACCAGTTTATGTACTAGTTACGGAGGTACCGTAACCATGATACTAGAGGCACCGGTGTCATGACTCCTCTGCGAGGGAGTGATTTCTCGCAGCGTCCCATTTATTTCAGCTTGGCCATTTATCAGTATTATCAGCGGGGCGTATGGGTGCATCCTATACTTATCAGTTTATTGTTATCAGGTGAATGTGGTGTGTGTAGCTGATCCCTCCACCCAGCACATTATTTAGAGGCCACCCCTCTATAGCATGACGAGGTCACCCCTCCAGTTATTCATGCAACAGTTGTTATAGCACATGACCTATATAAGCTCTTGGCAATTAAAATACAGTAAATGCATGTTTTCAGATTTAACAGTTATTAATTCAGTTTTATTATTTATAAATCAGACTTTTCCGATTTTACACAGCTTGCCTCTAATTTCATAACATTTTTAGTTCCAGTATTTGATACCTGTTCCATTCCAGTACATTATTATCATGCTTCATATCCGTTCACTGAGCGTTATGCTCAGCCGTAGTTTTCCTTTCATGTTCCAAACGGCAGGTACACAGGGACGCTCTTAGGACTTCTGAGAGAGTACATGCATTGGATGGGAGTTATCCAGACTCCTTTATTTTATGTACTCATACATTACTTCAATTGGTTGGACATTGTTTCGTCCTTTTCCTTTTAGTATTTAATCTTTATATTTGAGCTTATGTTTGGATTACCGAGGTTTGATTCCAGTATTTCCTTTATGGTCAGTTAATGTTTAATACATTGCCTTGCATGCTTTGATGACACGCCATAAATACACGTAACGGTCCACTTATCCAAGTTGGGTGTTAAAATTATGGTATTAGAGCAAGGATCGACCTGTAGGCTCTAAAACTTGACCTGTGACTAGTGGGTAGTCACCAAGAACTTCCTGTATTTTGGTGTTGTTATCTTTCATGATTACTCATGTATTTTATCAGTCAGTTTTCTTAACTTTGACTAAGTAAAAGGTTGGTACATGACTGGCCATACTTAGTCGCATGTGCTTTTTAGCAAATTTTCGTTTTGGTGAACTGACCATAGGCGTTCACCATTGCCTGTTCTGATTTTGTATAGATGAACTGACCATAGGCGTTCATCCTTACACATGTCAGATTCATGTTTTCAGTAAATTGTCATTTTGTGAACTGACCATAGGCGTTCACCAGTATTCATGTCATATTTTGTTGGCTATGCCTTCACGAACTACACCATACATATTCAGATTTATTACTCCGGGTACTAACAAATTAATCAACTTAATCTCTTTCATTTCAGATGCCACCCAGACGCGAAAATGAAAATGAGGCTACAACAGCTGTTATTGCTGCTGCTGTTCAGGCGGCTGTACAAGCCATGCTACCCTAGATTCGTGATGAGATCCGAGTTGAATACCAAAACGGACCTCAGCAAAATAACAACCTTACTCTTCCACCACCTGCCACTTTAGCCACCTGGCTGGATTTGTTTATCAAACAGAAACCCCGACCTTTTGAATAGATTGTAGCTCCAACAGACGCAGAAAACTGGATTTATCATATAGGGAAAATTTTTGGGGCCATGGGTTGTGTGGATGCTTCAAGATTAGGCTTGCTGTTTACAAATTGGAGGGTCACGCCCTATATTGGTGGAGGGATCATAAGTTGACAAATAGGGGAGATGAGTGGGTGCTCACATTGACTTGGACACAATTCAAGGCAATGTTCTATGACTAGTTTTTACCTCATGCTGAGCAAGCTAAACTGAAGAGGGACTTTCACGCCATTCGTCAGAATCATGGCGAGAAAAGTATAGAGTTCATGCACCGATATCTCAGGTTGGCTGGATTCTTGGTAGAGCTGCAGGTACCGCGGAGGAGCAAGCGAAACAATTTCGCTGGGCCATTCACTCTAGGGCTGCGGATAGGCTAATGAGTGCCACGTTCACTAACGTGTCATATGTAGCTAATGCAGCTCGTGATATTGAGATACTTTTCGAGAGGGATGAGCTCGAGAATGTATAGCGTCCTGAGAAGAGGTATATCTCATGCAGTAGACTTAAACAATTTAACTCCTATTATAATTTGTCGATTTATATCATGCCTTATCCAATTATAATCTTGTAGACACAGAGGAGGAGATCGATCCCAATAGGCTACTCCACAGCAGAACTACAGAAACCACGGTTAGTCTTATGACCGCAATCGATCAGATAAGAGAAGTGGTGGTGATAACTACCGTGGCAGCTCAAACTCATCTGGTAACTACAGGTGATTCTTTAAGCTTCACAACACTAAACCATTGTGTAAAACAAATTCCAACTTTCAGTATGTCAACAGAGATGCTGGACAGGGGCATGACCAAAACTACAGAGGTCAGCAGTCTGCCCGACCAGCAAATTCTGGTAATTTTAAAATTCAGCTAAACAGCCTTATTCCAGTTATGTTATCAGGACCGTGACACTTGTACATCTTATTAAATTAGGTTCTCAGCAAACCAGAGCTGCTTCTACAGGGTATTCTAATCCCACTTGCATCACATGTGGGAAGAAACACACGGGACCTTGTCGTCATGGTTCGAGTGGTTGTTACAAGTGTGGTCAGTCGGGCCATATGATGAGGGATTGCAAGAAAGGAGATGTTGTCGGTACTTCAGGTCATATTCCTTAGATTTTACCTCCACTACCACCAACCACTAGTCGCGTTTACGCTACTACCCGAGAGCAAGCAAATAAGACCATAGGTACCATTACTGGCATTTTTTGTATACACGGACAGGCTGCCTGTGTTATTTTCGATACAGGCGCCACACACTCAGTTATATCTACTTCATTTGCTGTTTGAATAAACATGACCCCTACACCACTAGACAGTGTGCTTAGTATATCTACACCCATGCGAGACTCTGTACGCATTACTCAGGTGTACATGGATCTCCCTCTTGAGTTTGACGATAAAGTCCGTCCAGTCAGTGCCCTACCTCCAGATATGTGCGAGTTCGATATTATTTTGGGTATGGATTGGTTGTCAGTTCATCGTGCCACCATAGATTGTCTTGCACACCGGGTCATCTTCGGTGATGTCCAGACACCAGAGTTTATTCACCGTGGTTTTCTACCAGGAAAACATGTTCAGATTATCTCAGCTTTACAGGTCCGTACTCTATTATACCATGGTTGTGAGGGGTTTTTAGCTACAGTTCATGACACTACTTTCGAGACACCTTCACTTCATGATTAGCCAGTTGTGTCAGATTTTCCGGATGTCTTTCCAGAGTAACTCCCAGGCATACCTCCCATGTGAGAGGTAGAGTTTGGTATCGATCTCATTCCAGGTGCAGAAACAGTATCTAAAGCTCCTTACCGTATGGCTCCTGTAGAGCTTAAGGAACTGAAAGATCAGCTTTAGGACTTCTAGAAAGAGGTTTCATTCGTCCAAGTGTGTCATCATGGGGCGCGCCTATTTTTTTTGTCAAAAAGAAGGATGGTAGTATATGACTGTGTAGCGACTACCGCGAGCTGAATAAGCTCACTATTCGAAACTGCTATCCACTTCCTTGTATTGATGATTTATTTGATCAGCTTCAGGTTGCCAAGCACTTCTAAAAAATTGATTTACGATCAGGTTATCACCAGTTACGTGTAAAGGAGCAGGATATATCCAAGACTGCTTTTCGCATGAGGTATGGTCATTACGAGTTTGTGGTCATGCCATTCGGTCTCATGAATGCGCAAGTATTTATGGACTTGATGAACCGATTCTTCCACGAGTTCTTAGACAAGTTTTTGATTGTATTCATCGACGATATCCGTATCTTCTTCAAATCTTAAGAGGAACATGAGGATCATCTTCGTACAGTTTTGTAGATTCTCCGACGAGAGAAGCTTTATGCTAAATTTTCTAAGTGCGAGTTTTGGCTCAATAAAGTGGTGTTTCTAGGCCATATTGTTTCTGCAGAGGGGATCACCATGGATCCTGCAAAGCAAGAGGCTATCACTAAATGGCCGAGACCGACATCTGCCACCGAAGTCCGCAGTTTTCTTGAATTAGCGGGATATTACCGCAGATTTGTAGAGAATTTCTCACGGTTGGCACTACCGTTGACCAAACTTATGCGTAAAGGGAAAAAGTTTATATGGACCGAGGAGAGAGAAAAGAGTTTCGAGGAACTCAAACATCGTTTAATTTCAGCGTCAATCCTTACTCTTCCATTTGGTACAGGTGGTTATCAGATTTAAAGTGACACTTTAGGAAAAGGCTTGGGCTGTGTACTTATGCATCATGGGAAAGTCGTTGCCTATGCTTCACGTCAGCAAAAGCCGTATGAGAAGAATTATCCTACGCGTGATCTGGAACTCGCAGCAGTCGTTTTCGCCCTCAAAATCTGGAGGCATTATTTATACGGTAAGTTGTGTGATATCTTCACCGATCACAAAAGTCTCAAGTACATATTTACACAGCGAGAGTTGAACATGAGACAGAGGCGATGGTTGGAACTGATGAAAAACTATGACACTAATATTCAGTATCACCCAGGAAAAGCGAATGTAGTAGCAGATTCCCTTAGCAGAAAGTCAGGAATGATAAATGGCATAAAGGTTCGGGAGGAAATTATACAGGACTTAGAGCGGTATGATATTGAGCTCTTAATACGCGGACAGAGAGGCTACTGGGCTAGTCTGAGAGTGGAACCGGATTTACTCTCTCGGATTAAAGCCGCACAAAAGGATGATGGTGTAATCTGTGCGATTGTCCAGAATATTGACCAGCAGACTGAATTTCGTATCGATGATGATGGTATCGTATGACAGGGCACCAAGCTCTGCGTTCCAGAAGACCCTACTCTCAGAGAAGCCATAATGACTGACGCTCATAGCTCTCCGTTTTCTATCCATCCAGGTTCCACTAAGATGTACCACGATCTTAAGCAGCATTTCTGGTGGAGCGGCATGAAGCAGGATGTCACCACTTTTGTTTCTAAATGTCTAACCTGCCAGCAGGTTAAGATAGAACATCAGCGTACCAGCGGTCTGCTTCAGCCATTAGATATTCCAATATGGAAATGGGACAAGATCACTATGGATTTTGTCACCGGATTACCACAGACTCAGAGGAGACATGATGCGATCTGGGTTATTGTCGAACGTTTGACCAAATCAACACACTTCATCCCTATCCGTAAAGATTTCGCAGTCAGTAAACTAGCAGATCTATTCACAAAAGAAATTATATGATTACATGGTACACCGTCAGAAATTATATCAGACAGGGATCCACGATTCACTTCTCACTTCTGGGGAGGTTTGCATAAAGCTTGGGGAACTAGGCTCAAGCTCAGCATAGCTTTCCATCCGCAGACGGACGGTCAGTCAGAGCGTACCATCTAGACTTCAGAGGACATGCTACGCGCCTATGCATTAGAATGGACAGGACATTGGGATGACTATATTTGTTTGGTCGAGTTTGCCTAGAACAACAGTTGTCATGCCAGTATCAAGCATCGCAGAGATCTATCATTTCAAACTGGGGATCGTGTATTCCTCAAGGTATCACCAGCATGCAGGGTCAGACGTTTTGGCCTCAAGGGCAAGCTCAACCCTCACTACATCGGACCGTTTGAAATTCTCGAACGTGTCGGAGAAGTATCCTATCGATTGGCGTTACCACCTCAGCTTTCACACGTTCATAACGTGTTCCATGTTTCACTAATCAGAGGGTACAATTATCATGAACTTCACAAAGTTAATTATCCACTCGATCATATTCGGGATGACCTATCTTATATTGAAGAACCCGAAGCAGTCTTAGATCGCCAGGATCGAGTTATGGGAAGGAAAACCATTCCTTTCGTCAAGATCCTGTGGAGGAACCATACCGAGCGGGAGGCCACTTGGGAAACAGAGGAGTCTATACGGACTTCTTATCCTCACTTCCAGTTTTGATTCGGGTATGTCTTTCAGTTACACGTCTTTCAGCTTATATGTTTTTCAGCATTCATGGCCTTTCAGTCTATGTGTCATTCAGCTTAAATAAACTTCCCAGCTTAGTTTACCTTTAATTCAAGGACGAATTTCCTTTTTAGAGAGGAAGAACTGTAAAACACCGGCATAATCGTATCTTTAATTCGAGGACGAATTATTTTTTTTAGAGGGGAAGAATTGTAAAACCCGTATTTAAGAATTCCAAGAATATTAAATACGCACACTCAATTTCAGTTAAAGGTTATAAATAATAATTATTCAGAAATAATTATTAAGTTTCAGAAAAAAAAATACGTGTGCATTATTTATGATACAGAAAAGAGTAATTATTATTAACACGAGAAACATATACGAGATACGTGAATAACTTTAAAACGAAAATAATAAAAACGAAAACTTATGTATTTCAAGGGGGTCCGGTTTTTAAGTGTTAACAAGAGGCATATGGGCTTTTGGTCCAGCCATCCCATATCCACACTACAAGAAACAAAAAAAACACAGCCTTCACTCCATACGTTTAAAAAAAAGAGAAAACAAAATTAGGGGTTTCACCTATGTGTGTGGCCACCGAGTTAGACAAAAAATGAGGGGGTTCAACTGGTTTGCTTCAAGAAAAATAGTACACGATCTTCATTCCCTAGCCAATATATTTAACGGTAATCATCTTGTTCTTCCCTTATTTTCTTTTAAATCGTTCGAACATATTATAAAAAAAGGAAATCAGTAAATTAGTTTAAAGGTGGTATCGGGTTGGATGGCTGCACAAAAACCAAGACACCACCATGTTTTGGTGGTGTGAGTTGATGCCCAGCCGAGACAGCAAGTCTCGGTGGTGCTTCCTTTTGGTCAGCCGCGAACAGAAACCACCCCACGCAGGAGGTATGAGATCAAAGGGGTGTCGTGTGTGTTGTGGTTCAAGAAACCAAGACCAAGAGGTCTCGGTGGCCCTTTCTCTGCCCAGCCATGACCCACACAGGGGCGGCTTGGGGGCTGGTCCAGCGACCACAGCCGAAAAACCCCAACCAGGGTATTTATTTATGTAAGGGGGTGTTTGGTTGTACTAAACAGTGGGAAACCTTATTAAATCGATGGGAAACCTTATTAAATAGAGGGCAGTGGGAAAAGATTTGGACATAAATATTAGTGACGTTGATATAAGATTAGCGACAGATTAGCGACGTTAAATTCTGTTGCAGTTTAATAGTAACAGTTTTATTGACAGTTTTTAAGCCCAGTTTTTAGTCATAGTTTTAGTGACAGAATTTTCTGTCGCTAAATCTAATAGGCAGATTTAATATATATATATATATATATATATATATATATATATATATATATATATATATATATATATATATATATATATATATATATGTGTATATATATATATATATATATATATGTATGTATATATATATATATATATATATATATATATATATATATATATATATATATATATATATATATATAAATATATATATATATATATATATATATATATATATATATATATATATATATATATATATATATATATGTTGATTGTTTTAGTGCGACCGAGAAAGGGGTATCTTGGTAGGCTCGGGATATAGTTAAAATAATAAAAATGAAGATTTTTAAATTATACCTTTTATTACTTAATTTTATAAATGTCTTAATTGTAATTTAAATGGATTAGATTAAAATAGTTTTATAAGATTTAAAAGGGTATAGATTTATTAAAGAAAGTATAATTTATTTTGCAAACGTTCTAATTTAGGAAACTTTCTATCATTAGCAGGTTACTAAATATAGAAATAGTATAACGTCAGAATACGTGTTATACCGTAATTAATAATTATAACAGGAATACGTTAATCAGAAATATTAGAACATTCAGACTTATCAGTTTATATATTAACAGTATTAGAAGAATAAATAAATTAACTAAGTACAGTTGAGATAAATAAAATAAACGAATATCAGTTAACTTATTCGCGTCCTTTATTCATGTAGCTCGCGTGAAATCAGAGTAGACTTTCTGTCAGTTGATCTCGGTCGGTTACTGGACACGAGGTACGGATTTTTCCGTCCTTTAGTAAGGACTTCCTTCTATGCATGATTAGGATTTTCCGTTTGCAGCCAAATGTTTTGCCCAGTATATGTTTAAGCTTATCATTAATCATTTTAATAACTAAATAAATTGCCTGAGCATTATATACAAGCATGACCAGTTTATGTACTAGTTACGGAGGTACCGTAACCATGACACTAGAGGCACCGGTGTCATGACTCCTCTGCGAGGGAGAGATTTCTCGCAGCGTCCCATTTATTTCAGCTTGGCCATTTATCAGTATTATCAGCGATGCGTATGAGTGCATCCTAGGCTTATCAGTTTACAGTTATCAGGTGAATGTGGTGTGTGCTCTACATCCTTCACATTGGAGTTGATCCAGCCACCCAGCACATTATTAGAGGTCATCCCTCTACAGCATGACAAGGTCACCCCTCCAGTTATTCATGCAACAGTTGTTACAGCACATGACCTATATTAGCTCTTGGCAATTAAAATATAGTAAATGCACGTTTTCAGATTTAACAGTTAATAATTTAGTTTTATTATTTATAAATCAGACTTTTCATATTTTATAGAGCTTGCCTCTAATTTCATAACAGTTTTAGTTTCAGTATTTGTTAGTTGTTCTATTCCAGTACATTATTATCATACTTCATATCCGTTCACTGAGCGTTATTCTCAGTCGTAGTTTTCCTTTCATGTTCCAAACGGTAGGTACACAGGGATGCTCTTAGGACATCTGAGAGAGTACGTGCATTGGATGGGAGCTATCCAGACTCCTTTATTTTATGCACTCATACATTACTTCAGTTGTTTGGAAATTGTTTAGTCCTTTTCCTTTCAGTATTTAATCTTTATATCTGAGCTTATGTTTGAATTACCGAGGTTTGATTTCGGTATTTCCGTTACGGTCAATTAATGTTTAATACATTACCTTGCATGCTTTGATGACACGCCATAAATACACGTAACTGTCTACTTATTCAAGTGGGGTGTTACAATCAGCTTCTAGATTCATTAGATTGAATGTTGGATTCAAGAATATTTATCACATCAGGAATCGTCATATCAACTGGAATTTCAATTATACATTAAGTTACAATACTACTTACAAATTTATTTACATATAAAAATGGTTGAACAATTTTGACTTTATTAATCATATCTAATTTACCATTTACACAAAAGTTTATCAATTTCAAAATGTTACCGACCATAAACAAAAGAACTTTCGATCACATCATTACAGTAATACAAATCTTGCTTGACAGACTATAAAAAAGAGAAAAACAAAGGCAGTAAATTAAAAATCCATCATCCCATTGTTTCAAGAGGAGCTAGCAATGTCAATACTAGATATTCTTGTCAAGCGCATAAGCAATAGCAGCTGAAACATCTGGTCAACCAGACTGAATTGTTGGCTCACTCTTGAACCTCACAAGAAACTTCACGCGCAGGAAATTGTTAGCTTTAAAGTAACTGCTTAACATTTTCCCCTCAGTTTGCTGTTGGCAAGAATAAAAAAACAAATTTTAACAATGACATGAAAATGAAAATATAGGGGCGTCGATTTTCTACAATGACTGAAGTGATATAGCTGGTTTCATTCATTAAAAGTATGCTTTGTCTAATTTTGACCCACTCGACTTGTTTTGGTTCGTTTTTTTTCATTGGACATATTTGACCTATTAAAAACATATACATGGCTGAATGAATGTATTTGTGTTGCTTTACTGATATGGTAACAGGTTTGTGGGATTTTGTGTGCTCACAACTTTCATGTAGGATGCATCGATGAATGGCTTAGGCTTAATGTGAAATGCCCTCGCTTCAGGTCTTCTGCATTTCCAAACCTTGACCTTAGCGCGGTGTTTGCTATCCCTGCTGATCCTCATGGGTCAACTATTGCAACAACTTGGAAGAATTACACTTAATGAGTAATGAACATAAAAATTAAAAAGGAAGAAAGAGGAACCGCCTAGCTATGAGGTACAAAAACCGACTTGAGTTGTTAATCTTTTTCATCTTTAAAGTCCATATTCCAACGTAATCAGACTAAACCGTTGATGATACACACGTTATAAATTTCATTGCTATTGCCTTGGTAATGGGCGACTTATTTGATTTTACATTGGGGTGCATTCTAATAAAATGGTCCAAAAATAAATTTTACACTAAAATTTAATTTTATTTGCTGAGTCATGGGGGTGCCGCCCCCTGCTGTTTCAAAGTAGTTATGCCCCTTATCATGTGTAATAATCTATGAATGTCCAAACGTTCTTTTGAAACTCCTGTAGTAAGCTTAGTGTTTTTATAGGCGAACCAGCGAGTAGAATGAAACAATAATTGAGAACTACATAAAAAACCTAACTCATATGTAGAAACATTACTTTTTAGGGAGGGGATTTTGGCACCACTGTCGTATTGTGCATCCACCCTTCAACCAAACATTAGTTTCTGCTAGAAACGTTATTATATTGAAAACTAAATTATCAACTTCTTGTTTTTGATAGAAAACTATATTTTAAACACAGAGGTCATAGATTTCCAGTCATCTTTTAATGGTATCAGATGTGTAATGGAAAATTCCAAGTGATTATATGAGTCCAATATGCAAAAGCAGAACAATCAATGGAACAACTTTTTACACAATTTCCTTACCGTTCTTTGATTGTACCGAGAAGCTGATAACACATATACTTAGGTAGTGATTTTACTATTACTGATTATGATTACAAACATAAGTATTATTAAAAATATAGAAGTGCATCGGTATAATCTGGGGAAAAGAGATGGTAACCTCGAGATTCACTTGATTCTGATCTCACATGTTTAGTTCCAGGAGGTTGTGTGAATAAATGGGTGTCGAAGTTTGTTTGACTAAGATCTATGACAACATCGTTCAAGCTTTTCCAGCATCCTCATCACTTGTTTGATGTTCAGTAATAATAGCCGAAAAGGATATGATCATTTACTTTCTTATGTTTAAGAAACCAACGTATATTAAAAAAATACTTACGTGTCAAGGGTTTGTTCCTCACTGGCTTGCTCTTTCTTAACTACATCGTAGTTATTGTTGCCACCTTCTGCTGCATCTTTATCTTTCTTGTTTTTCTTCTTCCTACTCCGCTTCCCATATTTCACGAAACATATTAAGACGAACAAATGTATAGGACTAAACTTCTTCCTTTCAATTTTCATATTTTACGTTTAACCTTGTCGTTATGAATTATGAGAGTTTAAAACAATAAAGGGGTGATTACATATGATTGTAACCTGCATAAATCAATCCGTAAAGTCGAATTAAAAACTCTGGCCAGTTAAAGAGATAAAAGACGAAAGTTGCAGATCATTTATCTCTTATTCCTGCATCTTTATGTCAGCATTGAAATCACAACAATGATTCTAAAAAATTGAATATTAGAATACATTATCAGTTGTTTTATCTTATAATGGGATGGAGCGAATTTTAGTATCGGTCTTTCAATTTATGGGAGTGTTACCAGTGTAGCTCTTCACCTGGGGTTCAAACAGAGATTCAGACTTTAGTTATGGGCATTTTCAAACACAAACCTGTAGAATCAGAATTAGAGGCTCCCGAGACTTAGAATGGGATGAAGCGAATTTTAGTCTTGGTCTTTCAATTGAGACTCTATAGACCTAGCAACTGATATCCTCAAGTTAATAAACTCATTACCTGAGTATGAGCCTTCAATGCTTTTGTTGATTACTTCATCAAAATACTTAGTGTTATTAAGAAGCCACCCAAGAACTTCCCCCAATCCATCATATAAGACACAAGATGAGCTGGGCGTTGTGTTACAAACTCTTAAAGATACTTCTGACTGCACATCCCAAAAACGTAATCAAATTCTACACAATAAACCAAAAAAGAAACGAAAAACATAAAAAGATCACAACTAAAATCATGGAACTTCACGTCATTCACATGTACTAGTTGCAGTGATAATTCTAAATCTTGTTTTGCTTGCAAAAGAGAAACCGTCCAAATGGGTCAAAAAGCAATCAATTTTTACCCATTTTCTTTACGTAGATGACGGTATTCCGAAACCATAGTCAAAGCATGTACCTCATTTCCAGCTTTGAATGCCTTGATAACCTTTTGCAATCTTTAGGGTGTTTGGCTTCTTTTTAACAGGATCCAAACACTCCTTCTGCAGCAGAACATGAGAATAGTAATAAACCTATATCATTAATATATACCTCCTCTTAACTAAATCACCGGTACATGCGTATTATTTAAATTTTCAAGGGGATTTAATAAAAGAGCATCAGTCACCTAACACTGCCTATGCCTGAGTGGACTCTCATTGTTTGGTTTTGTATTGCAAACATATAAACATATGCTAAATTCATGTTATTTGGTTTGTTCATATAGTTACAAAAACCAATTTGGGAAACATACATCTGGACATAAAAAATAAGGAGAGTATGAATGACTTACCAGGCCTTAGGGCCTTTAAAATGAACTAGCATTATATGTATGAAACAGAAGAACCCTTTGTTCAAATTCAACTCAAAACCAACCACTTTAATGCATAGTTTGTAGAAAAAAACACATTTAAGATACAAATATATAAACAACCAAAGAAAGATGCAATGTTAGTTGTTAACAGTATAAACTAACATGAAAATCTACGAGGAAAAGGCATGTAAGACCACCAGCTTGTGCGATGTTTGACGTACTATTAAAACCGGTACAAACAATACAATTCAAGTCTTTACCCACCGGAAATCCATCAAAAAACTAAACTTCTTTTGGGACTACGGTCCAACTTAAACGAACTCCTATAAATCCAGAATACTTGGAGAAAGATGCAGTTTCAATATATTGCAACCTGCCCAAAAATAAAAATAAAAAAAAAACATATTTGTACATAAATATATTCACAAAAAGTGAAAACCAAATTTACAGTAAACATTATATCAAACTTACACAGTAGGTGCCAACATTATATCAAACTTACATAGTAAAGTATATCAAATTTTCACCAGTAGGCGTGTTAGAGGTGTAAAGAAACCCATAAAAATATTAGGCAAATTCACATCACATCTATAAAACAGATGGTTAAAGAAAGAAGATAAAAGTCATGGATATTGTTAGCATAAATCAAAATAAGGAGATAATATTAAAATTAATAGCAAAATATTATAGAAGAAACGCGAATGGTATTATACATATAAGAAAAATGCATACCAATTCTTATAACAATAGTCAAACATAAGATCAGAGTTTTGTAAAAAATAAAATACACGTTAGGGTTTGAGAAAAAGAAGTAGTAGTTATTTTGCTTTTTAATTTTTAATATGTGCAGGAGGTATAAATCTATAATTTGAAGGATATTTTCATATTATTTTAAAAAAATCAAAAGATATCAACGTATTTTGAATCACATTATATATCTTATAGTAATAATTATGAAGTATATTCCATACACATAAATTGATTTGTTTTTTTATAATTTATTAATATTGTTTTGAATAGAAAAACACAAAAGAATAGTTGGCTTAGTTGGTAAACTTGTTAACATGTTTACATGTTAATAACCAGACCCGAGCTTAAACCTTGCTAATGGCATATTCTAACTTTTTAATAAAATTTCGAATTAAAATAATTTTAATTAAAAAAATGAATTTTCAAAATTATTACCATATAAAAATGAAAAATACATTAAAAAACACAAAATCCAAATTTCAAAAAAACGATTTACATATATATATATATATATATATATATATATATATATATATATATATATATATATATATATATATATATATATATATATATATATATATATATATATATATATATATATATATATATATATATATATATATATATATATATATATATATATATATATATATATATATATATATTTGCACCTACCGCCAGGCTAAAAAAAGGTTTGACAAATTTCATATTGTAAATTGATTTTACAGTCTTATCATTCGTAGGTCTAAATGCTTTCAGACGCGTTTTTTAAGTTAGCTATTGAATCTGAATAGTAATACGCCTAGATATGAATGGAAACAGTAATGCTTTTGCGGCCATCATTTTCATGTAAAATGTTACATATGGAAGAAAACTTTTCTAATAGATTTTGTAAAATTCAAATTGCCTATATCAACACTCCTCAATCTATTTTAGAAAGACCAAATACCAACACTAGAAATGTAGAGTTGTTATCGGTTCACAAACTTATGTGATATGTACTTTCAAATCTTGCAAATGAGCCCCATGTCCAGCTTTTATTATTCGTAAATGACCACCATTGCTGAAATTGTAAGTTATTTAGGTTATAGAAAAAGTAAATTCAATGTTTTCTAATGACTATCATTTCGCAATACTATATACATGTTACGTGATCAAGTTTCCGAGAGATGTTTTAAGCTGTCTTATAAAGCACCACTACCACTTTATGCCGCGTTATCTCCACAAATGTCATGTCAATGGTGTCTTTGTTGGAATTTAATATCTAGTTAACCATGTAACTACGAATACGCAGCGGAATGGATCTAGTTTGAGCAATTCTGATTAACACGTAATTAATAATAAACAATAAAGGAAACGCGAAAACTAACCTTCGTCCAAAAGCAATGAAACTAAAACGAGTGATAAAATATACCACCTCTACGGTTTCTCACACAAACACTACTAATGAGTACGTCCCGGTAATGCTAGCCGAAACCAACGTATACCCAAGCACCAAGTGTCGTAGAATAAAACGGATCAAAAACAAAAACAGCCTAAACTACAATTTTGTCTGATATCCTTCATTGTCCAATAAACCAGATCTTTGTATTGTCCGATATCTAACAACAATGTCCGACTAGAAAACCCAGTTCTATCCGAGAACGATCAGTAGAGGCCAAAAACCTTCAATAAGCTGTTGCACCTTTAACATCTTATAAACCTTCATTTAGGACTTTGTTTTAGCAGCCTTAGAATTGATTCTAAGTTACTAAACCACCTTGGATTGAATATAATGCAAGTGTTTAGTTGTGAGATAATTAATCGAATTATATAAACGCTAATTAGGGTTTATAGAACCGATTTATGAAGATGGGAAAAGGGACAGAGATTCTTATGGTTTTGTTATGCCAATTTGGTGATTTATGAGCAGGGGTTGAGGGGTTTATATACCCCTCAAACCCTAGTCTAGATAAACCTAAACTTTCAAGTTTAGGCTTTATCCCAAACACCCCATAACTTATCACAACTCTTTAAATACTTATCATAAACCTCTTTATCTATTATCTCAGCATTTAAACGAATCTAGACAGTCTTAGTTCCCTTCTAGAACCTTCTATGGGCCAGACATTAAGGTTTAAGACAGTAAGGAACTTGTCTAAAACATTTTATGTCCAAACGGGTCAAAATGGGTCGTTTTGAAAGCTTCAGACGTGGATCATAATACGTACTCTTGTGTTCTAGTGTGTGCCCCAGATAGGCTCACACACCCATAGCCACATTTGTGCATTCCAACGAGCATGAATTAACAGCTCCCACTTGGTCGTTGGAGTAGACAACACAAATGTCAACGACAGAAACGTCTAGCAACACTCACACTCGTTATTTAACTAGAGGTGTCTGAGATATAGTTTCATTGAACATTCTCAGTATCATGGTCATTATATCTTGTTTTTATCATCCTTTGTTATAGATACCGTTAAACCATGGATATGGATCCTAACTCATTCCATATAGTTTAACAATTTAGATTCTCGTTATTGAATTCAATTCAGATATACCAAATGTAACCAAGATTCATCTTGCATTACCATTTGGGTTCGGCTAAACAATTATTTGATTAATTCTAGAGAGGCGCCATGGTATCATTCTGCACATACTAAGTGGAGTAACAAATCCTTTATTGACTACAAGTGTTGTGGATGCTACTTCACATCACTCCAAGAAATATCTTTTATAATGTAACACTCTCAAATTTCGTATCGGTACAGCGGAAGGGTCAATAGAGTGTTACGGGATAGCACAATAACTCAAATCATAGACAATGCATAAAAAGGGTTGTACAAAGCCATACATGCATTCATCCGAATACAAGTTTAAAGTTTACACAAGGTCCCCCGGTTTTTACAGTCATAAAGTTTACAAAACATATTTCGAATGAATATTATTATTAAGTGGGCCATCAGAGTCGATCTCCGTCCAAGTTACCTTCAAGCACCTAAGATAAAACATGTGAAAAATTAATCAGCGAATGCCGAGTGAATTCATAGAGTTTAGTAAAAACTGTTATATAAAACAGTTATGTAAAGCAGAACACAAGCATAATATCAGTAATAAGACCCCATATTGCTAGTCAGACAATATATTATAATTCAATTCATATATCATACATTATTCCTGAGACCGCAGCCTCAGTGTTACCATTATCATTATTATTTTCGGATTATTATAAGCCGCATGACATTGTTGCCTTATTATAATATACAACGGGTCACGAGCCCGACAAATATGTGCCCATCTAAATCAGTTTGTCGTCACTAATATCACACTATATAAATCCTCTCATACATAAATTTGCTTGCCAATCAATGTGGCGCGAGGGGGATCAACCGTCAAGACGCGAACTAGTGTGATCTTCCCCAAATAGTACTATTATATGTATAAGCGTCTACCAACTCCCGGTAGTTCACAATTCATGCTAATGGGAGTTATAGTGACATAACCTAACTAATAATAATCCATTTCAATCATTCATTGGGTCATATAATCAACTGGGTCCATATCAATAAGCATACAATCGGGACTACTTGTGTTCTATTTTTATTAAAACTCGCATGTTATCTCCCTCGCGGGTTTACAAAACATTTCATAAAACATTTAAAATAGTGTGAGGCTATGAACTCACTTTGGTTGGGAAAGGCGGGTTATCGGTTATTAGGAAGTACGGTGCGTGCCTCGATCACGGGAAACTTAAACAAATAATACTCGATCTTAGACTATGTCAAATAACATTTATAAAAAGTTGTTATGTGTATGTAATAATGTCATAAACATGATGATCAAGTGGGATTTTATCACCTTATACAACATTATTAGTTGTTAAGTATTTAGCTAACTTAGTCTAATTATACTTTTTTTAGCCCATGTATATGTTAAGGCCCAATAGGCCCATTAAGAGTCCAATATCTTTTTATTAGTCCATTTATCTATTTAGGACCAAGCTTATACTCATATGTTGGGCCGAAGTGGGTTGAGCCCATGAGCAAGTCCAATAGTGCTAAACCAAACTAGTTGGGCCTAGTGGTCCAATAAGGCTAATTTTGGTCCACTACGGGTCCATATGTTACAAAGCTCGGGTTTGTCTATTTTTACTTGCTAAATGTGTTTACATATCAGTAGATGTTGTATAAAAATGTTACATTAGATGGGTCTGACCATCTAAGTTTTATTTGGTGAAAACGTCATCCTTTCTGTTTTAGCCGAAAAGACGTAAAAGTTATATATATAGTTTGTAGTTAGAAAACATTTGAGTTTTATTTTTATAAAATGTGATACTTATTTACTATAGTATATAAACATATTATATAGTATTTATTATCCTTTATTTACTTTTACATACTTATTTTATATATTAATTTACTTCAAGTGGCATTTTAATATTATATAACTTATAGTGAAATCTGATGTCAAAAGTCATGTTCACCTTTTTTATCATATCTTGAGTTCTATAATGAGTTAGAACCCTAAATTTTTACTGTAGAAACGACATGATGTGCTCTACAATTAACTCTTCTATGGCTCCTTCTCAAATGTTGGAAATATATTTTTACGTATTTAGGAAGATTTGGTCACTCTAACAATATATCAAGTAGTAGCTCGTAGTCTAGATATCTTTTAATATATCAAACAAGGAAAAGCCCGGTCCATGCTTGTATGGCCGGCGGCCAATTGTAAGCCCAAACCCATCTCATGGGCTTGGGTATATAAACCCTCTCCTTTGATGGAGAGGGTGGTGGTTTCATTCATTTTTACACATAGTTAATCACTTTCTCTCTCTAAAGTATGTGTGAAATCATCTATCTTTCTATCTCTTTCTCACTCTAAACATAAGCTAGATTTACAATATCCTACAAATGATATCAAGAGCCATGGGATGATTGTATTGTTTATGTGTTTGTGTTCTTGATTTTAGTTGCTTTTGATCTATATAAACCCACGTCCAAAATGTTTTTGTGTTTTTTATGTTTTTTTCTTGATACAAATCTTCTACATAGTTGTGGTAGAGATTTGGTATATTTACTTTGGCTAAAAACACAAAATTTTTGGGTGTTTGGATCAATTTTTGGCTTAAAATCTCGAATTAGGTGTGTTTTGTCCGAGAAAAGTGGAAAATTTGTACACTGTTTGTACTATTGCGACACTTATCCCATCGCAATATCTAGGGTTTTACATTGCGCTCCGTATTGCGATTGGCATTGCGATTGGAGTTCATTTTGTGACATTGTGATCCGTATTGCGATTGGCATTGCGATTGGAGTTCATTTTGTGATATTGCGACAGGGTATTGCGATTGGAATATTGCGATATGACTTATTGTGATTGGAATATTGCGATAGGATTTATTGCGATTAGAGTATTGCGATAGGACTTATTACGATACGTGATATTGCGACAGGGTATTGCGACAGTATTGTGATTGGAAGTATTGTGATAGGATTTATTGCGATTGGACTTATTGCGATACGTTACATTGCGACAACATTCCTTTTAGGCATTGCGATAGAACAACAAGTATTCCAAGATTTTTCAAAAACGTGTTTTTTGAATTTTGTCTTGGAATTTTTTGTTTATCTAGAACATAATTTAGGGGATTTTAACATTATTTCTCGGCTTCAACACACAACATCAAACACATTTACTTTCTCTCATTGATCGATCAACTTTTTAAATCTTTACTTATAGAAATGGAGTACACATCTCTTACGGATAAGTCCATCCTCTCGGGTACGGATTATCGTCCACCAATGTAGGTCAAAACTATGTACGAGGATTGGGCTTCCCGCATGGAACTTTATATGTTGAACAAGGAGAATTGACATCTTATTTGGGCATCGGTGCTTAATGGAGCATTGGTATATGGTACTGTGACGGAAGGTGCTGTTACTCGTCCTCGAACTACGGGTGAATTAATGGGAGATGCTAAGATACAAGATAAGTGTGATAAACAAGCTACAAATATCATTCTCCAAGCCCTTCCTCCAGATGTCTACAAACTCGTCAGTAAAGATAAAGTTGCCAAAGAGTTATGGGATAGAATTCGTGTTCTAATGCAAGTCACCTCGTTAACTAAACAAGAACGAGAGTGTAAGCTTTATGATACTTTTGATAAGTTTGCCTATGTTCCCAGGGAGACTCTCAATGATTACTATCTGAGATTTACCCTATTGTTGAATGAGCTCAATATCTATGGAATGGCAATTCCCACATTTTAATTAAACATCAAGTATTTGGACACTCTTCCTTCAGAATGGAAAAAGTACGTGACGGATGTTAAATTGGCTAAGGACTTGCATAACACCAATGTGGATCAACTTCAAGATTTTCTTCAACAACACGAATTCCATGTGATCGAGGCTCGATTGTCTACACCTCAAGTTCATGATCCACTTGCCATGTATGCTTCTCAACAAAACATGGCTTATACTTATCAACAACCATCATACTTGCAGCAGCCACCACACACACCTATCAGCAACTACAGCAACCATCTTAATCAACCATTAATGATGCCACAGCAATCATTTCAACAAAGTGTTCATCAACAATCTTTTCCACAGCAACAACCACATCAGACATCACCATCACAATCCAACACTTCTCCAATGGGCTATACTCCTCAGCAAGGATATATTCCAATTGAAGCACAACCAGCGCAAGCCTTCTACTCCAATGAACTTCCACCAATCCAAGCACCGGTCTTTACTCCAAATGATACGCCAGCTGATGTTCTAAACCATCTCACAGCCTACTTGTCAAAACTTGTTGCAACTAGAGGATTTCCACCAACAAACAATCAACTCCGAACCTCTTCAAATCCTCGACAACAAGCCACTGTTCAAGATGGTCAAGTGACGGTGCAACCTATTCAGGGAAGGAAAAATTCATATGGACCTCCTACAAGGACTATGAATGCTCAAGTTGTGAATTCTCAAGCTAATGGAAATGGAAGCCCTATTGGTTCACAAAAGGTTGTGACTTGCTACAATTGTAGAGGAAAAGGTCATATGGCTAGGGAATGCACTCAGCCAAAAAGGAGAAGGGATGCAACGTGGTTTCGTGAGAAGATGTATTTGGTCGATGCTCAGTCTAAGGGAAAGATTTTGGATTCAGAAGAGTTAGCATTTCTTGCAGACCCAGGGGCAGCAGATAATGAAGGCATTGCAGTCGTTTCCACTTCTAATGCAGTTTATCAAGCAGATGATCTTGACGCATATGATTCAGATTGTGATGACATTCACTCTGCCCAAGCTGCTCTCGTTGCTAATCTCTCTTACTAGGATTCTGATGTCGTCAGTGAGGTACCAACCACATCTAATAATATTGATGATAACCAACATCAAGTTGGGCATGAAAATGACAACCTCGAACAGCATTCGGGAACTAGTAACTCAAATGATGTGGTACCCAATCCTTCACATTTGAGTGAACCTTAACCAAATGCTACGACGGGTATGGAATCTTATGCTCAACATGATTTGGTCATGGTGCCTAAACATATTATTGATCAAATGCATATGGCTCTTAGAAAATCCGTAGATACGAATTCCACCCTAACATCTGAGCTTGCGTTGCATAAAGAAAAGGTCAAAGCTTTTGAAATGGTCCCTCAAGCTGAAAAAATAACTTATTCTGAATTTGACCAATTTCATTTTGAAAAGATTGAACACTTAAATGAAATAGAATCATTAAAACCTAATCTTTCTAATGAATTAAAAGCAAAAGAGTCGGTTGTAAATGATTTTCAGAAACTTAAAAAAGATTTTAAAACTCTCGAGTCTAAAAAGTTTGAATCGGAAATTAATGCTACCAAACTTCTTAAATTCAAGGAACAACATCTTTTAAAACAATACGCTTCCACAGAAAAGGTTCATCTTTTAACTAAATCGTTTAAAGAACTCGAACTTAAGCGTCTTCAAGATTTGCCACCTAATCCCGGTTATGCAAAACAAGCTCAGGAATATATTTCGTGTCTTTATGATGTGACCCTAATTGGAAATCAAAAGAAGCACCTTATGTTCGTAGTACTGAGGAGACACAGTCACTTGCGGAAGAAACTCATTCTAAAATGCTTTCAAAATTCCATAAGATTGATTATGATCAGTATAACAAAGATCAATTGTATAAAAAGACCCGTATTCGTTTACAAAAGGAATTAGCTCAATTAACCGTTTTTGTGCCTCAAAGTTTGTCAACGGAACACCCTCCTAGTACGTCTCCTACACTTGTCAAAAAGGATTTAACTAAGTTAATTCCACCGGTAAGTAAGGCATCTGTTAGCTTAAATGCGGTGCACCAACACTTAGCCGATTTTTACAAGGTCATTTTGGAACGTACGACGGCTTCGGCCATAACGGAAGGTGAATGGAATTTTGAGCACACAAGAGCTGCATTTCGATACGAAATTGTTCCATTTGTAAACAATGTTAAAGCTTGTCTTAGTACTATTGATCAAGATTTTCTTTTGGAAATAGAAGAAGTTAGACATGTTTTCAATGAAATGGATGATGCTTATGAAAACGGTTTACTTGAAATAGAACGGGTTTCACGCCAAAATGATAAGCTTCTGAAGCAAGTGATGTCTCATGATATAGTTTCTGTCTGTGTGAATATAAGTGTTGATAATGATTATATTATGCATAATGTTGAATCTATGGATAATGTGGTAGATAGCACTTGTCACAAATTTGACGCTGAATTTTTAAAGCTTCAAGATTATTATACTTTGCTTTCAAAAAGTTTTGATGAGATTCAAACACATTGTATTTCGCTTGAATGCAAGCAACAATTTATTCAGGAAATCTTTGAAACGTCATTTGAAGGTATTAATATCGATGATGAAAATTTTCAAAAGAATTTTCGATTGAATTTACAATCAAAACAGCGTCAGCCAAGTGACAAGGTTGCTAAATCTTTGCCGATAGACATAGAGAAATCTAAGGAGCTTAACTGTGTGAACGTACTTGATGCCGCTGAGAATTTAAAACTTGATCTAGATAATCGAGTTTCCAATATTTTGTCCAAAGTGATAACTTAAAACAGAAAAATACACAACTCTTAAATTCAGTAAAGCCCGCATGTGCTAATACCACTGCACAGAATCAATCTTTGATTGAACAATTGAATCGAAAGTCGGTGGAAATATCTGATTTGAGGGAACAAATTTGTGATAAAAATCTGGCCTTGGCTGAGTTAAAGGAAACACTTCGTATTCTAAAAGGGAAGAATGTTGTGGATAACGCAGCCACTATCTCAGCATCGTTCTCTAGTGCGATCAAAAGGAACCTTATAGCCGTCACACCATTTAATAAGGGCCCTAGGACTAAACCATCTCAAACTTTGGTCACTAAAGATAAGGCGGAATCAAAACCAGCTTCTAATATTCCCGTGTTGCCTTCTTCAGGAGTAAGCACCACTACTAAGGCTCAAATATCTAAGCTTAAAAGAAACAAGAAGAATGATAGGATCTTGCCCCCATCTAGTAGTCAAGTGAAGAAGAAAGTAGAAGCCCATCCGAGGAATGTTATTTCTGTTTTGAATAAAAAGAATCATGTAGCTAAACTTAAAGGCTCTGCGGTTTTGCAGCGTTCTAAGCCTACTGTGAATTCTAATTTGAAATGTTAGAATTGCAATGAATGTATGTTTTCTAGTCGTCATGATTCTTGCCTTCGTGACCATTTCAGTGGTTGTCCTATGAGCTACTAATTGCTACTATTTTGTAAACCATTAACTGTTTTATACGTTGTCATAATGTCACCTTATAATTAATTTGGTATTGTTTTACGATTTATTTTAACAAATTGTTGTTTACTTTGGTCTTACAAAATACTTACTGTAACATTAAAGTTGTTTCTTAAATATATCGCAAACTACTTGCATCCTATAAATTTATAAAATATTTTTAAATTCCATTTTACAAATGGCATGGTTTATATATATATACATAAGAAACGTTAGTTCGACGAAACTGAGCATTGCATTGCTAGTCCTAAATTATACATGGCCTGATCACCTATGTCTAATTTAGAAGGAGCCATGCTAGGCTGAATAGTAGTCACCTTAAAAATCTTGATAATAATCAACTTTTTACTTGTATTTATGATAAAGTTAAATAAAATGAAATAAAGTGAAAGGAAGTTTTGAAAACCTTTATATTTTATACAAGTAGCACAATTTCTATGCATCCGTATATGTTTTCTTACCTTCTCTTGAACGAATTACGCGCTTACGAGTACATTTTTACTCGACGATCGTTTTTCTACTTGTCACTTCATTTTATTTTATAACTGAATTCTTTTGACCGTTCGTCTAATTGCCGACTAATGATACTGGACTGGAAAGTCTCGATGTTTTATCCTTCGATCTCTACCAATCTTCTTTATGAGATTGGGTGGATCTTCGGAATGTCTCCACACGTGAATAATGAATTATCACTAGAGGGATTTCCATATATCCGGGATGACGTCCGTCACTCTTGTTTGTCTCGAAATCCACTCGTGTGAACCGTGCATTGACTTCTCTCTTTAAACACTAACATTATTCATTTGATTTATTTTAACTACAAGTGATTATTTAGAATTTTCTTGATTCGAAAATATTTGTGTGGATATTATTTTCGATCGTGTATCGACCACCGCGAACTTAATGAGATGATGTTGGTGAACCACCGACCACAGTCACGAAGTTGATGTCCTTTGTTTCTTATTACCTTTCATTAACGCCTATGTTGTATCCTTTACTTTAAAGAATTCATACGACAATTGCTTCGTCCTCTTTTACCATTTATTTCGTACTGATTGTTGACCATTATTTCCATTCGTGTTCGTTTGTTATCTTGTCACATCTTGAAACCCGAATATATCCTATGTTTATTTTGAAATAATAAACACCTTTATGTATTTCTACAACGTATTATAAAATTTTTGTGGAACTTTTATACACTTTCCAATGATTTTCAATTATCGAAATAACTATCACAAGTAAAAGGTTAAATTTATACATCATCATCTTTTGTATAACTAAAACTAATGTTTAAAATGAAATTATACTCTATCTTTTGAACTAACTGACTTATCATACTTTACTTTTGATGTAATGAAATTACTGGTTTAATTTATATTCCTAATAATGATTTAATTTGGAAATTTTATTTTCTAATTATAACCATCAGTACGAGTTTAATTAATTAATTCATGTCATTCTTTCAAAGTTTTTTTAAAGACGACCAAGATAAATATTGAAGTTATTTTACTTCTATTTTAATATATTGATGTTGTGTAAAAACACGTCTTTTAGGAAAAAGAACGTATAAAAGCGGCAAGTATTAAACTCGACGATTTAGGAAAACCGAAGAATCGAATAAATGCGGGTTCATTCTCGAAGGAGGTGTGTGGATTAATGTGCCAATATGTAAAATCAAGTTTGGATTAGTGTCGTTTTTGGTTGAGAAAAGAAGGAAAAATAAGACGGATTACGCTAAAAATTACCCTACGACGTATAACGACTGAAACCGTAACGAAAAACGAAAATGTCCTAAAAATTACCAAAAAAATAATATAGACTAAGAAAAATATAAAAATCACAAATTTGAAAACCAAATTGCCTAAAACCTTTTTAATAATTTTAAATTAATTTTTAAAGTCAATAAAAAACTCTAAAATTAAATAAAATTAAAAATAAGTTAAAATGAAAATTTTATGGATTGTAAACCTAAAACTATTTATTTAAAACATAAAAACTATTTTTCAAAATTTTAAAAACACTTCTTACTATTTTATATCTAATTTATAAAATACGTGAATAAAAATAACCTTAAAAAATTAAATACAAAAGTTAAAAATTTATTTTTCGTCTCAAAAAATCTTAAAATAATGTGAAGTCCTAGGAAAAATAAAAAAACTAAAAGCCACGCCAAATAAGCTGTTAATCAGCTTCAATAAGCCTGGACTGGATAAATTAAGCTAAAACAGAACACCCCTTATATAATTAATCTTGTAAACACTTAACAATAAAAGACCCAAGGGCAAATGGTTGAGGCGTTGGTGTGTGAGGTGGGTGGCGCAGGTTCGAGTCCTGGCCACGCCCCTTTTTGTAAACATATTTTTTTACTTTTTTTTTTAAAAAAAACTGAATAACAGTAACAATCTAACCAAAAAAAACTTAATTAAAACTGAATTAGACGAGAATAAAGCTGAAATAACGCAAAATGTGCACAGACTTTACTTTTGCTACTTTCTTTTCTTTGTTCTTAGTTCTTGCTGATATGGGAATTCTTGGAGCCCGAGATAGGTTAATGGTGGTTTGCTGGGCGCAGACGGCACCCCACAAGCGAGTGTACTCGTGGGAGTCAGACTCAAACACAACGAAACAACAAGGCAGCAATAATCAATACAGGCGCAGACAATGAATCAACCATATGCAGAAAGGTAATGGAGTGAAGGCTGTTAAGATGCAAACTGGTCTAAAAAGCTAGTCTTAGGAGCATAATAGCCGACTAAACTTGCTAAAATATACTCTATCCTAAATTCCAACTATGTCCAGTCCTACGTTAACCCGAAACCAAACCTTGTACCAAACTCCAAGTACCTACGCCTTAAAGAGATCACCTAAGATTGCTGAATTAAAAAGTAAGCAAGAAGAGTGGGGCTGTTGGGGGAAGTCTGATGCTAAATCAGCGACCTTTAGTGGTGTGTGAGCTACTCAAAAGCTACTAAACTCCAACTAGCAGCTACCCACACCCTAACACAACCTTTTACTAGATCTAAACCCAAAGATCACGTCCTTTTACTAACAAATAAGACTCCTAAATCTGATATTCATATGGACAGTGAAAGTGCATTAGTTTGTTGATATGATAGAACAAAATAGTGGACTATAGGGTAACTAACTTCAACTAAAAGGTTAATTATCTTAAATTACTTTAAGCTACAACATATAATACCAACTTAAAACCGCAAATACCTAAACTAAATCGTAACCCACCTAATGACTAAAAATCGTATCAAAGAAGGTCACAAACAAGTGACAGAATCTACTGATTATCTAACCACAGAAAAATATGAACTCCTGTTAAAACGCTACTTAAGTCCGAAAAACCAAATTTCAAAACCCCAAGATCAATGAGCTACAGTAGGTGTATGTGACATCAGACAGTGAACACTTGGGCGATTTTGGTGATCCGTTTTGAGCAACAAGTGGAATTATCCAAATGCAATGATTCAAATCCTATAAGCACTCTAATTCTAACCAATATTACTCGATTAAAGCGTAAAAAAAACATGAACTCAAAGGCAGATAGTGCATACGCTTAATGCTCCAATTGATGCACTTGATCACTAAACTTAAAACAACTTGTACAATCTCAAACTAACATGCATTTACACTAAGCAGAACCTATCAAATATCAAGCAACAATAATTAAAGAAAAACACAAATACAAGCAGATATCTCATACCCAACTAAACTTATATGGATCAAAAGGGTTCAAGCCACACTTACATCGGCTGATGCCTTCTTTTGTATATATATAGAGTCTATGGGGCTTTTGAGAAACGCTATCGTGTTGGAGGTTCAACAACTGAACCACAACAGAAGAGAAAAGATGGGTCAATATCTTCTTAAAACCTTACGGATTGCATATCTTCGTACCTGCACAACACAAAACAGAACAAGGGCTTCGTGTAGATTCACTTTTTGTTAAGCTTATTTTTCAAGTAAGCTTAACAAAAAGCTAATGCTACGGTTATGACAATCAACTAAAAAAATCAGCAAGATTTCATAAACACCTTTGAAAACAGAATTTTCAAAACAAATTTCGGGAACCAAATGGGATCAACTGAGTAAAAAAACGTGCTTATACAAGCTCAATCAGTTTGTTTGGATGTCAAGCAAACAAACCTACAAGCTCCTATAAGCTCAAGCCGTAAAACCAAAAGAGGGCCAAGTGTCCTTGTTCCCTGATTTAGCTTTAACGAAATCTAAACTAAGTCTCTTTTTCTGAAAATTAAACAAGTTACACTACAAAAATAAATTGGAACACAGACTTGCAATATTAAAAAGTTTTCATTTTCATTACTTTCTTAAAAATAAAAATACAAGCTGGAACAAAGGTGTGCTAACAGGCTAGCACCCTTTAAATACATGTCTATAGAAAATTCTAGAATGCAAATAAAAAATAAAAGATATTACAAACCCTAAGTTATAAATTGCCAGAAAAGCCCTTGTGGTCTTCTTTGGATCTTGAGGTCAAAGCTCCCATGTGATCAGTCTTGTGTATGCCAGCTGTAGGAGGAAATCTCATCCGTTTATTACTCCGTAGGGACCAAGGAGATATGTTGAACCGTGGATTTGGTCGGGTTTGGGGGTTTGTGTGAAAACGATGGGGAAGGGTTCATGTGAGTGGACAGCTGGTGGAAGTAGGGACCAAAATTGGGGTTGAAATGGATTAAGGATTGGCTTAATTAGTGATCTGGAATTAGCCAGCAATAACCCCTTTTGATTTATCATGATTCGATTCTAGGGTTCATTGGGTTTTTGGGTGTGTGTTAATGTGTGTTTTTGATTTTGTTTTGGGTTAATAGATGTGTTACCCGGTTTTAATAAAAGATTTTGAAAATAGATTATTATTAAACCAGGTTTAGTGGGTTTGATGAGTTGGCATCATGGTATTGGTTGTATGAAGTTTCATGTCTGCCATGTTTGGCCCTCCTACTCCCACAAATCGTTTAAATAAACTTTGATAATGCAAAATCAGATTTCCCTTTATAATATCTTTCATCCACTTGCTGAATTTGGCCCATCATATTTCCAAATTTTGAATAAGGACTATTGTTGCAATAAATGCAACATTCAAGGGCTATTCATGTAATATCTTCAAACATGGAGGACCTTTCTTGCCAAATCTTCAAAGATAAGGGACCAAATTGACAATCTTCAAAACGTCAAGGGTATTTTTGGATATTCATTACTCGGGCCCGGTTCTTTGTGCGGCTTCGTTTCCCGTGTTCGTTTTTGCTTGATTCTTGTAATCTTTTGGTGAATTCACGATATCCGTACCTGAAATAGACAATGAACAAACACAAGCATATTTTTGGGTATTTTGACGATATTTTAAGCGTTTTAAGCCCAGTTTGGACGATGAGACTATGTATAATTACTGTCTCATCACTCCCCCATACTAAACCATTGCCGTGTCCCCACGCAATGCTAGAATTAAGTATCGTAGCACTTCCAAAATTCATTTTATGATGATTTTTATTGAAAACATAAACTTAAATAAACTACTACACGCGTTTTAGACATAATGTATTGCTTTCATCAGGAGAACGTGACTTTTAGGATCATAGAACAAGAACACGTGAATGCTTCGTTAGAAATAATTTCGTCGTCCTCGATTTTCACTCAATTCCATGCTAAGCGTGTAACGAGATCATTGTTATTATAAGTTAGCAACACGAACACATCTCATGAGTGTTAATTACGAACCTAAACTCCCTTATTCCTACTTGGTATCTCTTATATTTTATTTTGTCTTAATGATCACGAGGATACATCATTGACTTATGTGTAAATAGAGATTAAGTCTAAAAATAGAGTTTTAACGGTGTAACCAAAATCATTAAATCAATAATTCATCCTAATAGACAACGATGTCAAAAAATTAAGTCAACAAGAAGGATCGATAAACACGGTTTTATAACGGTTTTGAACATGAGACTTATTACCAAGACTTTTATACGCCCCCTAACGGAAGGGCCTTATTATCTTTGGTTTACCTCCATCTTTTATTCAACTTCGCCATGAAGCTTTTATTATGACTTCGGTCTTGACTTGCCTTTTATTATCCGCCTCATCGGTGGTTTTATTAGCCAAAGACGTATATCCTCACGCTAAAGCGAATTTTGGATCTTTAAAGCTTCGAAGATTAAGGCTTGATTCACTTTCAATTTGGGCATAGATTTTTCGGCCTTGTGAGCTTCAAATTTTTGCTTAATTTAGGTGAGCACTTGAAATCTTATTATTAGGTGAAGCTTTCGATTATTCGGGTGCCAATACTTCAAAACCGTGACGCTGGCGATACCTTAATGTTTTCCCAATTTAATTACATGGAAGCTACCAAAACAAATTAGAAACCCAACAATAGTGACTAAACCGCTAAATCAATATTTATTAACAATGTATTATGCAAAAGCGTTGGGAGAATAAGCTAATAATTACTACACATAAGATCGTGACGATTACGAGACTTATAAATAACTCTATCATTTCTCGTCCTCATTTAAGAGACTTAGCCTAAAAAGTTAAGGAATCAAAGCTAAGTGCTCAACACGCACGGTCGAGTCAAAAATTACTCTCGTTCTCACCATCGGAAAACCTACATTCGTGTCTTAAACACTTATGAAAGAGTAGAAAAATTTTAAAATTTGGCCATTTTTAGCCTTATTTGCAATAAAACGACAACAAAAAGATGAAAATTGGATTGCGTGTTGACGTAAGCAAGGTGAAGTATCTACTCACCCCCCCCATACTAAAACTAAACATTGTCCTCAATGTTTCGAGTCTAGGGGTGTAAACACCCCCATACTAGAGACGAAGTCGAATGCTTAATCTCGAGCATGGAAAGGGTAAAACGAATAACCGAAAAGCCGTTTATGAATTGTGATAATAAGATAAACGTTAGAACATAAAAGGATATCATCGGATATCGGAATCTCCAAAGGCAACGATCGAAGCTCGAGTGATCCGTAAAACGAACACGAGAGGTTTCAATGATGACGATGAACCTAATGAATCACAATCACAAACAACCACGGAACAAAGGTTGGAAGAGCACAAGTCCCCTCGTTACATTAACTAAGAAAGCGATAATATTTACAAGGATAAGCATGAGAATCCCCCACGAGGCACCTTGTTTTTGATAACCAAGTCAAAAGCTCGACTCGAATCCCCATAAATGTGATCATTTAGGGATAATCTTGGTTTGGTCATTTTTGATGGGGCTTACATGATAAACAAGGCCCAAAAGTACATGGAGTACTTTAAAAACCCGATAAATGTATACCGGGGTCAAAGATAGCGTCTTCGTTTTCGGATGAAAGACGAAACAACGCTACTTCAACACAAACCCCAATGGGGTAGAAGAAAATAGATAAGAAGTAGAAAGGTGGGGCAATGGGTAAGGCAACATAATGAGCTACTCGAGGTAGACTCACACCAAGCAAACGAAAAGATTTTCCATTTATTGCATCGGTGGAAGATCGAGATTTCCCTTTACAAGCAATTCCGGGATCGTAAATCTCGTCCTCGGTGGTAAAGTGTGAAGGAACATTTGGGGCTTCCCCCATACTAAAACCACACACACCATCGTCAAAAGGAGTAGACGAGGTGTAGCACTCATAAAATGCGGTGATGACGGAGTTAAACATGTAGAAAAATCATTTAAAACATTTTTAAAATCTTTTCCTTTTTCATCATTTTTAAACTCTTTATGAAAACCCGATTTAATGATGTCGAAAACATTTGGCGTGTCAAATTCAAAATTAGTCGCGCTAAAAATTCTCACATTAAAGTCTTTGGCGGGAGGGGGTGGCGTATTATATAAGTTCTCAAAACGTTTATCAATAAAGAACACCGCCCCCTCGGGGTCAACATACTCTTCATCCTCATGAACGTCGATCTCATCGATTTCTTCATCAAAGATAGGCTTGTCAAACCAAGGTTTGTCATTCCCCTCCTTGAGTATCTTAGAAACTCTCTCGAAAAGATCACGATCAAGTACGAAACCATCATTCTTTTGTGGGGATCGTTGATAAGTTAGATCCTCACGAATGTGGTAAACGTCATTCTCAAATGAGGAGTGTTGATAAGGTAACTCCTCGAGAATGGGATTTTTGGTGGTCACATGAGTTGGTTTGTCATTGAAAATGAGACGTTCCAACTCATTAAGTTCATCCTCGATTTTGGAAAGATCGACCTTACTCGTTGGTGGGAGTGGAGGCATAAGAGCTAGCTCTCGTTCAATGATTTCCTCAATCTCGGGATCAAACTTATAATCATCGTACTTCACATGTTTCTTCTTAGGAGAATCAAAAATGGCATGTGGATTTCGAAGTACTGATCAATCTCGGCAAAATCGCCATCGTCATCGTTAAAGAAAGAGTCGATGTGAGCACTCACAACCATGGACTTACAAGTCAAATGACTATGCTTAGGTGACTTTTCTAAGACGAGAGGATCGATGTCGATAAACCCTTTAGCCTCAACGGGTGTTGGGCTAGGCAAAGGAGGCACTTCGATGGAGTTAGAAGTTGAAGCCTCAAAGACGTGGTCCTTCGAAGGTGGTGAAGACGAACCCATTTTGGTCATTGTCGTGATGGCATTAACGTCGCCCTTCGGAATTGGTGTTTCACTTGTTTCGCTAAAAACATCCCAAAGTGAGTTTTCATCCATAAATTTACACATACCCTTTTGAATTAGGTACACGTATTCTTTATCATTAAAATCATCATCTTTAAAACCGTTTTTCTTAATTCTTTCAAAACATGCATCAAGCTTCATTCTTTCCGCTAAAGTAAACATTTTGAAATCATTAGAATTTGAATCATTAGGTTTTGAAACCTCGGTTTTTTCATTCTCATTAAATCCTTGGGATTTTCTAGCGAAAAAGTCTATTTTCTCATCCCCATATCTCATAGTAAGTCTCCCCTCGTGAACGTCGATTACGGTTCTAGCCGTCGATAAGAATGGTCGGCCTAAAATAATGGGACATTTTGGGTCACACTCGTAATCGGATATAACGAAATCCGCGGGAAAAACAAACTTTCCAATTCTAACATAGACATCCTCGGCTATTCCAATTGGTATTAAAGGTGTACAATTTGCAAGCTCGATTGTCATGTTTGTGGGGGTAAGCGAAGGCAATCTCATCAATTTCCAAAGAGAATGAGGCATAAGATTGATGCTAGCACCTAAATCGGCAAGGGCTAAACATCCCTCAATCTCGGAAAAATCACAAGGTAATAGAAATTGGCCCGGATCCTTTTCCTTTCTCGGCATACGCCTTTTGGGTTTTTTAAGAAGGATCGATGCACAAGTTTCTTCAAGGGTTACTTTGGTAAGGTCGACAAAGCTCTCTTTTTGAACCGTAGATGGAATTTGAGGTACACGAGGGTGTGCACTCTTTTCCTTGGTCGCCACGTTCACCCCATCGACTTTAGAACAAGAAGACGTCTTAGAAGTCGAGGGTTGAGAGGGATAAACAACACGGAATCCTTCAAGGTTAGGGGTAATTACACGACCTTTCTCACGAGACGAGGCGGCTTTACATTGTTCTTTCGGATTAGCAACGGTGTCACTAGGTAACGAACTTGATGACGAACCCGAGGCTTTGTTCATAATGGCCGAAAACATCTTTTTAATATCAATTTGCCCTTGCTCAATCTTCGTGTTTTGCAATTTCAAAGTATTTGTAAAGTCGTTTTTCAAAGTACCAATTTCTCCCTCTAATCGTCTCATATTAGCCTCATTCGTTTTCATGTAATTTTGAAAATCGTTTGACGAACTATTTTGATTAGAATTAAAGTTCCCTTGGTTTTGATTGTTTCTTTGAAAATTTCCTTGATTACCATTAGAAAAATTGTTTCCTTGATTGTTATCTCGATTTTGCCAAGTTATATTACGACCTTGATTATAACCTCCTTGATTTTGATTCGAAAAATTTCCTTGTTGATTATTTCCTTGAAAATTGTTTCGATTTTGAAAATTGTTGCCTTGGTTATAATTGCCTTGTTGTGATGGACCCGCGTTATTTTGATTTGAAAAATTGTTGTTTCCATTTAACGCACTCACATTCGACGTTTGGCCATCCGTAGCCGCACACTCGTAATAATTATGAGGTCCACCACAAAACGTACACGAAACCTCAACCGCTTTCACCGTAGCGGGAGCGTCTTTCTTTTGCATTTCAATGAGATAAGACGTGAACACATTCGTCAACTTGTCGACTTTTGCATCAACTCTCTCAATGTCACGATTAGAACTACTAACATTGGCGACATTGGCAACACTCGGTGCGTTGCGGAGTTGGTAAACCTTGGATCGGTTCTCGATAATTATCAATGCGTCTTTCGGAGTTTTGCACAAAAAGTTGCCACCGGCGGCGGAATTCAACGAGTCTTGTTCAAGAAAATTAAGACCGTTGTAAAACGTATCGATTTGGTGCAACTCGGAAAAACCATGGTGAGGACATTGCCTAAGCAATTCCTTAAAGCGATCCCACGCGTCTCTAAAAGATTCATTCGGTTTTTGCTCAAATTTTGTAATCTCGTTTTTCAAAAACGTTGTCTTAGACGGTGGGAAAAAATAATTAACGAACTTGGAAACGAGATCCTTCCACGTAGTAATGGAATTAGGTGGCTCTTTCTCGTACCAATCCTTGGCGGCACCATCGAGCGAGTACGGAAAAAGCATAAGCTTGACGACATCGGTGTCGACGTTCTTAAACTTGCTCGTGGCCAAAAGACGATCAAAATTCCGAATATGGTCGTGAGGATTATCGGCTTCACGACCTCGAAACTTCGTAGCTTGGATTAACGAAAGCATTCCGCTCTTAATCTCAAAATTCTCCGCCTCGATAGCGGGAATTACGATCGCGTCTCCATAACCCTCGGTGGGCGCTTGGAGCAATTCCATCATAGAACGATTGTCGGCCATCTCGTCTAAGGTCTCTTCAACAACGATATTAGGAACGTCGTTTTCTAATTCTCGTCTACGTCGTCGATTCCTTCGATTACGATTGCGTCGATTCGAAGCTTCACTAGAATTGGAATAGTCCTTCGATCGAGTGCGCATGCACTAAGCGTAGAATGGGTGGTAGCAAAGAAGATTCTTTTTGCGGTTTTTTGATTTTTCAATTTTTTTGGTTTTTGATTGGTTTTTTAATTTTTTTGGATTTTTGAATGTATTACATAGACAAAAATCTACAAATCTCTCCTCGAATCGACTTTCTCGATTAAAGGAGCCTCAAAGAATGAAAACGATCACGTGGAGTGAACGTTCTCGATGACTTTAGAACGTTGGTGGAACACCAAAACGTTCAAGAGGGTTTAATCTTGAAAACACAAGCAAATATAATATATGTAGATAATACTTGGGCGGCAAACCCTCGATTAGCCCTCTTTCTCAAAACACGCACAAGCAAGCGGAGGAAACGAGGCGGCGCGAAGCACTTAAGAGCCTTTTTCCTTTAGGTCGTGAAATACAACCGCCTTATACCCACCTTATAGTTTGTGTTAATTGAAATTAAGCCTCACGAAAGTATTTATATATTTTGCCTTTAAACTTTTGCTTTGGATTCGAATACAATGATCGAGTGATGAAATCCCGAATCAAGGTTGCGTTTTCACGCTTTTGGAGTACTTGTATATTTATTGTTCTTACGTAGTACAATATAGTAATAATATATTCACAAAAAACGAAAACCAATATATCTACAATATAGTAAAGATTGTTGTGTGTTTAATTTAGGAAAATTAAACACGATTTATTTTGATATTATAATATAGTAGAGAAAAATAACAAAAATGAGTATGTACGATATTCACGCTTTCCAAAAATTGAAAAGCAAAAACGCACTACTCACACAAACACGATACTAATAATAATGGCACACTAAACACCTCCCCGGCAGCGGCACCAAAATGATGTTGTGTAAAAACACGTCTTTTAGGAAAAAGAACGTATAAAAGCGGCAAGTATTAAACTCGACGATTTAGGAAAACCGAAGAATCGAATAAATGCGGGTTCGTTCTCGAAGGAGGTGTGTGGATTAATGTGCCAATATGTAAAATCAAGTTTGGATTAGTGTCGTTTTTGGTTGAGAAAAGAAGGAAAAATAAGACGGATTACGCTAAAAATTACCCTACGGCGTATAACGATTGAAACCGTAACGAAAAACGAAAATGTCCTAAAAATTACAAAAATAATATAGACTAAGAAAAATATAAAAATCACAAATTTGAAAACCAAATTGCCTAAAACCTTTTTAATAATTTTAAATTAATTTTTAAAGTCAATAAAAAACTCTAAAATGAAATAAAATTAAAAATAAGTTAAAATGAAAATTTTATGGATTGTAAACCTAAAACTATTTATTTAAAACATAAAAACTATTTTTCAAAATTTTAAAAACACTTCTTACTATTTTATATCTAATTTATAAAATACGTGAATAAAAATAACCTTAAAAAATTAAATACAAAAGTTAAAAATTTATTTTTCGTCTCAAAAAATCTTAAAATAAGGTGAAGTCCTAGGAAAAATAAAAAAACTAAAAGCCACGCCAAATAAGCTGTTAATCAGCTTCAATAAGCCTGGACTGGATAAATTAAGCTAAAACAGAACACCCCTTATAGAATTAATCTTGTAAACACTTAACAATAAAAGACCCAAGGGAAAATGGTTGAGGCGTTGGTGTGTGAGGTGGGTGGCGCAGGTTCGAGTCCTGGCCACGCCCCTTTTTGTAAAAATATTTTTTTACTTTTTTTTTTAAAAAAAACTGAATAACAGTAACTATCTAACCAAAAAAAACTTAATTAAAACTGAATTAGACGAGAATAAAGCTGAAATAAGGCAAAATGTGCACAGACTTTACTTTTGCTACTTTCTTTTCTTTGTTCTTAGTTCTTGCTGATATGGGAATTCTTGGAGCCCGAGATAGGTTAATGGTGGTTTGCTGGGCGCAGACGGCACCCAACAAGCGAGTGTACTCGTGGGATTCAGACTCAAACACAACGAAACAACAAGGCAGCAATAATCAATACAGGCGCAGACAATGAATCAACCATATGCAGAAAGGTAATGGAGTGAAGGCTGTTAAGATGCAAACTGGTCTAAAAAGCTAGTCTTAGGAGCATAATAGCCGACTAAACTTGCTAAAATATACTCTATCCTAAATTCCACCTATGTCCAGTCCTACGTTAACCCGAAACCAAACCTTGTACCAAACTCCAAGTACCTACGCTGTGACAATCCGTCAATTTACGATTGATATTTTATTCTCAAATATTATTTGAAAATATTATTTTAATGTTACAATATGAACTCACTTATTTTTGGGAAGAAATTTGGATTTACGTCTTGAAGTAGCATCGACTACGTTTAAACCGGAGGATTCTACGTTACGTGCTTACGTTTACATACACCGTCTTTGGTGACAGTCCGACATTTCAGAAAATAAATTTATCTGAGAATATTATTTTGGAGTTTTAAATTTGTGTTGGGTTCATAAACTCACAAATTTACGAGAAGAGATTAGGACTTACGATTTTATTTTAACGTCCTTTACGACTAAAACAGAAACCTTAGGATTACGTATTTACGTTTTCGAACTCCGTTTTTGATGAGACAATTTTTATTGGATTCGTTTTGTGACGGTGATTCATAATTTATAAAAACGTTTTTCGTAAAACGACCCGAGGGCACGCGAATCGAGGAAACTAGAATCGAGGAGTACCCGTAAATAAATGGGATGAGACAAGTGGGACACTTGTCCCACCCCACACTCAAAAACCGGCCATAATACAACACCTTAACACACTTGGTGTCAAGTTTTAAGCTAGCTAGTTACAAGTGTAACTTAGCTTACATCTTAAGCCTTTCCACTATCAAAACCATTAGCTACAAACCACTTCCACTTTCCTTACATGCAAACAACACACATCTCTCTCTCTAACTCCATTAATGCCGTCCCATTTCTCCAAAGAACACCACCATTCTTACAAAATTTAACCACAAACATATGTTATAATTAACATATGTTAATCTCTATTCAAAAAGATGAAGATTGGTGCAAGTTATAACATCCAAGGAGGAGTTTTCATGGAGTAGTAGGGCTGATTTTTCACAAGGAGTTCATGGAGCATGGTGGTCTTGAAGATGGTCATGGATATCCACAAGTTTCTCCATCAAAAACCATGCCAAACTCATAACCTACATCAAGTTGGTGGTATAAAGATTGTCCTCCTCAACTTCTTGTTATTTTGATTATGTAAACATGTATTTTATTTTATATTGTATATATGTATGATGATTATATGATGATAAAAATGTTATGTGGGGATTTGTTGTTGATAATCATGGATAAAAAGGTGAAAAACCATAAGAAACAAGGTTAAAATCTTGGTTAAATTTGATGGCTGTATAAAACAGTAAAGAAGTAAGTCATAAACTGATAAAATGATGAAGTGGAATAGATTTACAGTAAGCTATGGGTCTTGTACACATGTGAGAGTTGGCCATGCAATTGAATCATTGTAATGAGTAAGATATGATCAAAACAAGTTTAGGGTATAAATCTGAAGTTACTGTTTTGGACGATTTTTAGAAAATACTTAAAGGATGATTCAACAGTAGCTATAGAAGAGTTAAATGTAGCACATATCATTTATTTTATGTGATAAAAATTTGAGCTTCTATCTCCATGTTGAACTCAAGATATGGCAGTTTTGGTGAAGATGAAGTTAAAAATCAGATTTTTGGAAATTAAAGAATAATACTATTATATAAGCACTCAAATTTTAATATATAAAATGTAAAATAAAAACCCACTAACTTATAAAACTTATTTATATAAATATATATATAAGGTTAATTAAATGGATAAATGATATAAATGGTGGTGAAATAATGTTTATAAGTAATAAAAACTATAAACTTGATTTTTACGACTTTTTCGGCTATCGCCGTAAAATTAACGTTTTTCGCCAAATAAAACTTAGACGACCAAACCCGTCTAATGTAAAGTTTATAAAAGTCATATACTGATGTTTAAGTAACTAATACAAGTAAAAACCGATAAAACCCAAACTATAAGAAATACGGACGTTAACGAACTAAATTAACGTTATTGGACTTATAATACAACAAAAATGGACTAGAACACTTATAAACTTATTATTGGACTTAACCCATTTGGGCCCGACTTGAAAGTGTATGTACTGATAATATGAGTACAAAAAGGATTAATACAAGTTAAGAACTTATAATAGGCTTATTGGACCTAAAACACGTAAATAGGTAAAACGAGAAAACTGGTATAAACGTTATCGACACATAACTCTAAAATGAGTAAGCGAGAATATGTAAACCCACTTGATCATCATATATATATAATCATCATATGTATACATAATTGCTATTTTTATAAACTCATTGGACATGAGTCTAAGACCGAGTATTATTTGTCTAGGTTTCCGTGATTGAAGCACGTACCGCACGTCCGAATTGCCGATAACCCGCCTTCCCACATCAACGTGAGTTCATAGCCTCGCACTCTTTTAAATGTTTTTATAAATGTTTTATAAACCCGCGAGGGAGATAACATGTTAGTTTTTATAAAATTAGGACACCATTTGTCCCGATTGTTTGTTTATTGATTTTGGACCCGAACGATTGAATGACCCGATAAATGATTAATGGACCCGATAGATGAAATCAAATGGATTATTAAAGTTAGGTTATGTCACTAAAAGTTCCATTAGCATGAATTGTGAACTACCGGGAGTTGGTAGACGCTTATACATTTAATAGTACTATTTGGGGACGATCACCCCAGTTCGCGCCTTGACGGTTGATCCCCGTTGTGCCACATTGATTGGTAAGCGAATTTATGTATGAGAAGATTTCCATAGCGTGACCTTTGTGACGACACGCTACTTTAGATGGGCAAAATTGGTATCGGGTTAGCTACCCGTTGTTGGTTTAGTAAGGTAACAATGTCATGCGGCTTATAATAATCCGAATTAACGAAATACTAATAGACGCTCCGAATTACGATGTATTTCTTGACTAGCAATACAGGGTCATACTATTGATATTATGTTTGTATTTTGGTTTTCATAACCATATTCATATAACGGTTTTTGGTTTCATACAACGTCATAAGACGTATTGTATGATGTTTTTACGACATTGGCTCGTATAATAATTTTTAAGGCAAATGCCTATATTATGATTTTCGATAAGGATTTATAAAAATGACTTTGGCTATTTTATGGCCTATTACAAAGATTTGTATAAAACGATTTTGGCTATTTTACGGCCTATTACAATGATTTGTACGTATTGATTTTTGGTACTAATTTTATACCAAAGTTATATTGATGGAATTTATTAAACTCTATGAATTCACTCGGCGTTATCGCTGACCCTTTTCTTTTAACATGTTTTATCTCAGGTACTTGAAGGTAATTCTCGGGAAGACAACAAGAATTCATGGCCCGCACTTAAACAATATTTTCCATTCAAATATTTTGTAAAACTTTGTATGAAATAATATGACTTGGGACCGATGTAACTTTGATATTTATGAATGGAAATGATTTATTATTAAACGACGCGACTTTTATGCGTTGTCTATGATGTGAGTAATGTGCTATCCCGTAACACCAACGAGTCTTCCGCTGTATTGAGTTGTATAAATTTGGGGGTGTTACAGTTTGGTACCAGAGCTCTCGTTATAGAGAACGAAAGATTTTTAAAACTAAGGTTTTGAATAAAACTTTTCAAAATCTTTTAACTATAAACATTTTTCTAAAAATGTCTAAAAATCTTTTGACTATAACGGTGCCGAAGAATTCCCGAGTTACCGACAAGGCCAAGACTGAGAAGTGTTATTTTAATATATATATATATAACTTGGATTATATATATATATATATATATATATATATATATATATATATATATATATATATATATATATATATATATATATATATATATATATATATATATATATATATATATATATATATATATATATATATATATATATATATATATATATATATATATATATATATATATATATATATGATGTAATTTTATTACATGATTGTTTGATGATTATTTTGATATTTATACGAGGTATTTATACGACGTAGATTGTCACAATGTACCCTAAATCCCCTAGTAAATTAATCGAAGCTATTCTCTGAAATTGTGTATAATGCAGTTCGTTTTTCTCAGTTCTTGCTAATTGAAAGTCCTAACAATATCGGGTTTTTAACTGTTTTTGGTTGTTAATTTTTTTTGGATATTCTATTTGCTAATTCAAACAACACGTAAAAAAAATGAAAAATATTAATCTACTTATACGTAAAACAAATTGCAAATACCAAATCTTTTATTCAATTAAGGACAAGGAACTAGAAAGCAAAACACAAGTAACCAACTAACAAATTTAACAAGAAAATGTAACTAATTCAACAATCTAACAAATTTACCAAATTTAACAAACTTAACCAACTAGAAAATGTAACAAATTTCAACAAAATTACAACTAACTATTTAACCGAATCTAACAAACTTTTTAACAAAATTTTAACTATTTTTTTTCCAACTAAATTTTTATGAAATTTCTAAACCTTCCTTTTACCAAATCCCATTTTAATTAAAATGACAATTCTAACTACACAGATTTTTAACCACTTATCAATTCTTACTGCTAAAACTACAAACAGTTAAAAACTTAACAAATTTTTGACTAACAATTAAACTTGTATGATCACAAAATATTCCAAATTGTAACCGTAAACAAATTCTAACTGCTAAAACTACAAAGCATGCAAAGTAACTCTAAGCTAAACTTGCGTTTAATAGAAAAATGAGCTTAACCATTCCATTCGTCGTCTAGTCCGTTGATGGCGAAGCTTAGCGCTGAGCTAGCTTAAAACGAAAGCCAAGAACCAAAAATCTCACTCCGATATCGAAATCGACTTCTACAAACTGATCTCGAACCAAACTAGTACTCTTGATCCAGAATTAAATCGCAGCTACACCGTACTTCTTTTACTACTCAAACTCTCATTCAACCTTGAAGATCGAGCTACTAAACTGAACCGATCTAGCTTTCGTGAGAAGCGATGCTATCAAACTGATTTTCAAAAGCTACTAATTGTCTATCTTTCGAATCCCTGCACCTCGCTGCAACTGATTCTTCGAAGTAGCTTAAACAGCCAACACTTGATATCATCAATGAAAAACTCGAACGGAACAGAGCTCAATTCTTCGGTAACAAGTGACTACGATATCGAACTGAAATCGAAAACTGAAATCTACTGGAACTAACATGAACTGCCACTGAACTTCCTTCGATCTTTAAACTGATAACCTAGCTAAGCTAAACTCGTCTTCAATCGATAGAACTCGACTTCAATCACATACGCTACACTTTTCTCCATCTTCTTCCCATGCAATAACGAGTACTAAGAATTATGCTATCAACTTTGATCTAAAAGAAACGTTCCAAAATGATGAAAACGCCAATCTCAACTGCTGACGAACATATTCAAGCTACTCTCCCTTACTATTATCAAATGATTCTTCTAAAAACAATCTCAATAATACACTGTAAACTCTTCAATCGTGAAACGTAACCACCTCAACAGTACCACGGTAAGAAATCATCATCATGATATCTTCACACTAAAACTTTAATCACAAACTACTACTTCCAAGACTTCAAGGTTTACGTAAGAACTGGTACAATCTAACTTCAAGATAACGAACTAAACAAATATCAATCTAGCAATCTTGACAGCCGTGTAACAAATTCCATGTGAAGTAATAGTAACTGATCTTGGATTGAATACAAAATGTATAACGAGATTAGAAAGAAAAACTGTAGTTTCATTAATGATGAATGAATTTGTTCCAAAGTGGTTATAACAGTAACTAGAGTAACTGAATGAAGAAGATATGGTGTGTTTTACTGTGTGTAAAAACACACAGTGAAAGTTGAGAGGAAAAAGTGGAAATCTATTCTAACTATGTGTGTGTAAAATACACACTAAAAAGCTACGTGAAAAATGAAATACAATTGCATGAATTTATAGTTGAGACGTGAAGGAGTGGAAGGAAATGATGAGGTGTTGTGACGAATCAGGACATGCCACGTGGAAGGAGTTGGTTGGGCTTTTTGAAGTGTTGATCCGGATTGAGAAAAACTTGCAATGTGATTGGTTGTTATGTTGAGATTGGGATTCGGTATAAGTATAAGCAATAATAAGCCATCCCATTAATTCCAATGATTGCATTTATGCTGCTGTTGACTTGGACACATTAAATGCTGGTGAAGCTCAATCCGTGTGACATGCTTCTTTGCATTTTGATTGGTTATTGTGTGTATACTTGGATCACCACTTTCTGCTGTTGGCGAATTCAGTCCCTGGAATTGGCAGATTCATAATTTGAACTTGGCACTTTATAAACTTGTCATTTCTGATCCTTTGAGCTTCAAACTTGAACACAAATGATCCCTTGACTTGATGACTTGACTTTTGACCAGGTTTGACTTTGATCTTGACTCTTCCAAAATTGCACTTTAAGTCCCTCAACTTTTGAATGTTGTCAAGATAGGTCCTTTGTCTTCTCATGGCTTGTCATCTTTGATCCTTCTTTGTCTTTTTCATCAAATTAAGCTTGATTTTCCTTTGTTTGCTTGAAAATGTATCCTTCTTACCTACACAAGTGTACACAAACACAAACATACCACATAATACTGTTTTTTGCAAGATAAATTGGTATTTTGCTTCATGTTTTAGGGTTATTTGTTGATAAAAGGATATGAGTTTAAGCTCATATCAAAATCCCCTACACTTGAACATTGTCATGTCCTCATGAATTATTATATATTAAAGCTCAAATTTACATTTCCCTCATAATTAACCCACCTTGGCCATATGAGATGCATCTACACTACTCTAAACTAAATGATGCATGATTTTGACTTTTAATAATGCAATGAACAAAATACAATTCTATCTATATCTTTTTGATTTTTTTCTTGAAATGGTTTTGATGGAAATAACTCATAAAGAATTCAATGACTTGAATTAGGGCTTGGGTACCATGGACATTTATCACCCTCAAGTTTCACTTTCCCCATACCAAGCTTAAAAATGGGATCATTGCATTCACAAGTAAAAAGTGCATCAACTTATTCATGACAATTAAATGTGGAACCGGTTATTATTTGATCAAATTGCTTGGAGGCAAATTTGTCATTATTCAAGCGTGAAGTATAAGAAATGTAAAATCCGAAAATAAGGAAGCACGGTTTTAATCCTAAGTAATCCTCTCATCCATTACTTGAAAAACCGCTCACAATTAATATAAGTCCGTATTAAGAGTAATAAGTCATTCGCCTTATGTGTAAAATCCTAATGTCATGCTTTCATAAGTAGCTACACACTCGCTAAGGAAATAAAACTCACGCAATAATTTACATCCGCCATCTTTTTGAGACTTTGGATCTTCAACCCCGCAACCCGTCAAGGTAATATTGGATTGGAGCAATCTATTGAATCCCCGCAACCCGTCAAGGTAATATTGGAACTCAATAGTCACTATAATTAACACCACACTGCCCCTCTTGGGAGTCTTGCATTATTCTTTTTTTTCTTTCTCTTTTTTTTCTTTTTTTTTTTAGCCACTCATTTTTTTTCATAAGCCGCTCTTATTTTTCTTTATTCCTCACAAAGAAATTTGCAAAGAAGAAAAGGAAAAACACCCGCTAAATATGGAGCATGACATAAGTCTAGTACACATAAAACGTGCTAACTTAGAATCTTAAGACGTACTCATATCAACCATAAATGATTAGCCAAAAATGCATAAGAGATTACAAACCAATTAAAACCGTACTTGATTATTTATTAACAATTATATACATGCGAAGAAAATAGAGGTAAAGAAGAGAAGGGTTTAGCCACAAGTAATTGCCATGAAGTCTATCTAGCCCTTTTACACTTGCTTCAACTCTATCATTTCCCATTCTCCACAAATTTAAAATTTCAAATAATGAAATTGGTGGATGCTTATCCTAATAGACCAATGAAGGACTACATGGTTAAGGATACTAGCTAGAGAGTGCTAAGATAAGCAAACTCGGGTTGAGTCAAAATATCCATGGCGGGCCTAATATGTCAAAGAAGTCTAAATTTGTTAAAACCATGTTTTATTATATTTTTTTTTCTTTTTATATATTTTTGATGAAAAATAAAAGAAGAAATATATACAATGCAAGTGTGTTATGCAAAAATGATTGATGCAAAAATTATGAATGCATATTTTTGTTGGCCAAAATAGATCAAAAATTTGAAAAACGTTGAAAATTCAATTTTCCATGTTATCATGCAAGACAATGACAAGTTCTAGGTAAGGTCACTTCGATAGAAGACCCCCCTACACTTAAGCTAAACATTGTCCTCAATGTTTAAGAGCATGGAAGTATAACAACTTCCCCTACACTTATGACAATGAATAGACTTTGCTTAACCCAAGTTAAGGAAAGGACAACTATTAGTGAAATCATGTTTAAGCACAAGGTGTCAATGAAAATTCACTAAAGTAACGAAGTGAACCGGATACAAGGGCCTCCTCCATAAGCTCCAAAGCATGAAATGAGTGAGCAACCCTACAAACAACATGAAGACAAAAGAAGGCACCCCCCTACACTTAATCTTGACTATATACCTCTTTATGATTCCTATCCTATCACACTCTATACTAGATGATCTAATCCTAGTTATTCAAGCTTGATTTAAAGAGTCTCTAGCTCGACTCATCCCACACTCAAAAGTGTCTAAAACCTATCATGGAGAAAAAAAAATTTTTGCCCTTTTGAAGAAAAATCTCCATGATGAGGTAAAACAAGTGTTCATTTACCAAAACTCCATAAATATCCACCAGGATCAAATACATAATTACCCTCCCACTTATAACACAATTCAAAAACTAGCTTCCCAAGCAATGGTGAAAAGAATGAGGTGTAATTCTCTAAAATGATTTCCCATATGTTCTTCCCAAGGTGATAGGGTAAAGCTCTCAAATCTTTCACAAGGTTTCCTTTTATTGCATCAGGTGGATATTGAGATGGTTTAGCAAGCTCTATGCCAGGATCAAAAATCCGTTCCTTGATGGGAAAACAACAAGTGTTGGTTGCCTTAGAAGATTCTCCTTTGTAGTTCACATGGTGAGAGAAAGGTTGTGAAGGCATGGGTAACAACAAGCTCTTGGAAGGAACCATCATGACTTGTTTTCCTTTATCACTTTGAAAGGTTGAGATGGGCAAGGAAGAATGTAAAGGATCTTCATGCAATAGAGATTCTAAATAGAGTATGTCCCCCTCCTCATCAAAATATCCAAGAGTATACTCAAAAGGTATATCCACCTCTAAAAACTCATCAATCTCATCAATGATAGAATCCTCCTCATCACCATAAACATCATAGATAGGTCTATCAAAGATTGGTGATTCCTCAAAACCCAAAGAAGTATGATCATCAACAAATGGAGAGTCACAAGTAAAAATCTCATCATCACTATAGTCATCATATATTGGTGTATCACAAAGAAGAGATTCTTCATCACTAAAATCCGCATGAATATCATCATTATCATGGAAAAGTGGATTGTCATATGGGGTTTCACCAAAGTTTAGCTCTTGAGGTTCATGAAAATCTAAGGATGAAGTAATGGAAGCTATGGTCTCAACATATGGAGGATCATAATTACCACTTGTGCAAACTTCATGAAAATATTCACCACAAACTTCATCAAGGATATCAACTTGATTTACCTCCTTATCAATAACATCAATATGCTTCACGGTCTCGTGTTCATTGGATTTCTTAGACAACTTCCCCGTGTTAAACACAACTCTTTCATCTCCTACCCGCATTATGAGTTCACCTTCCGCCACATCTATTAGAGTTCGACCCGTTCTCAAAAATGGCCTACCAACAATCAAAGGAACTCTCGGATCCATATCATAATCAACTACCACAAAATCCGCGGGAAAAGTAAATCTATCAACCCCAACAAAAACATCCTCCGCAATTCCCACCGGATAAGCTATAGTACGGTTGGCCAACTCAAGAGTCATCTTAGTAGGAGTGAGCTCGGGAAGTGAAAGTCTCTTCCAAACCGATAATGGCATAAGATTTATGCTTGCTCCTAAATCCGCTAAAGCCATACAATTTTCCACCCCCGGGAAATTGTAAGGAATCAAAAATCTCCCAGGATCTCCAAGCTTAGTAGGCAACTTCTTAAGCAAAACCGCGGAGCAATTTTCATTCAGTGAAGCATTAGGCAAATCCACCAATCTTTCCTTATTAGAAAGCAAGTCCTTAATCATCTTAGCAAACTTAGGCATATTGGCTAAGGCTTCCGCAAAGGAGATATTGATGTTAAGTTGCTTGAACATCCTCAAAAAGTTAGAAACTTGGATATCATCCTTGTTCTTAAGCTTTTCTTTTCTCAATCTTGAAGGATAAGGAAGACTTGGTTTTGGTTGTGGTTGAGGTGTGGATGAAGGATTTTCCTTATTGAGTGTTTCATGAATAGGCTTTGAAATTGGAGAAATGGGAGCATTTTGAGGTGGTGAAGTAGAGGTAGAAGGCTTGTCACAAATAGGAACACAAGTGGGTTGAACAAGAGTAGGTTTAGGAGGTGAAGGATCCTTTGTTGTTGTTCCACTCCTTGTTGTAATAGCATTGACATTGGCCCTAGGGTTTGTTTGTGTGTTAGAAGGTAAAGCCCCTTGTGGTCTTTGAGTTACCGCCACTAAAACCCTATTGATTTGTTCCTCCATTGTACGTTTCATTTGGTCATTCATTCTCTTCTCAATTTCACGCATTTTCTTGTCAACATACTCTTGAGTCTCTTGCATCCCATATCCTTGAGTTGGATTTTGAGGGTAAGCTTGATTTGGTATTGGAGCATATGCTTGATTGGGAATAAATGGAAGAGGTTGATGAAATCCTTGTTGTGGTGGATAAAAGGTATTTGCTTGAGGTTGAAATTGATTGGGTGCCTTGTAGTTATTTCCTTGGTCTGGTGGTCTTTGCCCTTGATTCCTTGTTAAAATTTGAGGAGGATTTTGTGGAATTTGGGTGGGTGGTTGGGGTGGGAAGCCGGGTGGAGTAAGGTAATTTTGGGATTTGTAAGAAAGGTTATTTGGATTGATATTAGGCTTGAAGTGTTCACGATGTTCCTCTTGATAAGCATAGCATTCCCCTTGATACCCTTGCACCTTATCACATTGTTCATAAGAATGGGGACCTCCACAAGTTACACAAGAAAGGGCAATGGCATTCACATTATTTGAAGAATTGTTCAAGGACATGTTCTTAAAAGCTTGAAGCATTTCTTGTTGTACTTGCAAATTCCTCTCACTATCTCTATCCATCCTTTGAAAAATCTCTTCTTGAAACTTGAGGAGTTGGTTGTCACAAGGAGTTTGAGAATTGTTTTGGATAACATGAACCGTTTCTTCAAATGGATTGTTTGTTTGAACCATTGCTTTATTCTCAATGATGACCAAAGCCTCTTGATATGTTTTAAGAAGAATATTCCCTCCCGCGGAAGCATTGAGTGAATCTTGGTGGTGAGATTTAAGGCCATCATAAAAGAGGTTGATTTGGTGAACTTGATCCAATCCATGATTAGGGCATCGCCTCAACAACTCACTATACTCTTCCCAAGCATCACTAAAGGATTGGCTAGGTTTTTGTTGAAAGCCCATAATTAAATTCCTCAAAGCCATAGTCTTTTATGGAGGAAAGAACTTGTTCAAAAACTTAGTGGTAAAACCCTCCCATGTGGTGATACTATCGGGTGGTTGGGTGTCTAACCAATGCTTAGCACTCCCCTCTAAGGAAAATGACACTAACATCAACCTAATGACCTCATGTGGAACCCCATTATGCTTAATGGTATTGCAAAGTGAAAGGAATCTCTTAAGGTGAGCATGAGGATCCTCATTTTGTTTTCCCAAGAAAGGTGATAAAGCAACCATATTGATCATAGATGTATGTAGCTCAAATGTGTTAGCGGGAAAGTCGGGAATCTTAATGGCACTAGAATATCCATGAATGTTGGATTGCATACGTTCATACAAAGTGCGATTATCAATAGCCATGGCTTCTTGTGGTGGTGACAAAGCACGATTCTCGTGATCGGCTTGGTGGACGGTGGTGGTCTTACTCTTTCTCTTTTTCTTCCTTTTCGGAGGAAGAGGTTGTACACCAATCGGTATTTGTGCACGCCCGCGAGTGAGCATGCAACTCAATACGAGGAATGAGAGAGAAGCTCTCGTGTGACTTTGAAGAGAAATGGATTATCCTCTTCGAGTTTCAATATTAAATATCCACAAGAAAATAACAATATATGTAGTTACTACTTTGGGTGCAAGACCCTCAATGAAGCCTTCCTTCTTAGAATACTCCCAAGTGAACGGGGGGTTAGGTGGCGCGAAGCACTTAAGTACCTATTGACCCTTAGATGGCATTTTATAGCACATCGCCTTTCTATTCACTTAAATGTTCGTATTCTTAGAATTGTTGCTTATTGAGAGTATTTATCTATTCTTGCTTTATTTTGTTTGATCGATACACGTGTCAAGGACCGGAACGCCCCTCAACACGGTGTATTGCCTCGGCAATACTTATGGAGAATATGTAGATTGATTGTTCTTATACGTATACGTATTTACTTATAATAATATATGGAAAATATTTTTGTATTTATGAGTTTTTTTTAAGGGAAAATACTATATGTACATAAAAACCGAGAGAATCCAATAATATATATTTTTGGTTGCAATCTCTTAGGAAAAAGATTGCTTTTTGGATTTTTTATTTTTTTGGTCAATTCTTTAGGAAAAGAATTGTTTTGTTAATTTTTAGTTTTTATATATTTTTATATTTTTGATTTTTTATTTGTTTTTGATTTATGATACGTAAAAATAACGTTCACAAAGTGAACGGATCCCAAAAGCCAATGAAAACCGTCAATCGATAGTCTCTCGTGTAGTCAAAGAACCGGCAGCGGCGCCATTTGAAATTGTGTATAATGCAGTTCGTTTTTCTCAGTTCTTGCTAATTGAAAGTCCTAACAATATCGGGTTTTTAACTGTTTTTGGTTGTTAATTTTTTTTGGATATTCTATTTGCTAATTCAAACAACACGTAAAAAAATGAAAAATATTAATCTACTTATACGTAAAACAAATTGCAAATACCAAATCTTTTATTCAATTAAGGACAAGGAACTAGAAAGCAAAACACAAGTAACCAACTAACAAATTTAACAAGAAAATGTAACTAATTCAACAATCTAACAAATTTACCAAATTTAACAAACTTAACCAACTAGAAAATGTAACAAATTTCAACAAAATTACAACTAACTATTTAACCGAATCTAACAAACTTTTTAACAAAATTTTAACTATTTTTTTCCAACTAAATTTTTATGAAATTTCTAAACCTTCCTTTAACCAAATCCCATTTTAATTAAAATGACAATTCTAACTACACAGATTTTTAACCACTTATCAATTCTTACTGCTAAAACTACAAACAGTTAAAAACTTAACAAATTTTTGACTAACAATTAAACTTGTATGATCACAAAATATTCCAAATTGTAACCGTAAACAAATTCTAACTGCTAAAACTACAAAGCATGCAAAGTAACTCTAAGCTAAACTTGCGTTTAATAGAAAAATGAGCTTAACCATTCCATCCGTCGTCTAGTCCGTTGATGGCGAAGCTTAGCGCTGAGCTAGCTTAAAACGAAAGCCAAGAACCAAAAATCTCACTCCGATATCGAAATCGACTTCTACAAACTGATCTCGAACCAAACTAGTACTCTTGATCCAGAATTAAATCGCAGCTACACCGTACTTCTTTTACTACTCAAACTCTCATTCAACCTTGAAGATCGAGCTACTAAACTGAACCGATCTAGCTTTCGTGAGAAGCGATGCTATCAAACTGATTTTCAAAAGCTACTAATTGTCTATCTTTCGAATCCCTGCACCTCGCTGCAACTGATTCTTCGAAGTAGCTTAAACAGCCAACACTTGATATCATCAATGAAAAACTCGAACGGAACAGAGCTCAATTCTTCGGTAACAAGTGACTACGATATCGAACTGAAATCGAAAACTGAAATCTACTGGAACTAACATGAACTGCCACTGAACTTCCTTCGATCTTTAAACTGATAACCTAGCTAAGCTAAACTCGTCTTCAATCGATAGAACTCGACTTCAATCACATACGCTACACTTTTCTCCATCTTCTTCCCATGCAATAACGAGTACTAAGAATTATGCTATCAACTTTGATCTAAAAGAAACGTTCCAAAATGATGAAAACACCAATCTCAACTGCTAACGAACATATTCAAGCTACTCTCCCTTACTATTATCAAATGATTCTTCTAAAAACAATCTCAATAATACACTGTAAACTCTTCAATCGTGAAACGTAACCACCTCAACAGTACCACGGTAAGAAATCATCATCATGATATCTTCACACTAAAACTTTAATCACAAACTACTACTTCCAAGACTTCAAGGTTTACGTAAGAACTGGTACAATCTAACTTCAAGATAACGAACTAAACAAATATCAATCTAGCAATCTTGACAGCCGTGTAACAAATTCCATGTGAAGTAATAGTAACTGATCTTGGATTGAATACAAAATGTATAACGAGATTAGAAATAAAAACTGTAGTTTCATTAATGATGAATGAATTTGTTCCAAAGTGGTTATAACAGTAACTAGAGTAACCGAATGAAGAAGATATGGTGTGTTTTACTGTGTGTAAAAACACACAGTAAAAGTTGAGAGGAAAAAGTGGAAATCTATTCTAACTATGTGTGTGTAAAATACACACTAAAAAGCTACGTGAAAAATGAAATACAATTGCATGAATTTATAGTTGAGACGTGAAGGAGTGGAAGGAAATGATGAGGTGTTGTGACGAATCAGGACATGCCACGTGGAAGGAGTTGGTTGGGCTTTTTGAAGTGTTGATCCGGATTGAGAAAAACTTGCAATGTGATTGGTTGTTATGTTGAGATTGGGATTCGGTATAAGTATAAGCAATAATAAGCCATCCCATTAATTCCAATGATTGCATTTATGCTGCTGTTGACTTGGACACATTAAATGCTGGTGAAGCTCAATCCGTGTGACATGCTTCTTTGCATTTTGATTGGTTATTGTGTGTATACTTGGATCACCACTTTCTGCTGTTGGCAAATTCAGTCCCTGGAATTGGCAGATTCATAATTTGAACTTGGCACTTTATAAACTTGTCATTTCTGATCCTTTGAGCTTCAAACTTGAACACAAATGATCCCTTGACTTGATGACTTGACTTTTGACCAGGTTTGACTTTGATCTTGACTCTTCCAAAATTGCACTTTAAGTCCCTCAACTTTTGAATGTTGTCAAGATAGGTCCTTTGTCTTCTCATGGCTTGTCATCTTTGATCCTTCTTTGTCTTTTTCATCAAATTAAGCTTGATTTTCCTTTGTTTGCTTGAAAATTTATCCTTCTTACCTACACAAGTGTACACAAACACAAACATACCACATAATACTGTTTTTTGCAAGATAAATCGGTATTTTGCTTCATGTTTTAGGGTTATTTGTTGATAAAAGGATATGAGTTTAAGCTCATATCATTCTCGTAGGAATTCTAGCTATTCTAGATCTAAACCAAGTTGTGGATATTTATGATCCCAACAAATGGTTGATATTTCTAGAAATGTAGGTATTAGTTGATTGTGATATTGAAAAAGAATTGGCGAGATTAAATCTGATATCGATGTCATGACGATCTTTCCTTATAAAGTGGAGTTTGACAAAACGTTATCACCTGGAAAGATGTCATCTGATTCATTGTCACCCAATTCTTAAATTTGAAATCGAAAGGGTGAATGTTGCACTTGAGGCTGTCATTGGAACCATTACCCAAAAGCCTCATGCCACTAATACCTTTCCGAGAAGTCTAAGTTGAATGATCAAGTCATTTCATATTAATGACTCATTTGATAATTGTTGTTGTAGGAGCTAATAAGATTGGAAATTAAGTGTTGATTCATATTGAGATTGTATTGCCTTTACAAGGCCGAAGAATAAGGTTGTAAGTATTGGAATATGAGGTAGGATATTGAATTGAGTATGATTTGATTGAAACTTGAATAAGGTAAAAATTTAACTTGTATAGAATATAAGATTGTTAAGAGGAAGTCACTAAGTTTTGTGATTGAATTATAAGGTTTTAATTGATTGTTGATTAATGTTAAGGGTTGTTCCTAGGCCATTGTCCATTAACGAGGATGCCCAGTGTCCAACAAATAAATTGAAGAAATCTTCTTCTGAATTGGGACCAATGGATCTTCCAGGACATATGGAACACCTAATGACTCTTGTAGATTAGTATTCATTGTGGTATCTTTTAAAAATCCCTAACTTAACTGAGATATCAGTTGGTAGGATGAGTTTTGAGAATTGTATGACATAGTGACACGTAATGTGTTACGGTACAATTTTGACTTGTTTGTGATTAATGAAAAGACTACCTTTGATTGCTAAATTCTACATGTATCGATGTTATCTATCCTTTATTGCTTCATCCTAATGTTCGCATTAGTGATGCGACCATTGAACAAGTACTCATCTCGATTTGAGTTACGTTGTGGATTATTCTTTTGAGTGCCATCGAGATCATGAACCTCATGATTATTTGGCTAAGCTCATCTCCTATTAGATTGTAGTTAGTTCTTGATGAACCACTCTTCATCACTCTTTTGCAGATCACACATTATTTTTATAAAGTCAAAACGGTATCCTTTGAGAAAATTTAATTTTCATCACAATAAGGATTATTCAAAGTGAGATTTATAAGTGATTGTTAGCGAAAAGAAGTTGTTTATAAAACACCTTGGAAAACTTAAATGTTTTCATAACAAGGAAAGTCTTTGTAAAAATTTATTTTTGATTCTTATTTAAGAATTAAGCATGAAAATGTTTTTATTATAAACATGACGATAAAATTTTGACGAACTGAGTATTGCATCGTTAATCTTGAAATTGTATATAGTTGCGTGCCTACATACAATTTGGAATGGACCATGCAAGACTGACTAGTAGTCACCATGAAACCAATGAATAAACACTACATTTTCTTTGAAGATTGTGAAAGATTAAATTTTATAAGATCTGCAAGAAGTGAAAAATAAGGACATAGTGTTAGGGACACCTACATATGTGCCTGTAGCATCTATTCTTCTGAGTCGAATTTACTCATCTATGGAAATTGTCTTATTTGACAATTGACAATTCTTACTTGTCCAATTCTCCTGTAGTAAGATTCTTAGAAAAAGTATATGATTACCAAGTGTTGATACCCGACTGGATGTATTGACGTTCTTATCATTTCTTATGATTTGATTTCATCTGAATGACCTGGGTAACGATCCGAGGAGCTTTCGAATGCGTACTTAAATTATGAAAACATGGGATATATTCATATTCGTTAAATGTTTTCGTCTATATCTGATTTGAAATTCTCTCGCATAGATTTTGCGTTGACATTACTCTTTAGATGAAAGTTGTGTCTCCATATATCCTTGAATTTGTGAAGGATTATGAATTATTATTAGTCTTTTGAGAAGTTCACATCTTATCGACGGCAATGAAACTGAAAAGTTGATAGTGCCAGTAGAATGGATTGATTGATTGTGACATGACAACATTGTCTTAATTGATGGGACCTCGAGTAGAATTCCCTAAACGATAAGATGTTGATTATCAAAAGTGATCTAAATAATTCTTGGTGGATGACGATATCCTGCACTTAGACTTAAAATTATGCCGTAAATGGTTGTGAATTAGTCATAGATATTGTAATCTAGAAGAACCTAATATGAATATATTAAAAGATGTTTATGTTATCTGAAACTTTAGGAGGTACTTGCTGGTGAATTACCTAGACTTTCGCCATTAAGGCAAGTTGAAATTGATATTGATTATATACCCGGTGCTGCACCTGTGGTTTGTGCACTGTATGTCAGCACCATCTGAATTTAAGGAGTTACCGTACAACTGAGAGAGCTGTCGGAGAAAGATTTTATTAAACCAAGCCTGTCATCCTGAAGAGCTATGGTGTTATCTTTCCTTATATTTATATATTACTGTGATTGAGTAAATTGACAATCGAAAACGATATCCATAACTCGAAATGGAAGAATTGTTCGATCATTTACAAGGTTCTAGCAAATTTGATCCTTAGCATGGTTATTATCAACTCCGAATCCGCGAAGAAGATTATTTATTCCAATCACTACATCCGGTACTTGTAATGAACATTATGAGTTTCATGTGATGTCGTTTGGATTGATTAATGCACATGTGGCATTCATAAATTTGGTGAATCACGTGTGTAGGCTGTAAATTGATAAATTCATGCTTGAGATCATTAAGGACCAATTGTTTGTATATAAGAATAATAATGAGTTAATAATTAGTTATAAATTGCCTTGAATTGGCTAAACAATGAAAACCTATACCTTAAATATTTAACATGTGATTAAGGACCTAATCCTTTATATGATTTAACCATGTGATTAATAGATAATGGAATATAAATTGACTCTTCAAAAATTAAGAGCCCTTTAAGACTTTGGATTTTACCAAAAAGAAATGGAAATATGATTTGACAAATGTTTTAACAAAGGATTTTTAAAGGGATTGTTCCCTTATACACAAACCATTTAACTAAACTTCTGTTTAGGGGTAAATGTTTGTGTATACCTCCAGATAACTTAAAAAGGATTGAGGAAAACCATTTATACCATAACCTGAAAATTTGAAACGACACTTTTTACTTTTTAAACTAAGAAAACTTTGACCAAAGTATAAACAAAGGTTTTTCGAACATTTACGAAATCTTATTAAATATTTTCGATAATTCAACAAAAATCTTGTTAATTAAATTCAAATTATTTTTGAACATTTTATATAATTGGTCGAACTAAGAAATTTAAAACTTTTACGTTTACGCTTCATAAAAATTAACTAATAATTATTTAATTAATTATAATAATTATCGACGCTTTAGACGCCGGATTGAGAAAAACTGATAAAAATGATAGTAAAGACGAAACTAAAACATAGAAGATATGAAGAAGGAATTTTGAATAAATACGGTTGTGATATTTATTTCATCAGGAAGGTAAACGTAATTACTAACGCATAATATAGAAAGAATATCTGAATGAATTGTGGACATGACAATTACATCATCATAAGAAGTGAATATAGATACCGACGCATTATGTAGAAAAGATAAAGAACCAGTTAGGACATGTTCCTTAATAATGAAGGTGCAAAATAAATTGCCGAACGATATAAAAATTAAAAAAAAATGTTTGTAAAAAGGAATAATATAGATTATAGAAGAGGTTCGCGGCTAATGTGAACCATTAGAATTGAGAAGCCGATAGCGCTGAATGTTTTAAAGGCCACTTGTGGTTGCCTAAATATGAAGATTGTGAGATATAATTATGTAGGAATTTGTAAGTATAAGTATTCTATTTATGTCATTTATGACTAAAAGTATCTTTGTCTGAAGAAGTTGTACTAATGATAAATTATGAAGGCAGATATCGCCTCATACATTAGTAAACGTCTAGCTATTGCGAAGGTCATCATCTGAATTTGATTCGATTTTGGTCACCGTCGACAGACTGACCAAATCTGCTAATATCATTCCCATTAATGATAAATGCAAAAGAATTATGTAAACATGGTGTGCCTGTATCGAACATCTATATCAAGATCCTCGCTTCGCATCGAATTTCTAGAGATTTGCTCAGAAATCATTGAGAACGAACCTTGATGAGAGTACTATGTACCACCCCAAATCGAAGGGATGAGGTAAAGTAACGATACAAGGCAATATAAGTGCTGTTTTGTGTTTGAATGATTGACCTTTGGTAATAGACCGTATAATCGTTTTCCTTTGGAGATATTATCATTGATAATTATCGTATTAGGATCAAGATCTAATCTTGTTAGAATCTAAATCTTAGAGCATTTGTAAGCAAGAGTTGAGATGAAGACACCCGACATACACCCATTGTGAGTTGGACATGTCTTTTAGGTTTAAGGTTTCCTATGATGGCGAACCTATTCTTGCAAAATACCCGACCCGCGAGATCTGAAATGATTGTCGAAATTAGGATCTGATTTATTGACAGCCGGTAGGGGGCAAGAGGTTATGTGAATGTGAAATGTAGATCTTGAAGTGCCAAATGGGTAGCAAAGTTATGCCAAAAATTTTAACCTTGGAAAAATGAATTCATGATCTGACAAATCATGGGATATAAGTCCCCGTTGTTTGGGACCATTGAGATGATGTAAAAGTTGGGATTGAAAGGCATACAAGCTGGATCTACCCTAGGACTTCAAGAACTGCGTGAATTCTGTTTCGTAAATCGAACTTGATAAAATATCTATCAAGTGAAATTCTGATTTATTCTTAGTAGAGCTTAGATCGGTGAAAAGTTGCATTCATCAAAAACCCGTGAACATCATGGATAGAGAAAGTAAGTCAACATTAAGCCTGATCTTATTCCCGTAGTTATGTTTGATGAAACTCGCGTATTGTAATGAATTGCACTTGTGAGAAAAGACCGAATGTGGAGGAAATACCCACATGGCTTTAACTCTATAAGAAGCGAGTAGTAAGGTAAGATGATCTTTGAGGACAAAGATCCTGTTTAGGGGTAAATGCTGTGACAATTCGTCAATTTACGATTGATATTTTATTCTCAAATATTATTTGAAAATATTATTTTAATGTTACAATATGAACTCACTTATTTTTGGGAAGAAATTTGGATTTACGTCTTGAAGTAGCATCGACTACGTTTAAACCGGAGGATTCTACGTTACGTGCTTACGTTTACATACACCGTCTTTGGTGACAGTCCGACATTTCAGAAAATAAATTTATCTGAGAATATTATTTTGGAGTTTTAAATTTGTGTTGGTTCATAAACTCACAAATTTACGAGAAGAGATTAGGACTTACGATTTTATTTTAACGTCCTTTACGACTAAACCGGAAACCTTAGGATTACGTATTTACGTTTTCGAACTCCGTTTTTGATGAGACAATTTTTATTGGATTCGTTTTGTGACGGTGATTCATAATTTATAAAAATGTTTTTTGTAAAACGACCCGAGGGCACGCAAATCGAGGAAACTAGAATCGAGGAGTACCCGTAAATAAATGGGATGAGACAAGTGGGACACTTGTCCCACCCCACACTCAAAACCGGCCATAATACAACACCTTAACACACTTGGTGTCAAGTTTTAAGCTAGCTAGTTACAAGTGTAACTTAGCTTACATCTTAAGCCTTTCCACTATCAAAACCATTAGCTACAAACCACTTCCACTTTCCTTACATGCAAACAACACACATCTCTCTCTCTAACTCCATTAATGCCGTCCCATTTCTCCAAAGAACACCACCATTCTTACAAAATTTAACCACAAACATATGTTATAATTAACATATGTTAATCTCAATTCAAAAAGATGAAGATTGGTGCAAGTTATAACATCCAAGGAGGAGTTTTCATGGAGTAGTAGGGCTGATTTTTCACAAGGAGTTCATGGAGCATGGTGGTCTTGAAGATGGTCATGGATATCCACAAGTTTCTCCATCAAAAACCATGCCAAACTCATAACCTACATCAAGTTGGTGGTATAAAGATTGTCCTCCTCAACTTCTTGTTATTTTGATTATGTAAACATGTATTTTATTTTCTATTGTATATATCTATGATGATTATATGATGATAAAAATGTTATGTGGGGATTTTTTGTTGATAATCATGGATAAAAAGGTGAAAAACCATAAGAAACAAGGTTAAAATCTTGGTTAAATTTGATGGCTGTATAAAACAGTAAAGAAGTAAGTCATAAACTGATAAAATGATGAAGTGGAATAGATTTACAGTAAGCTATGGGTCTTGTACACATGTGAGAGTTGGCCATGCAATGGAATCATTGTAATGAGTGAGATATGATCAAAACAAATTTAGGGTATAAATCTGAAGTTACTGTTTTGGACGATTTTTAGAAAATACTAAAAGGATGATTCAACAGTAGCTATAGAAGCGTTAAATGTAGCACATATCATGTAGTTTATGTGATAAAAAATTTAGCTTCTATCTCCATGTAGAACTCAAGATATGGCAGTTTTGGTGAAGATGAAGTTAAAAATCAGATTTTTGGAAATTAAAGAATAATACTATTATATAAGCACTCACATTTTAATATATAAAATGTAAAATAAAAACCCACTAACTTATAAAACTTATTTATATAAATATATATAAAAGGTTAATTAAATGGATAAATGATATAAATGGTGGTGAAATAATGTTTATAAGTAATAAAAACTATAAACTTGATTTTTACGACTTTTTCGGCTATCGCCGTAAAATTAACGTTTTTCGCCAAATAAAACTTAGACGACCAAACCCGTCTAATGTAAAGTTTATAAAAGTCATATACTGATGTTTAAGTAACTAATACAAGTAAAAACCGATAAAACCCGAACTATAAGAAATATGGACGTTAACGAACTAAATTAACGTTATTGGACTTATAATACAACAAAAATGGACTAGAACACTTATAAACTTATTATTGGACTTAACCCATTTGGGCCCGACTTGAAAGTGTATGTACTGATAATATGAGTACAAAAAGGATTAATACAAGTTAAGAACTTATAATAGGCTTATTGGACCTAAAACA